>OZ038496.1:97738147-97925647 GCA_964036315.1 Acanthosepion esculentum | reverse complement strand
CCCAGCGACTTTTGATTATTTGGGATAGTGGAGGCAGAATAGGGTTGAAAGTGGTTACTCGAGGAATGCGGCTAGATTTATTTTTAATCTTGTACATTACGGTGTCTTCTCTAGGTGTGGAAATTGCTTTATTTATTTGTTCCCTGATTTGGTGTTGTTTATAGCCACGTGTTGTGAATTGATGCTCCAAATTTCCAATGTATTTTTTTAATTCTTCATTGTGAGAACATATCCTTCTGAGTCTAAGTGCTTGTGAATAGGAAAGGTTCTCTTTGAGGTGTTTAGCGTGGGAAGACTTAAAGTGTAGATAGTTGTGGATGTAGGTGATTTTAGTGTGTAGTGTCGTTTGTAGTTTCCTGTTTTCATCTATGTAAATGCGGGTGTCTAAAAATGTTACCGATGTTTTGGATTTTTCATAGTCAAACTTAATTGAGTCGTGCACTGTGTTTAGGTCCATGAGGAATTGGATGAGTTTGTCGTCACTGCCCGTGTATACAAAGAATATATCATCGATATATCTTGCATAGAATACGCAGTCATTACCAATGAGGGGATAGATATGGGTCCCCTCAAATTTTCCCATGAATATTGTAGTATATGAAGGAGCTGCAATGGTGCCCATGGCACAACCTCTTACTTGAAGGTAGTGTGTTCCATTGAAGTTGAAAGAATTCAATGTAAGAATATGCTCCATGAGTTTTATGATAACTTCTGTGGGGGGGTTCTTGTTTTTTCTTTTAGTAAGTGCTTCCTGAAGGGCGGTTAGCCCTTCGATGTGTTTAATGTTTGAATAGAGTGACCTTACGTCCATAGTCACTAGAATAGCATTCTCTGGAACTGTTTGTACGTGATTAATTTTGTTTAGTAAATCTGTTGTGTCTCTGATGTAGGATTTTACTTCCTTAGCTAGGGGTTATATGTAATGGTCTACGTATTTTGAAATTTTGGTCGTATGGCAGTTGAATGATGAAATGACGGGCCTTCCTGGGTTGTTGCTTTTGTGTATTTTAGGAAGGAGATAGAAACGAGCAGGTGGAATGTTTTTGGGTGTAAGTGTTGTGCATGTTTCCTTGTCGATTAGATTGTTGCGAAGCATTGTGTTTAGTGAGCTAGTTAATTCTTTTTGGTATTCGGGAAGGGGATCTGTAGGTAAGCTTTTATAGGTTTCTTTGTCGGCTAGCGGTTTGTTGGCTTCTTTAATGTATTCTTTGATTCCCCAGATCACTGTGGCACCCCCTTTGTTAGCCTGTGTTATGATTAGGTCATTTCTATGTGTCAGCGTGTCGAGGGCTATACGTTCCCCTTCAGTAATATTGTTACGTGGCAGCTTACTTGCTATTGTTTTCTTTATGTCATTTGCTCCGGCTATTTCAAATGTTTGTATCGTAATGTCTGTGTTTTGTGGGGCGTATGTAGTATCCTTCTCTTTCAATGTATCAAGTATGGAAGGTGTGTGATCATTGTCCCGTTGTGGGCTTTTAGCCGTACTCTTCTGAAGAAGGATTTCAGGTCCTTTGCCAAGGTGTCTTTATCAAACCTTAGGGGACTAGGGCAAAAGCTTAGTCCTTTATTTAGTAACCTGAATGTGTTGAGTGAAAATTTATTGTTACTTAAATTTATAACTCGCCCGTATGGGTCAAGTTTGAATTTGCAAGCATGGCGAAATTCTTTCGTAAAAGCTCGAAAGCTTGCATTATGTCTCCTATTAGGGATGCTATACCCCCATCCAGGTGTCCTGGTTGGGGGCTTATTTCGGTTTTTTTAAAGGTTGAGTGTGTTTGCTGTTGATTGTCTTCTAGGGGCTAATCTGGGTGGTCTGGGATGTCTAATGGGGTTATGCGTTCTGTAGAAGGGGTGCTGTGTTTTGGTTTGTGTATGCTTGTGCGGCACCCTAAGGATGTCCGCGTAAGTTAGCGGTTTGTTTTGTGTGTGTGTTTGTTTTGAGATCCTAGCTATCGTTGATGATGGCGGTGTTGTTATTGTTGGTTGTGAGGCTGGTGGTTGTCTGTTGGTGTATTTATTTGGTCTGTTTAGTGTTTGCATTGGTTGTGTGGTGGTCAGTGTCTTTTGTCGTATGGTCGTTCACTTTTTCCGAGTTTGGCTTGATTTCTCTTTTGTTCTTCTGTCTGGAAGAAATATTCCATTTTAATTTTCTTTCTTTCTTTTATCATAAATATAGCACACATTAACACTATATTCTTATCATATATATATATATATATATATATATATATATATATATATATATATATATATATATATATGATAAAAATATAGTGTTATGGTGTGCTATATTTATGATAAAAGTGGTCAATATCAGAGATAGAGTGTATATAAATACTAAAGTGAACACTGATCTCGATACCAAACGGTGACAGTCTGTTTCCTGCTTGGACGCAATCTTCAGGCCATCAAGATTGCATTCAAGCATGAAACAGATTTGATATATATATATATATATATATATATATATATATATATATATATATATATATATATAGCATAATGAGAGGCCACGTATACTTTCTTGATATGTATATAATATCTGGATAAAATAAATGAAACAAAATTGGGTGTTTTTTATGAAAGTATTTATTTCTGTGTTTTTGTATATATTTATTTATTTAATATTTCAGACCACCTCGGTCTTTCCTCAGAAATCAAATGAGATACTGTGTTTGTGTGTTTGTTTACAGCGTTTGTTTACAGCGTTTGTCGTGATGCGTGCATGTCACGTGATGTGCAATGCGACTTTGTTTGAATTTTTGGCGGAAGACTGATGATAGTGTCTTAAATGTTGTTTAAAAGGTTTTTTGACCATAACTCAAGAAATATTTTAAGAAATATTTTTAACTGTTGAAATATTTATGTAGATTTAAAATATCCACGTGTTTGTTTATCCCTAGTTTATATGTGTCTAATTTTAGAATTCAGTATTTTTCTTTTTTTCTTCGTATGTGTGTTGTACTTAAATTACTGTGTTTGTGTGTTTGTTTTTAGACTCGGACGACACGTGGTGTGGAACGCGATTGTGTTTGATTCTTTAACGGACAACTGGTGTTTTGGTTATTGTTTAAAAAGGATTTTTTACCATATCTAAAGAAATTTTTTGAAGAAATATTTTAACTATTGAAATATTTATACAGATTTAGAATACCCAAGTCTTTGTTTAACCCTAGTTTATATGTGTTTAGTTTTAAAATCCAGTATTTCTCTTTTTTTCTTCGTATGTATGTAGTGCTAAAATTTGAGTCTATCAATATACATTTGCAATTATCTATCGAATGTTGTGGTCTATTGAAGTGTTCTGCTACTGGGGAATATGAATTATTTTGTCGTATGTCTTGTTTATGGTTGTTGAAACGAAGCCTAAAGTTAGTTCCAGATTCGCCAATATATCCACTATTAGGACATATTGTGCAGAATAGGTAGTAAATTATATTATTGCTATCACAAGTGAGGCGGGGTGGATGTATTGTGATTTTGGAGTTGGGTGCGAGAAATTCACTGTCTGTTATTATGTGTTTGCAAATTAGACAACGAGTTTTGTTACATTTGTAATTACCTGTTTGGTTTGTATTATTTAGATATTTGGTGGAGGTGAGGATAGCTGATAAGTTAGGTGTTTGTTTTTTTGCGTTGATGGGTGGTTTGGCGAAAATGTGTTTGATATTTTTGTTTAATTGGAGGATCTTGTAGTCATTTTTTAATTTGTGAGTAAGTGTGTGGGAATATTGATTGTGGTTAAAAACCATGGGAATCCGATTGTTGTTTTTACTTTTTTTGTATGTGAGAAGTGTGTTACGGTTTATGTGGATAGTTTTATTAAGTGCTTCTTTTATTATATTTATTGGGTATTTACATTTTAGGAATTGTTCTGTTAAGTTATTAATGTTGTGTAGAAAATCTAGATGGTCTGAGCATATGCGTTTGATTCTTAGAAATGAGCTGTATACGATAGATTTTTTTAGGATGACAGCTTTTGAAGTGAAGGAATTTGTGATGGTTTGTGGGTTTGTTGTATAAACTGGTGGAAAGTGTGTGTTTGTTTAATTTTATCACAACGTCTAAGAAAGGGGCGGATGTGTATGAATGTTCCATGGTAAATTTAATTGTGTTGTGGAAGTTGTTGCAGAAAGTGAAAAAATTTTTTAGTTTTTCTGATCCATGAGTCCATAGCAAGAAAATGTCGTCAATATATCTAAAGTAGTGTAATGGTTTAAATTCTGAATTGTCTAGTATTTTCCTTTCTAGAATGTGCATAAAGATATTAGCATAGCTAGGTGCCATTTTCGTGCCCATTGCTGTGCCACTAATTTGTAAATAGTGTTTGTTGTTGAATTTAAAGTTGTTATGTGTAAGAATGAAATTTATTAATTGACATATATCTATAACTTGGTTGTTGGGTAATTTTTTACTAAGGAACTCACGGCAAGCTGAAACTCCTTCAGTGTGTGGAATGTTCGTATAAAGAGATGAAACATCCATCGTTTCTAGGATTGTATCTAGGGTTGACTGAGTTGATGTTTTTTAATTTGTTGAGAAAGTCGGTGTTGTCTCTAATATAACTGGGTATGTCAGGCGGTAAAGGTTTTAGGATGTTGTCTATGTACCCGGATATAAGTTCTGTGAGGGTACCAATGCCTGATATTATGGGTCTACCAGGTGGTATGATTTTGAGGGATTTTGAAATTTCATATATATTCCCTGCAATGTGTGGTTGTGTAATTTGGTGTTGGTTGGATGAGAGAGTGTTAGAGTGTTTTTCTGAAATGATTTTAGGGAGTTTGTGTAGTTTTGGGATAGTGTAGAATGTTGCTGTTTTAGGGTTCTCAGGGATAAGAGAATTTATGGTGCCCCTTATGTTGTGGTTCAGGTTCTGAGTGAGAGATGATAGTTCTGTCTTGAATGTGTTAGTTGGGTCTAGAGGTAAGGGTGCATAGAACTGGTTATTTTGAAGTTGTGATTCTGCTTCTTTTATGTAGTTATTAGTGTTTAAGATGGTTATAGCTCCGCCCTTGTCGGCTGGTGTGATAATTATGTCTTGGTTGTTTTTAAGATTATAGATGGCTTGGTGTTCTATTTTGGATAAGTTGTATTTTTTTGTGTGGTGTCCTTTGTTTGCTAGGAAGTTATCCATGTGTTGTCTGGCTTTGATGGCATATTGGTCTAAGTGTTGATTTCGTCCGGTTGGTGGGGTCCATAGAGAGTTATTCTTCGTTGGAGGAGGTTTGGAGCATGATTGTTTAGTGGTGTTGTCCGTACTAGAGGTAGATTTGTTGTCCGAGAAATATTCTTTTAGTCTCAGTCTACGAATGTAATTTTCCATATCATAGCAGAGGTTTAGAGGTTTTAGTGGTTGTGAGGGGCAGAATGATAATCCTTTATTTAGTAAAGCGGTTTCTTCTTGGGTAAGAGTATATTTGGATAGGTTGGCGATGTGGTTGTCGGCAGAGTTAGTATGGGTGTGGTGGGATAATGAGATCTTCGTGAGGTTTGTTGCATTAAGTAGTTGTTCAGGTATGGTATGTGTTGCAAAAGTGGGTCCTCAGCAATTAGTCAGAATGTATATCCTTAAAAAACCAAAAACTCAATAGACTTCAATTCAGGAAGAACAACCTACTTTACATACGCTTATCCTCCAGCTATCCACCTAGCAAATCTCACAATCTCTCAGCCCCATATCATCTGACAAACGAAAAGATTTTCAAAGAAGCCAAAAATGATTATGAAACTGGATAAAAAACTGTTTCGTTTTTCAGCCAAAATTAATAATCGCACCAAATAGTATCATATGATTCAGTCCACTGTACAATAAAAAAAAACAAATATTTGTAACATTCAGAAAATTCTTCAAAATTCTCCAAATCGAGAAAATGGCAAAAAATATTCAACAGGAATACTTCAATACTTCGCTATAGCAGCAATGTTTAAAAAAACCACAGAAAATCAACAGAACTCTACAAATCCACACAACCCCAACCTGTAACTGCAGAACGAAGTCTGAATGCTCACTAAACGCTAACTGCCTATTAACCAACATAATATACCAAGCTACTGTAGAATCCAAAAGAAATCTAGAAAAAATAAATATCGGAATAATAGAAGTTCCCAAGAAAAGAAACAGAAGCTAGTTACACAGATATAATTTAACAAGACATATTCAAATAGCACAACACTCGCAAGTGTCTCTAGCCATAACTCAGTACTTTTGTTCATATAGACTAAAAGCCGGACAAATATTGTATAATTTCTGTTCATTCGATTATATCCAACTCTTCATTTGTGCTCTTTCGCCATGTATTAAAAACTTCCTCCCCTAAACCAAATCGCTGATAGATGTTATTTCATAAAAATGAAAATAAGTAATATAAAAATGTTAGCTTTTAAAATAATTGTTTTGTTTGTCCCCTCAGAAGATGAATTTCAAAATATCTATCAACATTATCCTCAGCTGACACTTTATCAACTGACGACCACTTAAAACCAATTTTTATTTTTAACAAAGAACGACTGCGACATTTTTTGTAATAATTTCTTTGAAAAGAAACACAATTTTTTTTTTGGTCAAGTTTTCGTCGGCTGCGATTTTGTTTCTTAGCCATTACATCTCCCCTTCCTCGTCCTCTTCCTCATCCCCTTCCTCATCTAATGCCACTTCATGCTACACTCGATAAACGTTTACCAACTGACAGTGATATTCAACACTCAAGTACTGCATTAAACATTTTTATGAAATGATGCATTATTTTTAGGTTGTAAAAACTTGAAAGCAGGCAACAAATTCGATGACATCATGCGTCATTATCAAGAGATGACATTTTCTCTAGGAAATTAGACGATTGTTATTTGCTTGCTTTCTTTCGCGTAACAGTCATTCATCTTATGATTGTCGTTCGATTTCTTCGTTACTCTTTTTCTTGACTTTCATAGTTCCGCTTGACTAGAAATCCCACAATTCAGAAACAAAGCGGAAATTTGACCACAAGCTAAATGACGTTATCTGACGTCATACTAAAATTGAGCCAATCAGATACATTTGTCCAACAACTAATATTTGCTCTGCTCATCGAATCTTTAAACAATCATCTCTAGATAGTAGATTGTATTCATGTCCGGTCAAATTCGTAAATGGTGTCTAAGCAAATTTTCAAATTAGTTGCAGTGAATATCAGATTTGGATGAATTGGAGAAGGTGGGACCAGACAAATCCTTATCCTAGCAATCGTTGCCTACTTACAAGATGGAGTCGATAATAATTGTCAGTGATGTATTTGTTTTAGAAAAGTGCTTTGAATCAGTCACTGGATTAAAACACTTTCGAACAAAACGGTTTTCGTTAAAATGGCCAATTGTTGAAATTCATTCAGAACCAAACGCCCCATTTAAGAATTGAAACACACACACACACAGATATATATATATATATATATATATATATATATATATATATATATATATATATATATATATATTATAATTTTATCATATAGACAAAACCGTTTTACTCACTACAAAGATGCAACGTGGTTTCAGTGCATTTCAACTGCACATCGACGGATGAGGGTAGAAAATGGTTATGAACAATCCTGCTTGTAGGCAAGAACCATTTTCGACCCTCACCCGTCGATGTGCAGTTGAAATACACTGAAACCAAGTTTCATCTTTGTAGTGAGTAAACTGGATTTGTCTATATGATAAAATTATAATAAATAAATAATTATCGCTCTACTATCTGTATCAAGCTCTTTTTTGAATTAACGCTGCGAACGTTGGAATTTATATATTACTTTCGTTCTCATCGCATCGTATATATATATATATATATATATATATATATATATAGAGAGAGAGAGAGAGAGAGAGAGAGAGAGAGAGAGAGAGAGTTTTTTTTCTACCCAAGTACTTTTGATCTCTTCCACGATCATCATCAGGGGTAAATTACAAAGGTAAACTTATTGTAACTGTGATGAAATCTGCATTTCGTTGTGATGCTGACTTTTAAAAACGAAACGATGATATTAATGAACAAGAACAGAACTGGAAATTAGTTTTGTCAATTGAATATTTCCAGTTGGAAAAAATGATCGCGTTTGTAAGACTACTGTCACTAAAATCATTGTTTGGCTTTAAGGATAGAATTGTACTAGAGTTTATACTAAAATATCAGAGCATCCAGCACAAACGATCGGCTGTAGTGTACATATGTTGTAGCAGAAACAGTAGCATCCAACTGGCTTCTTTAAAAATCCATATTTTCTAAAAGAAACTCCCTTCTCTTTTCCTTTGCCTTCGCATAAAGTTACTAATCCTTACAGGGAAGCGCCCCTCTCCTGGTGGTCGGTAAGTAGAATTTTGTTGTTTTTTTTAAACGCGAACTCTGTTTTTAACAAAAGACGTACGTTTTTCACAAACGTTATGGAATCCATATTTAATAAAATTTCAATCTAAAATTGTTGAAGACTTTTTTTACATTGTTTAGATACCTGCACTGTAGATATATCCAATTCCATCTCACTGGTTACCTGACTTTCGAAAGAAAAACGCAATTTTCTTAAGAAATTGACGATATATAAAATGCAAAACAATTTTCACAAAAGCTTCCTAGCCGATTATACACATGAAGAATACAGTCCTTCAACTAAGAAGAAATTTACTATAACCGATTGTCAATTCAATTTAATTTTACACAATGTGCACACTATACAAGCCGGATACAGACATGTTTAATTCCTGCCTCACAAGGAAACGAAATACACCTAGTGAGGCCCTGTATCCACAAGAACGCTACTATACGCACTGCCGATATTTCCATCGCTGACAGGCCCTCATTTTAACCCTTCTTCTCTCAGTGATACTGCTTCTAAAAAATATAATTTTTAATTTTAAAACCACCAACAAAAAGGTCAAGCTAAACGCCACTACAGTGAATATTGGAAACTATGTGGAAATTACCCAGCGGCTACCACTCTAGTCAATGGACCTAAAACCCAGCTTCACAACACGCTACTCGTAAACAAGAAAACTTTTAACGTAGACCAAAGGAAGGCTAGACAACGCAAAACGCATTTTTCCATGTTGGCCGAAAAACAGCATCATTCGATAAAAACAAAAAAACAACAAAAGCTACAGAATTTTTGCAAGAAGATTGGAAATAATTTTCCATGTTCTCACTGACAAAAAAGCTTTTGTCCACAGACATACAATTTCTTTGTTTTATAAATGTACACACTTGGATTCGTACCCTGTTGTTAACAAAAGGCGTGTATTTTCTAAAACTAGACTTTTATTTCTTATTTTTCTTTTTATGGAATAAATATTTCATAAAATTTCAGTCAGTTGCGTATTTGTTTTCGTTCTGTGTCATTTCGTTGGAAATATTTTAAATGTTACAGATATTTCCATGGTAGATATCTAATAGCACTCCAGAGACAAAATTGTAAAACAATTGACGAATTCTTGAAAGCAAATATATTTTCATCTTGCAATTTGGAAGCTTGTTTAAAAGTCTATAATCATCTTCCCTGACGATGTGCAATCATATTTTAATGATGCATTACAAAGGCCAATGACTTCTATATGCGTGAAAACCTTAAAAGGCCTTATATAAAACTGTAAAAGGCCTTATATAAAACCTTAAAAGACTTTATATAAAACCTTAAAAGGCCTAATATAAACCTTAAAAGGCCTTATATAAAACCTTAAAAAGGTCTTATATAAACCTTAAAAGGCCTTATATAAACCTTAAAACGCCTTATATAAAACCTTAAAAGGCCTTATAGAATACATTAAAAGGCCTTATATAAAACCTTAAAAGGCATTATATAAAACCTTAAAAGCCTTATATAGACCTTAAAAGGCCTTGTATAAAACCTTAAAAGACTTTATATAAAACCTTAAAAGGCCTCATATAAACCTTAAAAGGCCTTATATAAAACCATAAAGGTCTTATATAAACCTTATAATACCTTATAGAAAACTTTAAAAGACATTATAGAAACCTTAAAAGGCTTAATATAAACCTTAAAAGGCCTTATATAAAACATTACAAGGCCTTATATAATACCTTAAAAGGCTTTATATAAAACCTTAAAAGGCATTATATAAAACCTTAAAAGGCATTATATAAAACCTTAAAAGACTTTATATAAAACCTTAAAAGGCCTGATATAAAACATTGCAAGGCCTTATATAATACCTTAAAATGCCTAATATAAACCTTAAAAGGCCTTATATAAAACCTTACAAGGCCTTATATAATACCTTAAAAGGCCTTATATAATACCTTGAAAGGCCTTATATAAAACCTTGAAAGGCCTTATATAAAACCTTAAAAGGCCTTATATAAAACCTTAAAAGTCTTTATATAAAACCTTAAAAGGCCTCATATAAACCTTAAAAGGTCTTATATAAACCTTATAAGACCTTATAGAAAACTTTAAAAGACCTTATAGAAACCTTAAAATGCCTAATATAAACCTTAAAATGCCTTATATAAAACCTTACAAGACCTTATATAATACCTTAAAAGCCTTTATATAAAAACTTAAAAAGCCTTATATAAAACTTAAAAGGACTTATATAAAATCTGTACGATTTTGTTCTGTTCTGAAATGAATTTTTGTTTTTGACTGCTTTATATTTCAGTCAGCAATAATCTGAAAGAAAAAGAAATCTGCGAATTTAGGAAAACTGAAAACAAAAATATAAAATAAATAATCGAATGTAAAGGATGAACTTTTAATTACTTTTGGGAAAGACCTGAATTCATCTCATCTCCATTCAGCTATGTGCTAGACAGATTCTCTGGCCTTGGGTGCTAGCCAGTCTAGGAGAATAACAACTGTGAATTAAAAATCGTGGTGAAGACAAGAAGTCATGGCAATTCACAGAAAAAAAATCATCTGTAGCGAGCCAGAATTATTTACGTCTTGAATTAATATGGCATTTTAAAAAAATAAGGTCAGAGGTCAAATTATATGATTGGCTTAAGAATTAAATCTGGGATAGTAATAAGGAGAGTAATAAGAAGTTTTACTCATATAAAAACGGCGAGAAGACAGCGAAAAATTGAGAAACAAGTAAGAGGAAAGAAAATCGAAAATTGTGTGGAATGAAAATTTGTTCTGTTTGAAATTTTCTAACCGAAACTTCACCTCAAAAAAATTCATAAATATTTTGAGAAAAAAGAAAGAAGAAATGGAAGTGAAAATTAAGGAAAAAAATGTAAAATAATTATAAATTCTTCAGATTTGTTTATGATAAAACTGTGCGAAATTTGGATATGAAAAAATCAAAACGCTTGCAATTAAGATTTGAATGTATTTTCTTTTATTTCATACTTGTGTCTTGGCCTGTGTCTGCAAATTTAGATACTATCGCCAGTACAAGAAATCAGTTCCAGATTACATTTAATGCTTGAAAAAAGATTCTCTCTGTCATTTAACGAAGGTTTCTCTTTTCTTAGACTCTCCTGTTAAAAATCTCAACTTCAAATTGTCAAATAATTAAGGAATACACACCAATACTTCCTTTCGAAATGTTTACATGGCAAGCTATTATACTGTGAATTGTCTAACCTTTGTTGGGAATATTTTTTTAAAATTTGCTGAGAAATTGGCTGCTGACAACAAATTTAATCAATGTTTTCAAACAAGCAATTAATTGCCTGAATGAATGCATGGCAAAGATGATTGCGTTTCTTATCAATCTTTTTCTCTTGATCTCTTTTATTTGTTTTTGTTTTTTTTTTTAATATTTTCCGGGTCCATTATAACTAAATTTGAGGGAAAGAATCGACTGGTAGCAAAATAATGTCTCTGTGAGACATTTACGGTTGAATCAGTTGTTTACATTTCGGATTTAACATCAACCGATCGCTTTTCTGTTTCTTCTAGATAAGAATATATTCTCGGATGTCAAATCAAAGTGGGGACCATAATAAGTCAGAGGGTCGGAAAATTAGTAAACTGGGGCCGAGAATAAGAGGACATTGAGAAAATGAGAAAATCTAGTAACCGAGGGTTTCAATAAATGCAGGGGCGTAGAATATTATGAAAAATGTTGTAATGACAAAAGTACGTAGGTGTAGGCTTTAAGAAAGATTTATTCAGCTGAGAATACAAGGTTCGCGTATAGTGTCCTTTTATAGACCCAGTAAACAGAAATAGCTCTCTCAAAGAGGAGAGTAACAAAACAAAGGGAGACCACTCTTGATTATTCATAACAAATATCTTTCAAACTATAACAAGTTTTCGAAGAAATAAAACTAAAAAATAAATGTCCATCAATGATTTTAAGTAAAATGATTTTTAAAATATCGAACATATTTTCATGAAGTCTTGATAAAGTTACAATATAAATAAATGTCTATTAAAAAAAAGTTGAAAACTAAAAGCCGAGGGGGGGTCATAATAAGCTCTGATTGGCGTTTGAAAAATCCGAAAATTAACAAGCGGAAGGGAAGCATTTATTTGACAGTCGAGAGAAGCCATTTCACATTTACCATTTCGTAGTGCTCCAATTTAAAGTTTTAAAATTAAACTGTCTGGACGTGGACAAATGCTGGGACATGTTACATCCTGGAAATGAGTAATTTCCTTCATAGCATCAGTTGGGGTAAAGTAACTATGTAATAAATGGGACGACGCGTCCCCGATGTTGGATTCGCTTGTAACGGCCGCCATTTTTTGATTTCCATAACAGCGCAAGCGTGGACGCTACTTTGAATGATCAGCGGTCACTTTTTACCTGGTCATTGAGACGTGAGAAAGCAATGGATTAATGAAAAAGTGTTAAGACAGTGATTCTTTGTGGTAATCAGTTACTACAAGCTATATCGGCACTACAGGACGGCCATTTTAACATAAAATTAATTACTGAGGTCGACGGGTTCGGCTCTGTCGCAGAATGGATGGAAAAGGCCCAGATGGTGTGCTACCTGTGTGGAGTGAAGCAAGTTAAATGGGTTCTCCCTTTTCGACTTACTGGTGGAGCCTTTGCTGTGTATTTACAGCTGAGCCAGGAAGACAAAACGGATGCAACCCGAATTAAGAAGTCCCTATGCACAACTTTTACGACAGACGCCTTCACTGCGTAAGAACAGTTCACGTCGAGGAGTTTACGACCTGGTATGACGGTTAATGTCTATTTGGCTGAGCTGAGGAAATTGAAGACGCTCTTCTAAGTGGGGACCTGAGACTGTGCCACTTATTTTGTACACAGAGTGATCCCCTTTACGCCTAATAGTGAGGTGAATTCTGCAATTAAATCTAGCGTGGGATGTAGACAGTGGACCCGGCGCCGGTCCACTGGCAAAGAGGCAAGTTGGAAGTGGAAAGCACCTGGCAACGGTTGAGTATGGACGTAACCCACTACGGTAACTGTCACTATTTGACCTTAACCCTAGAACACTAACCATGGGTATATAGTACCCAGCGCAAATTTTCCTATTTTTAATTACAATTTTCAGTACCTGATTTTCTTACCTAAATAATGTTTTTCAGTTCCTATTAATGTTAACTCAAAGTACAAAGTTTGAAGTGCCTGCATGTAAAATATTTCAAATAAAGATTTATATTTAAATTTTTTTTTGTTGATATTTTCAAAATCGGGTATGATATACTCATGGTTAGTAGTGGTGTAACTTTAATTAATGGTTAGTGTTCTAGGGTTAACAGATTGCGGTTTGACTACATTTACAGTATGGTGACGGTTGGCTCGAAAAGATTCCTTCGGCATCATCCACCAGTTGGAGTCCGTTTTTTATGAAAGCACCCCCACACCTAACGAGAAACTCACGGATAATTCCGTAGTAGGGAATTTTGTGCTTTCATGGAGGGCTGGGGGCGGGATGCCTAAGATTTAGATGTGCTAACATCGTGGAAGGCAACGGAATATCAGAGCTGTATCGTAGAAGTGTGAAGAGAATTGCATCCAGAAAGAGTTGTTCCATTGCAGAAGCCACGTATTGGTATAAAGTCACCCCCAACAAAGACACGCCACCACTCGCCGTGGCTGCCAACGGAATTTACACGTACGAAGATAGATGTGGCGCCTCCAGAACCCGAGAAAGGTCACATAAAATGGCAGGTCGTATGTACGCGAAACCTCCGCAGATCAGATGCACAACAACTTTTTGTGGGGAAAATTGTGAAAACGGCTTACCTCGGAAACGCCCACGAATTTGTGCGTCGTGCAAAATCCAGCAGCTCAGCGGTAAAAAGAACCAAAATGGCGGCGCCCATATTTTATGCCAGGCGGTCTCGGACAGTTAACGCGAAATCTCGTTGTCTCGTTATTCGCATGCAAATTATGTTCGGTCCTCGGCTGTATAAAGCAAGCCGTTTTTTTGAGAAGAAAAAAACACGCATTTTTGATGGTGATAAGTGAAGGTTGGACATGTGACCCCATTTTGTCGTTTCTACGTTGCTTGTTGGACTGTTACGACGGGCTATCGTTTTAACTGTGATTTGGCTACATGTGTTGCGGTCGAGAGACGGAAGAAATCTATTGCAGACGTTTGTTACTACTTTAAGTTGACAGTTTTTTTTTCCTTTTTTTTTTTTCCTACTACAGGCGTGTCACTGGAATCATTAGTCCTGGTTGACGTCGTCCCACAACATGTTAAGGATCTCCGTCTCTGTTTTCGTTCAAACATACCATCAAGTAGCGAGGATGAGGCGTCCGAGAGTGAGGGTGGAGAAATAATATTTTTTGCCCAAAACGGAGACTCTGACTCCGACAATGAGGAGGAAGGGATCCTGGAAGAGCTGGACGAGCACGGTGCCCCTCCCTTGAGACTAGCTGAAAATGAAACGGAGAGTGCAGCACCCCAACTTTGAAGAAGTACTTGAATAAGGAGACCTGCTGAATCCTGCCACATGTGTGATTTAGATATCAGGGAGGAAATGTAATAAATGCGACTAAGCGTCCCCGATCTTGGATTCGTTTGTGACGGCCGCCATTTTTGATTTCCATGACAGCACACGCGTGGACGCTACTTTGAATAAATAACGGTCACTTTTTACCTGGTCATTGAGACGTGAGGATTTTAGAAGTGTTGAGACAGTGATTCTTTAGGGGAATCAATTCCTGCAGACTACTTGACAGAGCCTATCTTATCTCCTTTTCATAGACTGTACTGGGTTACGTGGTACCATTATCAAAGATATATTCCTGGTCTAGTCAAAATGGACTGGTCTAATATAATTGTAAACATGCAAAAACACAAACACAAACACACACAACACACATACACACACACACTCTCTCTCTCTCTCTCTCTCTCTCTCTCTCTCTCTCTCTCTCTCTCTCTCTCTCTCTCCTCCCCACATATATTTATATGCCAAGAACAAATTTCGGGGGAAAAATGTGACAAAGCAGGAAAAGTTTTCGTGTGATGCTTTTCGTTCTTTAGGATTTCATCGGATTAAATTGATTTTTACGTTGATGCGACTACGCATGCGCAGAAGGCAGAGTGGACGCTAGAAGTTAAAATTTAAATATGAAATTTTTAAAAAGTACATATATTTTGAGTCTATAGTCTAGCCGATTTCATTTCGTTTCTTTTCTTTTTGTTCGGGTTTCCGTCATTTTTGTTATTAAATATCCCACATCGTCATAATAGAAGATCTACCAAGAAAGGGTAAACGTTGTAAGAACCTGAACGTAAACTTACTACGGATGATTTAGTCATTAAATCACTTTCTATACATTTTCGTCATAGCTAATTGATTACTCTTTATATTGCAATATCATTTTAAATCAAAATTATGGTCAGACTCACGACGGTGATTAACTAATGCATTTAATGTATTGTTTTGTAAAAGATCCCTTTTGTGTTCATATAATCTTTTTAAATTCCTTGGGGTTTCTTTTATTTATTCCTTGTAACACTTATTACAGGTGTATAGAGTAAATTCCTCCTTCAAGATTTAGATTATTTTGTTTACTATTAATTATCATTTATATTATTTTAGAAGTAGTTGTAACAATTTTTATATTAAGCTTAGATCAATTCTTTTCAATTGTAGTTATGATAGAGTTGGTCGGTAGAACAATACATTTTGAAAGCTCAAAGAATTTAAATAAAAGATTATATGAACATTTTATTTGCTGATAAATGCAGAGAAATACAAAATATGACAAACTCATTGAAAGAAGTTATTTCAAAGTTTGAATTAAGGATAGGATCTGAAAGTACAAACATCCAAAAGATTAGAAGTGGTGACATTATACAGCTTGGTGGGCACCATATTTTGAGGAAGTTGATAATTTTACTTACCTGGGAAGCATTGAATCTAATTCTGGTGATATAGTCACTAAAGTTAAAAACTAATGGGTTCTTTAAAAGATCCCATGTTCATTGGTTTAAGATTAATCCCCTAGTGAGTCTCAAATAAATATAAGTATATTGTCCTCTCAGCTGTCTCATATGCATGCGAAACTTAAGATGCCTTCGCAAAATCCTAAAGGTCTCTTGGAAAGACAGAATCAGGAACGAAGAAGTGTAACAGTGACGAAAGATCTGATCTAAGTTTATGAAAATTGCGACCGTTTGCTGCGCGACGACTGGAGGAACGAAGTAGAAAGGTAAGATAGTGTTTAACAAAATGGGTTTGGTAATTTTGGCGTTTTTCGATCGCTGGAACTAGAATTTAAGCCAGTTAAAGGTGACTTCATTTTCAACGGTCAAGCTAAATTTATACATATATTGGTTTTAAAATACACACTTCAATATACGATCTTCTATGGAAAAAAAATGTTATTTTTCTTTACATTAAGGTTCACCCTGTACAAGTAGTCTCACTCGAAGTAGACGGTTACGTTAACGGGTAGTTTATATGGATAGAAGAAGAAGATAACGGTTAACTCTAGACATGATCAAGTTAAGATTGTAGATATCGGGAAAGCATCCTCTTGGGAGTATGTTCCACAGAACAGTGATTCGCAGAAAGAAGCTGATTGATGGTTGTTGTTTCTTTTCTCTTATAATATTTTCTAGAATTTTGAGTTTTTCTTTGCAATGAGACTTGTAAATTTTGGTGTTATTTATTACATTATTTTTGTTGGTTGTTATATGTTTTTATATATGTTCGTGAATTGCACTAAATTTTAACAAATGACAAGTCAGCCTACAAGACAGGGCTGTGCATGTATAGCCAATGTAAGAATTTAATGTTGCTTGTTGATTATTATTATTGAAGATACAATCTCCCAAAAGACATGAGAATTCATAAACATTATTTTTTATATAGAGTGGATTTTGAGTTGATGAATTATTGCTAAGAATTAGATTTAGACGGTTTGAATTTTTTACAAGAAATCTAAGATTAGATTTGTTAACTGTTATCTACCAGCGATTTTAAGCCTGATCAATCATTCTAGTGAAGTTCCTCTCCGTATCATTTTGAATCGTTTGAAATCCAAGGTTGAAGAACTGCTAGCAGAAGAACAAGCATGTTTTAGAACCGGGCGAAGTACAATGGAACAGGTCTTTAATTGTCGGATCCTCGTACAGAAACACCTGCAATATCAGAAAGCATTTGATAGTGTATGGCATGACGGTCTTTGGTAAATCCTTAGGCACTATATAAAAAGTCATCTAGGCACTATATAAAAATGCCTCCAGCGCAGTTCTTCTGGGAAACAAATGGCGTGGTTTAGACACATTACAAGGCACAACAACCTGTGGAAGACCATCATGCAAGGCACCGTTGTAGGTCGACGTAGAAGAAGGCGTTAACGCAAAACGTTGTTGGACAATGTCAAACAAAATGGATAGGTATGACTATCAGAATTACGGATGGCTACCGCTGACAGACTGTTGTGGAAAAGAGCTAGTGTGGCTTTTGCATTCGGGTCCGCCCTACGATTACGAACGTCAAGGGAGTGATGATGATGATAATAATGATGATGATGATCTATATTTTTATTGTCCTTTTCGTCTTGTTTATAATGAGGATGCATCTGGTTGCAATAAAATAATTTTATAGTCTCTCAATTTTTGCTTATATGATCTCTTATGTATTTTTTAAATTTCTTTAATGCTATCTGTCTATATTTCTGAGATAAGGTATCATGTACACTATTTACTTTATTCGGACTATTGTCCTCATCTTTCTCGCCATATTTAAGGACACATGACACAGTGGATAAAGGCGTTAGTTAAATCCAGTGACAGGACCCAAAGAGTGTGAGTTCAATACCAGGTTAAGGCAGTGGAGAACTTGGAGAGGGGAATTAACAGGAGATAGCTGATAACTGACATCCATTAAACATGGCACGTGGAACTAGAACAGTCTACCCCAGTGAGCGAAATAAAGGGTTCAGTTCGACATTCCAACCATCTGAAGAAGGCCAGAGCTTACAACGGCCGAAACGTTGTAATCCGAATAATGTAACTAGTGTTCTTTAATGCTAATCTTATTTCTTTTTCAACACCATGATTTGGGAAATTAATGTTGATAATTGCTTGTTTTACGTTACATAATTCATTCTAAAATAATGTGTCTAAAAAGAAATTATTTTAGCTCAGTTAATCATGATTTATGTAACACCTATTTTATTCACTTTTAGTGAAGTGATAAAATCATCATTATTTGCATCTACTAGAAGGTCAAGAAAAAGGATTCTATTTTTAATGTTGTTATTTTAAGCATATCACACCAAGCAAGGCAAAGGGGCTACAGCGAGTGAGAACAAGAGTAAAGAGGGTTTTTGAGGAAAGGTTAAAAAGAAGGACAGGGATCAGGATCAATGCATCAGAAGATGTCGATTGACATTACATTTGAATATTTGAAGATTATAGGCTATCAGGGAAGCAAGATGTCGATTGACATTACATTTGAATATTTGAAGATTATAGGCTATCAGGGAAGCAAGATGTCGATTGACATTACATTTGAATATTTGAAGATTATAGCTATCAAGGAAGCAAGATGCCGATTGACATTACATTTGAATATTTGAAGATTATAGGCTATCAGGGAAGCAAGTAGATGGAAGGGAGTTCCACTGTCGGGTAGTGCGAGATAAGAAGCTCTTGGAATAGAAGCGACGGCTACATTTAACCGTTTCGACGATGAAAGAGTGGGACCGATATTCCAACCTAGTAGCACGCTTAAATTCATGTAGTTTAGGTACCAGTGAAAGTAGCTAGTCATTGCAGTTGCCGTGAAAATATCTGTAGAAAAGACAACGGCAAGCCACAGCACGTCTGTGAGAAATTGACTGTAGACGAGATGCCAGATCAGGACCTATCACATTGCATATCTGCCTCTGGATTTTGTTAAGGACCTCGAGATGAAGAGCGGCAGCACCAGACCGTATATGGCAGCAGTATTCCATGCAAGGACGAATGGTTGATTTGTAGATTTGAAGGATGAACTCAGGCGAGAAAACTGAGAACCAACTTTTCTTGCGGTAGAAGCTATTGATTCAATGTAACTCTTCTACTTCAGGTCACTGGAAAGCGTGAGACCAAACAGGCGCAGAGAGGCGCTCTCGTGGAGTTGAGCATCAGCCCTTCTGATAGGAGACAGGGAGGGTTTTCTATGGTGGATAAATGAGAAAAGTTTCGTTTTAAAGGCCTTAAGGTATACAAGCCATTTCCTGACCCAGTCAACCACTGATTGGAGATCCTTCTCGACGCCTACAGCCAGGGTTAGTTTGCCGGATTTACTATTGAGGTAGGATTAAATAGTAGTGTCGTCTGCGTAGAAGCCCACTTGGGAGTGATTTTGACATCAGGAAAATCATTGATGAAGATCAGAAACAGTGTAGGATCAAGGATAGAGCCTTGGGGAACACCAGCGTTCGTATGAAAGGAACTGGAGGAGGATCCGTTTAGGATGACCTTCATTTCACGCTTTACAGGAATGATTCATAAGGGAATTGTAGATTAGAGTTAATAAGATTTCTTTAGGCCTTTTTAATCCATCTGTGCTTTCCGTTAATATGACATTGTCCTCAATATATCAGGGAGATATTAAGGATTTGGTGAAACTACTGAAGACTTTGTTGTCTATATGGCTCATGTAGAAATTAGATGCGTGACACCCAGAGAGATGTGTATAGATAATACTATAATGATCGTAAAATAATACTTGTGTCATGCAAGATAGAAAAAGTTTAAGCAAAACAGTTGGTCTAATATTAGAAGGTGTGACTTGTAACGATTATATAAGTTTTCTATTACTATTTATAGGGTTCATTGAAATGATTAGTAAACATACTTTCCACATATGCCATTCTTAAATTTATTAGAATGCACTATGTCAAGATATTTATTGTTGGAATCAACACATATATATATATATATATATATATATATATATATATATATATATATATATATACATATATATACATATATATATATATACTTTTAGGAAATTGCATGCATATATATATATATATATATACTTTTAGGAAATTTCATGCATATATATATATATATATATATATATATATGTATATATATATATATATATATATATATATATATATATATATGAAGAAATATAGTCTTAAAGTGTGCTATATTTATGGGATAAAGTGCTCAATATCAGAGATAGAGCGTGCGTAAATATAAAAGTGAACATAGAAGTCAACACTTAGAGGCGTCAGTCTGTTTCATGCTAGATGCAATCGTCAGGCCTGACGATTGCATCTAGCAGGAAACAGACTGTCGCCTCTAATTGTTTACTTCTATGTTCACTTTTATATATATATATATATATATATATATATATATATATATATATATATATATATATGCGTGTGTGTGTCTCCGTGTTAGGTTTATGAAGTTTTTGTAACCCTATGTTTCTGTGTCATAAATCGCTGAAATTTTGTTCAAAAGTAATGAAAAAGACATTAATTTGTTTCAGTTCTTGAAAAAGGTCACCCCAAACTGAACGTTCAATTTAACCTTATATGCAATAATGCTAAAACAAAATCAGAGTATTTCAGACGCTTTATTTTTCAATTTACTAATGATTTAATTGGATGGTACTTATGTATCTTAAACGCGTTTAAAAGTTTATAGCATAACATACAATCTTAAAATTAAAAAAAAAATGCAAACTTGCCTATGCAATTAGAAACTTACATCTCCAAGTAAGAAAAAGAATGTGGAATATTTAGCACGATTATGACATAATATACAATTATTGAGATTTGTTGAACAAAATAAATGTAAGTTGAACTTTCTCCGTTTTACAGACGCTATAAAGATCATGAAGGCATTTGATTTCCCGTTCGGTACACTGATTTGTTCTGGGAATTTCCAGTTTCAATGGTTTGGGATTTCAAAACTTTTTCACAGAGTATAATGCTTTTTTTTGCTACTTATCTTCTGATAATCATCTGCATTATAGATTTGGTCAATAAACCAATGGATCGCTCATCTGTAAGAAATGAATCTAGAAATTTCGAGTAGCGAGTATCTTTTCTCTGGTAGAAGAATAAATGTCAAAAGAACTTGTATTGTTCTAGAATTGTATCTTGCATTACTTAATTCTTGCATTACTCTTCTTTTTCTCTTTTTTTTTTTTGAAGCTCCACTTTAGGAAATCTTTCAGTTTCTTTGAAAAAGCGGAAAACACGAGTTAAATAAAATAAATATTTCATATCACCACGCCATCCTGCTGTTTCAGAAATCTATTCTTTACCATTCTTTACATTTTTCTTGATCTGTTCGTAGTTATTTACAATTTCATGGATAAACGAATATTCGATACTGGACGATATTTTGTTCCCTCCAAGTTCGTCATCCATTGCTACGCGTATTACTCGGTCAAGTACATAATATTGACAGCCAATGAATTGTGCTTCCTCCCAGAGCAAAAACGTCTCTGTTACTGAATGAAAATCCCATTTCTGCTTGCAGTGTTCACATTCGTAGTGTCAGCAACAACTTTAGACTCTTCTATAAATTGTATTAATCCAGAAGAACTGATATTCGTTTTACAACAGTATCCGCTTTTTCTCTTGGTAGATGTAATGCTTCTAACGTAACTTCTCTTCTTTCATTCTTCAAAACAAACACTTGATTTACTTGGCCATCAATTCGTTTACTATCAGAATGCAATGGCCAATTTTCTAATTAGTATTTTCTTCATTAAGTTTAAAAGCTTCTTTCATGGTGGATCTGTAGATTGAGAAGGTATCTCAACATCTATCTTATTTGTGGATAACTACTAACAAGCATTTCCTGTTTTCTGACTGATATGTTTGAAGATGTTATTAATTTGGTTGCAGTTTTGGGTCTACTACACTTCTCCCTTTTTTTTGTTAATGGTTCTTTTGAACTTTTGGACTCTTCATATTCAATCTCTGATTCAGTCTCTGGTTCGGAAGTTGACAATGTTGTTGTTGTTACTCTTGTTGAAGTTCGCCCCAAGATCACTTTTCTTCTTTTGGGTGGGTAAATAGTTTGGGAACTTGCAGTCTTTCCAGTTGTACATCCAACATGTCCTTTCCTTTTGTCGTGGTGTCCTCCCTCTTAAGAGTCTATGTTAGACTCTTCCGCCTAATATAAGTTTAGTAGGAGAGAAGGCTTCGGGAACAGTGAATAGATTGAGCCCTAGTTCATTCAATGTGCCAACAGCATACGTATTTTTATTCAAGATGTTGTGACCAAGTAAATGGTTAAGTAATAACAAAAACCAAGTTTGCAGATATATCGTATATTAAACAGTAAGTACACCAGAAATGTATTACACGACTAGTGTGAATGTATCGAATGAACTAGCGCTCAGGCTATTCACTGTTTCCGAAGCCTTCTCTCCTACTAAATTGGATTTTGATAAGCTCCATAATGGTTGACTTCAAATCTTCCATGTTGACGTATTTTTGTGTAACCTGATATTCTGTAACCTGTGTACGCAAAAATAAATTTCCTTTGTTGCCAGTGAAATTTGATATCCCCCCCAAAAAAATTTTTTTTTGTGTGTTCGCGAAGAACTAGTTTTTTTTTAATCTCGCGTAGAACTTATTTTTTTTTAGAGTTTACTCGTCGACACTGTTATGTGCGACGGATAGCAAAAAAGGTATGTCTTCCGCGTAGAGAATTTGTTTTTCTTTTGGGGTTTTCCAGGTCGCCACTTGTTATGTGCGACGTATAGCAAAAAAGACTGTCCTCCGAGAATAGAGTTTGTTTGTCCTTTGGGTTACCTCGTCGCCACTGTTATGTGCGACGTATGGCAAAAAAGTATGTCCTCCGCGAATAGAATTCGTTTGTCCTTTGGGTTACCTCGTCGCCACTGTTATGTTCCAGGTTCCTTGTACCACGGTGATGGTCCAAGGTAGAACCAATGAAGAATAACTCGAACACAGGTATGGAATAACACAGATATATTACAAACAGAATATGTACAAAAGAAGTAGAAGTGTTAGTAATAACAACCAGAGAACTATTACTATACCAATGCCTTACAGTAATCGTCTGACGCGACTCTGTCTCTGACTGACTGGCCGACTGCCTGACTCACTCACTCACTGACTCTGTGTCTGCTGCTCCCTCTTGAGGCGCAGTATTTATGAGGTACGGAACAGTCTATTAATATTATGAGTAAGTTCTCATAACACTAACGGAGAGGGAAGGATAAAATCAAGGACTGACCCAGTTGAGATGAAAACGGAAACCAAAAACAAACTGGGGAGTTTGGGAATCTCGACTTGGATCATAACAAAAGGAAAAATCCGGGACCAAACCGAGAACGACACTTACTCACGTTAACTAGGTAAACAAAGGGAGACTATCTTAACCAGGGGAGATTTCAACGGGAAACCGCTTCGTTGGGACCAAGGGGACTTGGACTAAGCTCTCTACTTTTCACCCATCTTAATTCCTGATACAAGACTCTCCTAGGATGACCCTTAAGGCCGCTTGACATTCTCGGAGGAATCTTGAATGATTTTGGAGCATACGACAGCGCTTAGCTCTAGAAACGGAAGGAATAATTTTAAGGCTAGGGAAGGCGTCCCTAACACACCTGTCCAAGATCGAGTCCTCTCTCAACACGCGGAATAAGAAAGCCAACCTCGAGGTGTGTCGATGACTCACCAACTGTGGCATTCCCCCCACCCATGGCACGGACGTTGGGCACAAACATCTCTGTCGACCTGATGTCTGCTACCACCTTACAAAGGTGCACGCCTCAGCCCTACACATTACGGACAACCGCTTTCGGAGCCAAGTCCTGACCGCTGCTCCGATCTTCGCCAGTACTCCCGACCGGTTGGCTCGAACCACACCCCAAGAATGCGGACAGGTCCGTCAGTTCAACCAAAAGGTCCCCGGAAGAGCGACCCCCTTCCAAACACCTAATCGCTAGTCGGAAGGCTTGTTGCGGTTAATCTTGGCCCTTATGATCTTTTCGTACCGTTCAAACGACCGAGACAGCACAAAAACGCGCGACTGCTTTGCGTTAATCTGTGCCACAGCACTTGGGGGGGTGATACAGGAGGCTAATCCACCTGCAGAAGTTGGGTTTGCATCCGGCGGCCTGCTTGACAACAGTCAGATACCGATGGTCGACCCTATCAAATGCCTTGGATTGATCCAAATTGGTCAGCGCGACTTGCTAAATCGTCTTTTTCACCCTCTATGATCGTGCAGATCAGATGCAGGTTGCTCTGAATTATTCGGACCTTCACAGCACATTCTGCTCTGGTTGCAACAGCATCTCGGCAACTGACTGCAAGCGCTCCGTCAGAATCTTGGCCAAAATCTTTAACTCTGTGTTCAGTAGAGTTATGGGAGTATAATCATCTAATTACCGCCCACCATCCTTACCATTTTTCAACTTCGTGATCACACCGCTGGAGATCTGGTCGGGGACAAACCCCTGTCGGAACCAGTTGTTGAACACGACAGTTAAAATCGGCACAAAGATGTACGACAGACTCAAGTACAATGCATAGGGCAGATCATCAAGTACCGGACAATTGCCACTGCCGACCCTCTTCAAAACCAAATAGACGTCGCCCTCTGTGATCTCTCTCTCTCTCTCTCTCTCTCTCTCTCTCTCTCTCTCTCTCTCTCTCTCTCTCTCTCTCTCTCTCTCACACACACACACACAACTAGACGCTTCAGCCGTGGAAAGTCAGCCAAATACCTGCAAAACTCTTCGTCACAGAGACCAGGCTCCTTGGTAAACCGGTTCTCGAAATGCCGCCTAAACGCCTCGCACATGTCATCAGTCGATATGTTATCAGTACACCCCTCCGGGGTATTGACCTCGCAGACGTTTCGGCGGATCTCTTCACGGCTTCGTTAGGCATTTTGTTTAACCTATGTCTAACTACCAAGTCGCAATCCGTCCCTGTGAAGCAGGGACGGATTGCGACATGGCTTTGCCCATGCCATTCTCCAACTTACTTCGTTTAGTAAGTAAATTGTTTTTGTCTATCTGATAAAAAAAATTATAATATATATATATATATATATATCAAACACCTGGCCCTAGTGAGCGTTTCGACACGAAACTCTTGTGTAGGTTAATCAGATAAGTCATTTGAACGTTTCTTAATTCATGAAATATACACACACACACACACACATATATATATATATATATATATATATATATATATATATATATATATATATACCAAAGATTATTTTGGGGGGCATAAACTTTTCTTTTATTAGTTTTCATCCGAGATTTAATTTAATACAGTTGCAGAAACAAAAAATAAATATTTTTTTATAAATTGTTCACGTAATTGTATATTTTTTTTACATTGTTGTTTATTTGGGACGGAAATTTAGCTATTTTCTAATACTAAAAGTTATAAAACTACCTACGGTTTGGATTCAACCTCAGATTTCACTGGAAGATATTAGTAATTAGAGAAAGTTTCGGAAATCGGAAAAACGTAAAAAAAAATTGAATAACAATAAGTTTTAATTACGATGACATGGATCAATAAAAACTTATTGATTCTAGATGGAAAAATTATCTTTGATTTTATCTGACTTGTTTGCAATGAAGATAATAATTTTTTGACAAACTATCATCGATTTCTGTTTAGAAAATAAAGACATTTTGCCGGGTTCCTTCGTTATATACAAACGCAGGAAATCAGACGACACCTAACAGACATCAGGAATGATTTTAACTGAACAAAAGATGACGGGAAAGCGAGAGAAAAATTTATATGCAGTTGAAGCGAGAGGATTTATTGGCGGCTGTATCACTGTCATCTTCATGAAGTAATATTTTATGACTGTTATAGCAGAAACTTTAGAGAAATACTTTAATATCAAACATTAAAATGCTTAGTTTAAAGAATGTACTTTCAAAAGGCACGGTGGAATAATGGGTAGCAACTCGGATTGAGGAATCGGAGAGCCGAGTTCGAATTCCAGTCGAATCCATTGCATTCACTTACGTACTAATAATTCCCTTGCGAAAGGTATGAATCCTCCTCCCAGCTATTGGTAAATAGCAAGACAGACCGGCCTTGGATGGCAACAGGTCTACTGCAGAAATAAATGGCGACCTACTGCGGGAAAAAATCTGCCTCGTCAGTCATGTATCGAAAGATACATGATCGCCTAAGCGTGTATCACGCATGGCACATGACTGACTAACTTTCAAAATAACCAGCAGAAAATATTCGTCTGGTTTTATTGTAACGAACTATAAATACACCCGAACTATATAGGCTACAACAACATATAGTTGACGTTCTATGACATTCTTCTGTTTTTCGTCCACTTTTAAATAACCTTTTACTGTTTTGATTTCCCTTTTACTTGCAGTAGTTTGTATTGATCCCATTTATTCTTTGCTTGAATATTGTTTTCAATTCTCAAAGATATGTCTTTTAACCCTTTGAGCCTTGCATTCCTGAACAAATTTCGACCATTCTCCCTGAGTTCCTGAGTCAAATTTCGCAAATAATTGGTATATAATGTTTCACGGTAGATATAAAAATAGTTACAAGTGTTTATCCACCGTTCAGCCGGTGGCTGAGCATTAAGTCATTTTTCTCTACCACTGTTTAACCGATAGCTAGGCATTAAGCCATTTTTCTCCACCACCGATAAAACGGAGGTCAGGGCTCAAAGGGTTATATGATAGATCACAAATTCTCCGTTTGATTAATATCTGGAGAAACTAGAATCCATTCAATTAATTTGGCGTCTTTTGAAACCTTTAGTTAGCTTTGTTCGACAGTGTGATGGATCATTGTTTTTTATGACCATAGTCTTTAGCGTAAAGCTTCTTGGTTGTGACTTGTTTCATTCAAAAACGTCTTGTCCAAGAACTTACAATAATTTACTGTATTTATCTTGACATTATCATCACATTTAAAGGGTACAAAAATTAAATGCAAACTATGAAATACTTTTTTGAAATATATAAGGATAATATCAAAAAGTGAAAGAAAAAGAAAATATTTTGTGATGTCAACGAACACTCGTTGCCACTTTTGTGATGTCAGCGAATACTCGTTGTCACTTTCGTAATGCTCCTTGTAGTAGAGACTTTGTAATCGCAGATACAACTGTAGTAACTCCGTTGAACAATACTGGTGTCAGACGCCTTCGAATAACACTCGCACTAATAGCACTTGCTCGATAATACACGCTCGAAAGGTAACCACTGAATAGTGATCCGAATAGAGAAATAGGATTATGAATAGAGTAGAGAATAGCGGTCCGTATAGTAATAGAGGATAGGGTAGAAATAGTGATCCGAATAGTAATAGAGGATAGACTAGAAATGGCGATCAATCTCGACGTCACGCGACTTCCTAATTATGCGTTTCCTCTATGGTCACGTGGTCTACATAATTCAATAATGGGATCGCCTGTGTTTACTCACTGGCGATCTATGTTCAAACTCAAATGTCGGCAGCGACACTTTATTCCTATATAACAAAAGGAAAGAACCCACCCTCAATGTATGAAGTTGAAAATGCATTTACTATTTAAAAATTACAAAAGGAAAAATAAAAATGTAAAATAGAATGTCCCTCTCAGAAGGGACTCACCGTTTTTTAAGCGTCGAACAGATATTTTTAAAATTATATTACATTTTTTTCACAAATCGTTCTCTCTGCGTATGATTTCTGGGAAATCGAAAAGGTTTCTACTGCTTTTGTTGAAACTATGCTTCTTCGGAATGAAGGTGTTTTCATCAACAATATTTAAAAGTGGAGATAAGTAGGCGAAAATTGGCGGAGGCGCGACAATTTATTTATTTATTATTTTTTAGTAGACACTCTTTAAAAAAGGGGACATCAGCTTTAGTGTTGATCATCAATCATTTAACATATCCATCCGTTAAGATTGTTGACCTCTTGTCGCTTCGATGTGTCGATCCGATATCTTTATACTGCTGTTGAAAGGGTTCATTGACTCATATTTATAACAAGATGTTTAATACCTACGAAATCCGGATCAAGCACAGGTTTAGTTTTTTAATCGCTATTTATTCGTCTTGTAATAACGCTAAAGTGATATGATAATTTTTGTCGGTAATAATCACGTACTGAACTCTTTGTAACATACTTTGTCAGATACCAGCGATGGGAAAGTGTCGTTTTCGTGTGGGTCGAGATCACATTCATTGCAATATGGACACGGAACTGAAGAAAAACAAAGTTTCCTTTCCAGTAATAACGATTTAAATATGAGTTAACTCGCGGGGCATTCTGGACTAGGTAGCCTTGATTGGCAACCAGCCTAGCTGGTTGTTTGGTTTATTTTTAGCACCATATCAGACTGTATAGGTTATTTAAAGCCGAAATCTAAATATCTTGAACACATTTTATGGCTTCGAAATTTTATGACTACTAAATATGTTTTGAACGCAATTGTATGCCTTCAAGTACAGGTAAAATGTATTGTTGGTGATTTTTCTATAAAGTTTATTGTTAGTAATTCTGCTTTAAAAATGTATTGTTGGTAATTCTACTATAAATATGTATTGTTGGTCATTTTTCTAAAAACATTATTGTTGGTAATTCTGCTTTAAAATGTATTGTTGGTAATTCTACTATAAATATGTATTGTTGGTCATTTTTCTAAAAATATTATTGTTGGTAATTCTGCTTTAAAATGTATTGTTGGTAATTCTACTATAAATATGTATTGTTGGTCATTTTTCTAAAAATATTATTGTTGGTAATTCTGCTTTAAAATGTATTGTTGGTAATTCTGCTATAAATATGCATTGTTGGTCATTTTTCTAAAAATATTATTGTTGGTAATTCTGCTTTAAAATGTATTGTTGGTAATTCTACTATAAATATGTATTGTTGGTCATTTTTCTAAAAAAATTATTGTTGGTAATTCTGCTTTAAAATGTATTGTTGGTAATTCTACTATAAATATGTATTGTTGGTCATTTTTCTAAAAATATTATTGTTGGTAATTCTGCTTTAAAATGTATTGTTGGTAATTCTACTATAAATATGTATTGTTAGTCATTTTTCTAAAAAAATTATTGTTGGTAATTCTGCTTTAAAATGTATTGTTGGTAATTCTACTATAAATATGTATTGTTGGTCATTTTTCTAAAAATATTATTGTTGGTAATTCTGCTTTAAAATTTATTGTTGGTAATTCTACTATAAATATGTATTGTTAGTCATTTTTCTAAAAATATTATTGTTGGTAATTCTGCTTTAAAATGTATTGTTGGTAATTCTACTATAAATATGTATTGTTGGTCATTTTTCTAAAAAAATTATTGTTGGTAATTCTGCTTTAAAATGTATTGTTGGTAATTCTACTATAAATATGTATTGTTGGTCATTTTTCTAAAAACATTATTGTTGGTAATTCTGCTTTAAAATGTATTGTTGGTAATTCTACTATAAATATGTATTGTTGGTCATTTTTCTAAAAATATTATTGTTGGTAATTCTGCTTTAAAATGTATTGTTGGTAATTCTACTATAAATATGTATTGTTGGTCATTTTTCTAAAAATATTATTGTTGGTAATTCTGCTTTAAAATGTATTGTTGGTAATTCTGCTATAAATATGTATTGTTGGTCATTTTTCTAAAAATATTATTGTTGGTAATTCTGCTTTAAAATGTATTGTTGGTAATTCTACTATAAATATGTATTGTTGGTCATTTTTCTAAAAAAATTATTGTTGGTAATTCTGCTTTAAAATGTATTGTTGGTAATTCTACTATAAATATGTATTGTTGGTCATTTTTCTAAAAATATTATTGTTGGTAATTCTGCTTTAAAATGTATTGTTGGTAATTCTACTATAAATATGTATTGTTAGTCATTTTTCTAAAAAAATTATTGTTGGTAATTCTGCTTTAAAATGTATTGTTGGTAATTCTGCTATAAATATGTATTGTTGGTCATTTTTCTAAAAATATTATTGTTGGTAATTCTGCTTTAAAATGTATTGTTGGTAATTCTACTATAAATATGTATTGTTGGTCATTTTTCTAAAAAAATTATTGTTGGTAATTCTGCTTTAAAATGTATTGTTGGTAATTCTACTATAAATATGTATTGTTGGTCATTTTTCTAAAAATATTATTGTTGGTAATTCTGCTTTAAAATGTATTGTTGGTAATTCTACTATAAATATGTATTGTTAGTCATTTTTCTAAAAAAATTATTGTTGGTAATTCTGCTTTAAAATGTATTGTTGGTAATTCTACTATAAATATGTATTGTTGGTCATTTTTCTAAAAATATTATTGTTGGTAATTCTGCTTTAAAATGTATTGTTGGTAATTCTACTATAAATATGTATTGTTAGTCATTTTTCTAAAAATATTATTGTTGGTAATTCTGCTTTAAAATGTATTGTTGGTAATTCTACTATAAATATGTATTGTTGGTCATTTTTCTAAAAAAATTATTGTTGGTAATTCTGCTTTAAAATGTATTGTTGGTAATTCTACTATAAATATGTATTGTTGGTCATTTTTCTAAAAATATTATTGTTGGTAATTCTGCTTTAAAATGTATTGTTGGTAATTCTACTATAAATATGTATTGTTGGTCATTTTTCTAAAAATATTATTGTTGGTAATTCTGCTTTAAAATGTATTGTTGGTAATTCTACTATAAATATGTATTGTTGGTCATTTTTCTAAAAATATTATTGTTGGTAATTCTGCCTTAATATGTATTGTTGGTAATTCTACTATAAATATGTATTGTTGGTCATTTTTCTAAAAATATTATTGTTGGTAATTCTGCTTTAAAATGTATTGTTGGTAATTCTACTATAAATATGTATTGTTGGTCATTTTTCTAAAGATATTATTGTTGGTAATTCTGCTTTAAAATGTATTGTTGGTAATTCTACTATAAATATGTATTGTTAGTCATTTTTCTAAAAATATTATTGTTGGTAATTCTGCTTTAAAATGTATTGTTGGTAATTCTGCTATAAATATGTATTGTTGGTCATTTTTCTAAAAATATTATTGTTGGTAATTCTGCTTTAAAATGTATTGTTGGTAATTCTACTATAAATATGTATTGTTGGTCATTTTTCTAAAAAAATTATTGTTGGTAATTCTGCTTTAAAATGTATTGTTGGTAATTCTACTATAAATATGTATTGTTGGTCATTTTTCTAAAAATATTATTGTTGGTAATTCTGCTTTGAAATGTATTGTTGGTAATTCTACTATAAATATGTATTGTTGGTCATTTTTCTAAAAATATTATTGTTGGTAATTCTGCTTTAAAATGTATTGTTGGTAATTCTACTATAAATATGTATTGTTGGTCATTTTTCTAAAAAATTATTGTTGGTAATTCTGCTTTAAAATGTATTGTTGGTAATTCTACTATAAATATGTATTGTTGGTCATTTTCTAAAAATATTATTGTTGGTAATTCTGCTTTAAAATGTATTGTTGGTAATTCTACTATAAATATGTATTGTTAGTCATTTTTCTAAAAAAATTATTGTTGGTAATTCTGCTTTAAAATGTATTGTTGGTAATTCTACTATAAATATGTATTGTTGGTCATTTTTCTAAAAATATTATTGTTGGTAATTCTGCTTTAAAATGTATTGTTGGTAATTCTACTATAAATATGTATTGTTGGTCATTTTTCTAAAAAAATTATTGTTGGTAATTCTGCTTTAAAATGTATTGTTGGTAATTCTACTATAAATATGTATTGTTGGCCATTTTTCTAAAAATATTATTGTTGGTAATTCTGCTTTAAAATGTATTGTTGGTAATTCTACTATAAATATGTATTGTTAGTCATTTTTCTAAAAAAATTATTGTTGGTAATTCTGCTTTAAAATGTATTGTTGGTAATTCTACTATAAATATGTATTGTTGGTCATTTTTCTAAAAATATTATTGTTGGTAATTCTGCTTTAAAATGTATTGTTGGTAATTCTACTATAAATATGTATTGTTAGTCATTTTTCTAAAAATATTATTGTTGGTAATTCTGCTTTAAAATGTATTGTTGGTAATTCTACTATAAATATGTATTGTTGGTCATTTTTCTAAAAATATTATTGTTGGTAATTCTGCTTTAAAATGTATTGTTGGTAATTCTACTATAAATATGTATTGTTGGTCATTTTTCTAAAAATATTATTGTTGGTAATTCTGCCTTAATATGTATTGTTGGTAATTCTACTATAAATATGTATTGTTGGTCATTTTTCTAAAAATATTATTGTTGGTAATTCTGCTTTAAAATGTATTGTTGGTAATTCTACTATAAATATGTATTGTTGGTAATTCTACTATAAATATGTATTGTTGGTCATTTTTCTAAAAATATTATTGTTGGTAATTCTGCTTTAAAATGTATTGTTGGTAATTCTACTATAAATATGTATTGTTGGTCATTTTTCTAAAAAAATTATTGTTGGTAATTCTGCTTTAAAATGTATTGTTGGTAATTCTACTATAAATATGTATTGTTGGTCATTTTTCTAAAAATATTATTGTTGGTAATTCTGCTTTAAAATGTATTGTTGGTAATTCTACTATAAATATGTATTGTTGGTCATTTTTCTAAAAATATTATTGTTGGTAATTCTGCTTTAAAATGTATTGTTGGTAATTCTACTATAAATATGTATTGTTGGTCATTTTTCTAAAAATATTATTGTTGGTAATTCTGCTTTAAAATGTATTGTTGGTAATTCTACTATAAATATGTATTGTTGGTCATTTTTCTAAAAATATTATTGTTGGTAATTCTGCTTTAAAATGTATTGTTGGTAATTCTACTATAAATATGTATTGTTGGTCATTTTTCTAAAAATATTATTGTTGGTAATTCTGCTTTAAAATGTATTGTTGGTAATTCTACTATAAATATGTATTGTTGGTCATTTTTCTAAAAAAATTATTGTTGGTAATTCTGCTTTAAAATGTATTGTTGGTAATTCTACTATAAATATGTATTGTTGGTCATTTTTCTAAAAATATTATTGTTGGTAATTCTGCTTTAAAATGTATTGTTGGTAATTCTACTATAAATATGTATTGTTGGTCATTTTTCTAAAAAAATTATTGTTGGTAATTCTGCTTTAAAATGTATTGTTGGTAATTCTACTATAAATATGTATTGTTGGTCATTTTTCTAAAAATATTATTGTTGGTAATTCTGCTTTAAAATGTATTGTTGGTAATTCTACTATAAATATGTATTGTTGGTCATTTTTCTAAAAATATTATTGTTGGTAATTCTGCTTTAAAATGTATTGTTGGTAATTCTACTATAAATATGTATTGTTGGTCATTTTTCTAAAAATATTATTGTTGGTAATTCTGCTTTAAAATGTATTGTTGGTAATTCTACTATAAATATGTATTGTTAGTCATTTTTCTAAAAATATTATTGTTGGTAATTCTGCTTTAAAATGTATTGTTGGTAATTCTACTATAAATATGTATTGTTGGTCATTTTTCTAAAAATATTATTGTTGGTAATTCTGCTTTAAAATGTATTGTTGGTAATTCTGCTATAAATATGTATTGTTGGTCATTTTTCTAAAAATATTATTGTTGGTAATTCTGATTTAAAATGTATTGTTGGTAATTCTACTATAAATATGTATTGTTGGTCATTTTTCTAAAAATATTATTGTTGGTAATTCTGCTTTAAAATGTATTGTTGGTAATTCTACTATAAATATGTATTGTTGGTCATTTTTCTAAAAATATTATTGTTGGTAATTCTGCTTTAAAATGTATTGTTGGTAATTCTACTATAAATATGCATTGTTGGTCATTTTTCTAAAAAAATTATTGTTGGTAATTCTGCTTTAAAATGTATTGTTGGTAATTCTACTATAAATATGTATTGTTGGTCATTTTTCTAAAAATATTATTGTTGGTAATTCTGCTTTAAAATGTATTGTTGGTAATTCTACTATAAATATGTATTGTTAGTCATTTTTCTAAAAAAATTATTGTTGGTAATTCTGCTTTAAAATGTATTGTTGGTAATTCTACTATAAATATGTATTGTTGGTCATTTTTCTAAAAATATTATTGTTGGTAATTCTGCTTTAAAATGTATTGTTGGTAATTCTACTATAAATATGTATTGTTGGTCATTTTTCTAAAAAAATTATTGTTGGTAATTCTGCTTTAAAATGTATTGTTGGTAATTCTACTATAAATATGTATTGTTGGTCATTTTTCTAAAAATATTATTGTTGGTAATTCTGCTTTAAAATGTATTGTTGGTAATTCTACTATAAATATGTATTGTTGGTCATTTTTCTAAAAATATTATTGTTGGTAATTCTGCTTTAAAATCTATTGTTGGTAATTCTACTATAAATATGTATTGTTGGTCATTTTTCTAAAAATATTATTGTTGGTAATTCTGCTTTAAAATGTATTGTTGGTAATTCTACTATAAATATGTATTGTTAGTCATTTTTCTAAAAATATTATTGTTGGTAATTCTGCTTTAAAATGTATTGTTGGTAATTCTACTATAAATATGTATTGTTGGTCATTTTTCTAAAAAAATGATTGTTGGTAATTCTGCTTTAAAATGTATTGTTGGTAATTCTACTATAAATATGTATTGTTGGTCATTTTTCTAAAAATATTATTGTTGGTAATTCTGCTTTAAAATGTATTGTTGGTAATTCTACTATAAATATGTATTGTTGGTCATTTTTCTAAAAAAAATTTATTGTTGGTAATTCTGCTTTAAAAATGTATTGTTGTTAAATCTACTATAAATATGTATTGTTGGTCATTTTTCTAAAAATATTATTGTTGGTAATTCTGCTTTAAAATGTATTGTTGGTAATTCTACTATAAATATGTATTGTTGGTCATTTTTCTAAAAAAATTAATTGTTGGTAATTCTGCTTTAAAAATGTATTGTTGGTAATTCTACTATAAATATGTATTGTTGGTCATTTTTCTAAAAAGATTATTGTTGGTAATTCTACTTTAAAATGTATTGTTGGTAATTCTACTATAAATATGTATTGTTGCTCATTTTTTATATAAAAATATATTTCTGGTATTTTTACTATAATTCTTTTTTTCTTTTTTTGCTTTCATAGTATTTTGTCTAGGTTTTCACTATTTGCGCCTAGTTGGGACCCTAAGTGGTGCTGCCACCCTGGGTTAGTGTGGACTTGAAAACAACAACAATTAGGAGGTGGTTTCACACTCCTGAAAACCTCCCGTTCAGTTCCCTTGCTGCCGGATGTAGCAACCTTTTCGGAAGAATAACATTTCGGAATTCTAAACCATGGAGAAAGCAACAAGAATTTACTCCGGTATTTTTTCACAAGCAGTCGAAGCCAATTTCAGTCTACATATATTAAGGAAAAGGAAGCTGTGAAGGACCATGATCGCATATGACTGAAAATACAGGATATCTTTTTTAAAAATTTATTATCTTTCAACTCCACCTTTCAATGTATTTATTTTACTTTTCAATTTCCTTTTCACGATAGTCGTTTTGAATAGATATTTTATCTGTTTCTGTTACTAAACGCAAAATGCAATTATACAATGCATTTACACATTAACAGGTTTAGTTCTGAAGTGCCACATTTTTCTATTTCCAACTCCATGTCTTTTGTATTTGCTGAGTTTTTCAAAAACCTTTGCAGAGATGTTTCATCATTTGGTACGTTCAAGTCAACCAGTTTGCAAACTTTTTCTTTTCTGTCTTTGATAATGTCTGGGTGATTTGCTTGTATTATTCGATCTGCGTTAAGAAAAAAAAATCCCAGAAAATCGTAACATCTACTCCCTCAATTCAGGATGATATTCATACCAGTTTGCAGCTGTTTTTGTCCAATAATAATGACAGATCTTCCGGTGCAGATATTGACCTATTCTGTGATGACAGTTCTTGTATTCATTGGGTACAAATATTGAGCAACCGGAAATATGATCAATAGTTTTGATTTATTAATCACCGGAACCTCCAGGGTCTATTATGCAAGATATTACTTTGGTTAGTTGTGTGTAAGCAAGTTCTGGTCCTGTGCAGCAATAATAATCCCTTCAGTCTCATCCTGAACTCCTTGGCTATTGTTGGGTGGTCAATTGACATGCATCCTCATTTTGGCTTCGGAGAAGAAACTGCTTACGTAGAGGCTTTTGATTCTAGCTTTCTTCTGTTTACTTTTGGCCTAACTTTTTACGTTTATTGTTTCAGTTTACTTGTTGATTTCTGGTAGTTGTGTCTACTTGAGCGTTACTTTCAAGGTTTAACCCGAATTCTTTTGCATATTTATGGTTTCGTTTTCTTTTGGTTTATTTTGTTTTGCGGCATATCAACCTCAATGGGTTATTTAATGCCGACAAAATTTTTTATTGCTGCTAATATTTTGTTTTGTCAAAAATCTGTTTCTCGTAATATTTTTTCTTCAAAATTGTATTGCTGGTAATAATTTTTTTCAAAAAAGTATTGCTGGTAATAGTTAATTATTTGCCCATAGCTGGGACCCTAACAGTTGCTACCACCCCGGGTCATGGTGAACCTAGGAACACCAGCAATTAAGAGGTGGTTCTACTCTCCTCAAAACCTCCTGATCAGAGGCCTTGCTGCTGGACGTAGTTTATCGTCTTACCCAGGACGCGGATGTAGTCTATCGTCTTACTCAGGACGCGGATGTAGTTTATCGTCTTACCCAGGACGCGGATGTAGTTTATCGTCTTACCCAGGACGCGGACGTAGTCTACCGTCTTACCCAGGACGGTGCATATTTATGGGCTTCTTTCGATACAGAATAAAGTTTTGTTTCTTGCTCCGTTACGAGTTGTAACATTCAATCTTGTATACCTGCAAGATACTTATAAAGTATCATTGGAGAAATTTTGTAAGACAATTCCATTTGAATCCTTTCCCTGTCCGTATTTCTCCTTCGTAGATACAGACGGCCAACATCTGCCTTAGAATGCTGCATTCTATTGCAAGTGAGTCGTTTGCAAATTTTTGCATGGATTTTCTTGCGTTCCTTTAAGTTATAATTTTTCACGTTGAGGCGATAAGTTACAAATTGGATAACAAGACTTCTAATAGCCGCTGTTATATTTTTCGAACTCAATTCAATTATTCAGCGCACTCGGCTTATGTGTACCTTTATGATACACCCTTTTTATCTCCGAACGCCGTATTCTGTTGCCTTCTTTCCCATCGAAATACTTACAAGTACCTTCCTGGCCGAGTTCCTTAATCACAGTAATCCACATCAAGAATTGAATAATAAGCCCTTCCTCTCAAGAAGATAGCCATTGCACATTTATCTTGACCTAATTCCATGCTAAGATTTTTCACAGTCTTTAATAGACTTTCCAGTATCTTTTATTATTAGTATCATCATCATCATCATTATATTTCGTTTTCTGTTACGGCCGAACTACCTACGAAGTCTGCGAGTAGACCTAAGGCAGGTAGTGGTGTGTTGTTATGGCTTCATTTCATTATTTACTTTTCGAACACCCATAACATCACTAGCGTTACATGGGCAAAGTTATTCTTAGTGTGTGGACTGTAATTTATCAACACAATTTTTGTAATTCTCTTAAGCTGGAATTTCCAGAGATTTATTTTCAATGTGTTGTTGTGTTCCTTTTTTATCATTCCAAGCGCACCTTCTATGACTTGTATTATTCTTATTTTTAATTTCCACCTTTTTCTATTTTGATTTCCAGGTCTTTATATTTTGATAGTTTTTCAAATTCCTTATTTGCTATGTTACATTCCGCTGGGTAAGCCCCATCAATTAGTAGGCAATTTTTTTAATTTTCGGTTTTTGACAATTATGTCTGGACTATTTGCTTCAATCTTCCTGGCTGTAAAGATGGTGAAATCCTATAGAATTGTGATGCCTTCTGTAACCGGATACCAGTGTTTGTTAATATCTTTCCAAAGTGTTTGCACATTGTCCAGTGTAAATATTGCCTCTCTCTATGGTGACAATTTTTATATTCATTTGGCGCAAGTACAGAACATCCTGAGATTAGATGTTTTATAGGGTTTCCTGATATTTGTCACAGAACCTGCATTTTGGATCCACACTATTATGCACTATTATGTATATTTGCCTGAATGTTCCTAGTGAAAAGATTCTGGTCTTGCTCTGCAAGAATAAATCCTTCCGTTTCAGCCTTTAATCCAGATGCTCGTAACAATCGATAAATTTTAACTTTATCAACATCGGTTTTATTAGCCTCGTTCTGGATATTGACCATGCAGAGGTTCGTCTTGCCAGCATTGTTTCATCTGCCTAAGAGCTTTATCCTTGGCTTTCTTTTTCATATTTTTGCTACAAGAGTTGGTTCTTGGGTTCTGTTTTGGTTTTCTACAAAATCTATTAAATGTATATCTCATTTGTATTTACAACCTTTCCCGATTGAATATTTTTTTCTTTCTGTTTTTTTTTTTTTGTTCGGCTAATTGCATCATCCACTCATTTTGTTTATTTCCATGTATGTTAGTAAGCCAATAGTTTTTGTCTTGTATGAAAATTCGAGCTGAACCTCTTCCAACTTCTTTACGGGGTATGTATAGACGGTCTACATCAGGCTTTGAATGATTGATGTTATGCTTAGAAATAAGCTTTCTTGTCTTAGAATCCATTCGTTTGATTTCAACATGTTGATACTATATTGAGCCACTAGGATCGTAAAACTATTAATGGCCATAATTCTGTTCTGAGAATCCAATTCAGTTCTTAATATCTATAGAATTCTTTTCGCACTATTTATTTCATTATTTATGGTAAATTCCTTCACCCTCATTTACACCGAGGCCGAAACGTTGTAATAAATATGGCGACAAAGATGAGGACAATAATCCAAATAATGTAAATAACCTTCCAGTTCACTGTCATTCCTACCATACAACTTTACGTCATCCATGTTAAATAGATGGCTTCTTATAGCCATATTCCGTCCTGTTAAGTTCGCTGGTTAATGCTATTAGGGATATAAAAAAATAGTAAGTGAGACAAAGAGTCACCTTGAAATATTCCCCTGTTGATGCTTATTTCACCAGACATATAGATTCCATTTATATGATTGAGGTGAAGTGTTGTTTTCCATATTGTCATACTTTGTTTGATAAAATTGATGACGATGGGTGATACCTTGTATATATTTAAATACTTTAAGATCCAAAAATGGAGTACACTAGAGAATGCCTTATGGTAATCTATCCAGGCAGTACTGAAAATTTTCATTGTATTGAAGCAGTTTTCCAAGAGTATCCTATTAATAAGTAATTGGTCTTTACATCCGTAAGAGCCACGTTTGTACCCTTTATGTTCAAGAGGAAGTAAGTCGTTTTTTCTAAGAAGGGATACGTCTGTTTTGTCAGAATAGATGTCAACAGCTTGTAAATCGTAGGAAGATATGTAATTCGTCTGTAGATTTGGAGACATGTGTGTCATCATTTTCGGATAGAAGGAACGTAATTTCTTTGGTTACCCATGCCGGAATTTTAGTAGGATCATTGACCATTTTTTTAAGTTCTTTGACTAGTATTTTTATGTGCTGTATTTAGATAATAGAGCCAAAAGTTAAGCATTTTTTTATTCCTGGAGATTTCGACTTGTGTGCTTTTTTCATTGCACATTCTGTGATTAGCGCCCATGTTTGTTCTGGTTTATTTTTCTTCCGTTCTACTTTTTGCATAATCCAATCTGCTTCTTTGTTATGTTCTTTAAGGCAAGCCCATATTTTCCCAGAACTGTATAACCTCTTCCATTGTTGGTGGTGGGGGGGGGGTTGTCACTTGAATCAGTGTTTGCTTGATTCTCTGTAAAATTTCTTCGCGTCGGTTTTATCTTGTTCTGTCTGTAGAATTTTGATTTTTTTATAGCGTCTGATTCTTTGAGCCTTCAGTTGGATTGTTTGCTTTATTTTTCTTTAGCTGATAGGACTTCATTTTCATTCCTAATTTTGTATTATCTTTTGACAATTCTGCCTTTTCTAGTCCTTCCATTTGTTCTCCTTGCCAGTTCATCGAGTACTAATAATTCACTTCTAAGTTGTTCAATTTCTTCCTCTATTTTTCTTTTCCAATGTTGATCTTCGTGTCTGTGAGACTGCCTTTTTTACTCTGATGTTTATTTTTTTAATTTCTGCTATTGCTGATGCATAGATTGCTTCGTTGTGACTTATATGTGAGTCAACTTCAGAATTAATTTGAGTGATACATTGTAGTGTTTAATAGTTTTGAGGTTATGCTTAAAAAATTTAATGGAAAAAGAAAAAGTTAACATTCGGTTAATAAAGTTTAGTATTTATACGAAAGGTGACGTATAACTGTTGGTAAATTTAAAATAATAATAATAATAATGTTTACTATTTTTAAGATAATAAGATTAAGTGAAAAATAAAATTGGAAAAATAAATATTTTATTGATTAACTTAAATCAGTGATATTATTTAGCGGGATATATATTTTTTTTAAATACAAGATTATTGATAACTTATTTGTTTGCATTAAATTATATATATATATATATATATATATATATATATATATATATATATATATATATATATATATATATATATATATATATATATATATATATACATTATTATTATTATTATTATTATTATTATTTGATTTAATTTCTGGTGTGTACTCATTTCTTTCCGGGTCCCGCCCAGAGGCCTAAAGTTAGAAATGACATTTTCTATAGAGCAAAAAGAAAAAGCCTTTCGTAAGGCTGTACTTATGAGAACATTTTTGTATTTCTTTAAGGCATAGGCTACCAGGAATTCCTTCAATGAGTCTATTGGAATCTTTTCCAATCAATCCGAGGGCTCCAACTACAACAGGAATTGTTGATGTTCTCATGTGCCACATTTTTGAGATTTCCATTTCAAGGTCCTTGTATTTTGATAGCTTTTTGAAGATCTTCAAAGATACATTGCAGTTTGCAGGGATAGCCATATCAATGAGGAGGCACTTTTTTCTTTGCGGTCTCTAATAATAATGTCTGGGCGATTAGCTTTGATTGTTCTGTTTGTGTGTATTGTGAAGTCCCATAAAATTGTTACAGGTCCTATCTCCCTAACCCGATGTGGGTGGTGTTCATACCAATTTATTTCAGTTTCCTGTCAGTAGAAGTTGCAGATTTTCCAGTGCAGATATTGGCCCACTCTGCCATGACGTGTTATATATTCAGTGGATGCCAATACCGTGCAACCTGATACAAGATGGTCAATTGTTTCTGGATATTTGTCACAGGGTCTGCATTCGGGGCTAACACAATTTTTCAGTATGTGTGCTTGATTATTTCTAGTTAACAAGCGTTGGTCTTTTGCAGCAAGAATAAAACCTTCGGGTTCAGCTTTTAACCCTGCACTACGTGGCCACTGATGGGTACGGTGTTTGTCTACATCAGCTTGTTTGGTACGGACAGGGTATTGACCATCAAAAGGTTTATCTTGCCATCATTTCTGTATCTGGTCAGTTGCATTTACTTTTGCTTTCCTTTTTTAAGTATTTTGCAGCTTCAGTTAGTGTATTGTGCTTTACATGTATTTCTTCACCCATTTGAAACTCCATTTTGAATTTGTTGGCTTCCTTTATTACTGAATAAAGTCGCTTACTACTTTCATGTCATCATCCAGTCTTCTGTAGTTTCCAAGCATCTTTGAAGGACAATTGTTGTAGTTTTGTAGTACAGTTGTATTTGAACTAATTCCCTGCCTCCTACGGATCTGGGCACATACAGACGATCAACATCAGCTTTGGGATGATGCATGCGGCGGCAGCTGAAAAGCTTCCTCGTTTTGGCGTCTATTAGCTTAATGTGTCCAGTTAAGGATGTTGAAACTGTATTGCCCCACAGGGACAGCCAAGGTGTTTATGGCTGATATTTAGTTTTTTGAATTCCGCTCGGTATTCAGTACCTGACGTACACACCTGTAGTATTCATTTCTTACCTTTTCCTTCATTTCGGTAGAGGCTGTATTCCATCTCCTTCGCTAATTCCTAGGTAATTATAGGCTTCATCTTCTTCCAGTTCCCTAATCTTTGTGATAAAATCTAAATGTATTGAGTGTGCTTCTATAATTCTCCCTTTCTTGAATGTTACTTTTGCACATTTATCTAAATAGAAATAGTATAGTGAAAAGCGATCCGTATAGTAATGGAGGATAGAGTAAAAATGGAGATCCATTGGGCGCCACGCTAATTCCCATATATACATTTCCTAGACCATCACGTGATCTACTTATTCAAAATGGGATCGCCTGTATTTGCTCTCTGGTGGTCTGTGTTCAAACTCCAGTGTCGGCAACGACACTTTATTCCTATATATCACTTAACGTGTACAGTGTTTATATATTCTTTATATTGACAAGAGTCTTATGAGTAGATGGGCAATTCTATACTTTGTCATTTTTAAATCTCTTCTAAACAGGATGTTTATGTTCTTATCTGTACTTTCATGATCACCCCAGGGTTCCAGTTACGATAGGTATAACAATAGTTTGAAGATGCCACATTTTTTTCAATCTCAACATCTTTATATTTACTTATTTTGTCATAATCTTTAATAGATATGTTTTCGTCTGATGGCGCTGCCACATCTATGAGAAAACAAAGTTTTGTTTTTTGTCATCTTTAATCACTATGCCTGGTTTTAACTTTTATTTATGTCAATATGAATGGTAAATTCCCATAGTATACTGACTTCATGACTGTCTATAACTAGTTCAGGGTGATGTTAATACTATTTTTAAGCATATGGCACACTATAATATTGACATATATTTCAAAGAATATACTGTCTAATCTTATTATGCCGGTCTGTGTATTACTTTGGTGTCAAGATTGAACAGCCAGGCACTACAACAGTTTTAACATGTTGTTCGCATAATCTACATATTGAGATTGTACGATTTTTTGCGTTTGCCCTGTAATTCATAGTGAGTAGTTTTTATTCCTGTACAGCCATTATAAATGCCTCCGTTTCTGCTTTTAGTTCGGCACTCTACAGCCACTGATGGATTTTGTGTTTTTCGTTACTTCTGGGTGAATGTTGATCAATTAGTGGACTTTCTTCCCAGGTTATAATTAGTAAAAAGCCTCTGTTTTCGTGTCCCTTTTGATGATTTGAGCTGCATTTGTTGGTTAAGTATTTTTAATTATTTTTTCACATTGAAGTTTGCTGTTTTCATTTGAAACGGAGTTTTTTTCGTTTTTTTCTTATTTATTGATTTTTAAAAAAATTTTCCTCGCGACTGTTAAGAAGTTGTAGCTTAAAGGCAAATAGTGTTTTTAAATATTTTTAAAGCATTAGTTGTTTTGTATGTCAATTCAAAATGGATAAATTTCTAACTACTGTTACTTCTCGTCATATAAAAACACTCAACATCGACCCTCGGATGGTGCATCTCATCACAAATCTTTAATGAATTTTCCTTATTTCAGTTATAGTTTAATTGATAAAATTTAAATTATAAGTAACAACTCGTATTGCTGGTGAATTTATAACCATACTCTGACTCACTAGCTTTGAGTATATAGTATTTCACCTATGCTTTTTTAGAATTCCATTCTAATTCTTTTGTTTTTTCCCGTTAGTCGCTTTGTAATTTTGCCCTTGAGTCAGACATAACTTGATCCAAATGGATTAAAATCTTTCTCAAACATACAATCATACAATACGTATATTTCTACATAGACATTTATAGTGTCAGAATTAGCTCCTCCTCAGTTCTTTAATCCTTCAACAGGGGTCTCTCTCCCCTGGCTATAAATACTCGTTGATCTCTCTCTCTCTCTCTCTCTCTCTCTCTCTCTCTCTCTCTCTCTCTCTCTCTCTCTCTCTCTCTCTCTCTCTCTCTCTCTCTCTCTCTCTCTCTTTCGACTTAGGCCTTGGGCCGCTACCTTCGGCGGAGACGAGGTAAAATCTCTCTTTTTCCACTTAGGCCAATATGTGCTAAGAACAATACACGTACGTACGAACACTCACAACACACACACATAATCTCTCCATACAAACACTATGTAACTGTTCATGTTTTTGTTTAACTTGTTATTAATATATATTTGTTTACCCATGTATATCGGTCTTGTTTGTTTTCTTTGTCTTCTTTGGACTTAATTAAAGTCCGACATTCCCATGTAGCTGGACCGGCTAGCAGGAAATTTTAACCTTTTGATATCTCTTCACATCTTCACCCCAACGGTGCTCTACAATAGACACATATACGGACTTGTACGAGGACAGACATTTCCTGTACTTCGACATTTACACGAACACATATATATTTATATATGTTAAAGACATCAAAAGAACCGCCACGGAATTTATATACGGTACTCCATTACACTTATCTGGAAACTTTTTCATAAAGCAACAAAAATCTTCCACATCCTCTATGTTTCACCGTTGAAACAACACATGGTGAAACTTTACGTGTTCAATTTCTTTCAACATATTTGTCTCCCGATCTCAACATCAGTGAATTGGTTTTTGTTCGTCGAAACACGATTAAAATCACTTCAACCAATTTACGATGTAGTTAAAGGACCCACAATATCAATATGGACATGTGAGAAAAGGGAATCTGGTGTAGAAAATGATCCATGGCCGTTTTTCGTAAGTCTGTTGAGTTTCGTTTTCTGACAGGAAATCCATTGTTGAGTCTAGGTGCGAATGTCGTTGTTCAGAGATGACGAGAAAATCTGTCGGCAATCAGTTTTAGGGACGCGCATTTCCCAGGATATGAAATGTGATAATACTGGAAAATTCATTTATGGCATGAAGGTGGCACATAAGAACAAGGATAGTTTTTGATATTATCACAGTCAATTAATTCTAATTAAAAGCAAAAACAAAAACAAAATCACACCAAAAATATAATGGAAAATAAAGGAAAGAGCATCCGCCTACAACAATAAACTAAAAAACTGTAAACTCAGTCTGGAGGGAAAATAGCTATAATTACCTTTCCAGATCAAAACAAACTATTAAATAATCGATCAGAACAGATCTCAAAATGCGGCACGAAAACAAATTATACTACGTTATTTAAAAATCGATAATTAAAAACGTATACGAAAAAAAATAATATTGAAAGTGGTACCGGCCGCTTTCCAAAGCATGCAGCAATAAACGACATCATAAGAAGAGGTCTGAATACATCTAGGTTCCCCTTCCAAATCGAACCCGTAGTCTTCGACTGTCGTAATGGAAAGCGGCCGGATGGGATTACCATTTTCCCTTTTAAAGTTGGGAAGTCGTTGATTTGGGATGCGACCAGTGCCGATATATTTTCGATCGGTAATTTGATCAGGTCAGCGGTTGAGCCGGGTTCTGTCGCTCGGGACGCGGAGATAAAAAATAGTTAAATATTCTTCTATTGCTGATATTTTTTTTTCTTTTTACTACTGCGGCAGTGGAGACTTCTGAGGTTATTGGCCCTCATTTAATAGCGTTCCTTCGGAGGATTGGCGGTATGGCGTCTCGATTAAGGGACGAGCCTCGCGGAACGGAGTAGTTCCTGCAGCGTATCTCACTGGCGATGGTGTTTTCTCCATTACTGCGGCTGGCAGAGGATAGAAAAAAACATTTTGTTTTTGTTTATCGATACTTTGTTCAAATAAAAACTTTATTTCAATAATTAAAAAATAAACAAAGATCTAAATCATTAAATAAACAAATTAAGTAAATAATAAGCAAATTAACAAACTACGAATGCACAAATAATCACAAATAATAATAATTATTATCAACAAATAATAAATCATCATCCCCTTGACTTTTGTAATCATCGGGCGAATCCGAATGCAGAAGCCACAATCTTTTTCACATCGGTTTATCAAAAGCAGCCATCGGCAGTTCTGCTACAGTCATACTTGTCTATTGTTTGACATTGTCCAACCAGTTTTTGTGTTGGCGGCCTTTCCTACGTCCACCTTCAACGGTGCCTTGCATGATGGTCTTGCACAGGCTGTCGTGCCTTGTAATGTGTTTAAACCACACCATTTTTCTCCGTTTGACAGTGGAGAGAATAGATTCCTGGAGTCCCACAAAACTTTCAACCGTTTCCTGCACAAACTCGTTGACTTTCTGTTCCCAATAGAAAATGCCAAGGAGTTTTCCCATGCATTTGTTCTCAAATCATTCTCTCTGTATAAATAATAATAAATAATCAATAACAAATAATGAGTAAAATGTTAACAAACAACATTGGATAGAATCGCCACGAATAAATGCATGTGGATCCACAATTATTTCTACTAAATAACGTCTAGAATATTTTGAAACATAACCATTACCGCCCATACAATAACCATTAGGATAACACTATAGACCTTGCAACTCATAATGCACCATTAACCAGCACATATAAATAGTCGAGCCAAAACACAACACACATGGCCTGAAGATTGCTTTCAAGCATGAAACAGATTGTCGCCACACTGTGTTGACCCCAGCGTCTAATTTATATTTACATATGCATATTTATCTGAGCACTATTATCCATAAATATAACATACCTAAAAACTATATCTTCCTTATAAATATATATATATATATATATATATATATATATATATATATATATATATATATATATATACTTAGCTGTATTGATGTGAGTTTGTGACCCTGGGTTTCACTACCGACATTGAGCGCTTTCCAATAAATACCGCGCATATATAATATATAAATAATATATAGAGAAAAATATTTATATACACACACACACACACATACACATATATATATTCAATGTTTTATCAATAAGTAAGTAGACTTTTATTATTTGCATATTGATCTGAAATGTTTATATATATATATATATATATATATATATATATATATATATATATATATATTTGTGTATTTAGGCACCAATCCTTCTTTCATGCACATTTCATTAAAAACGACTGACAAGGTGCTTTTATTTTGTTTTTTCTTTTCAGATGATAAATTATATAAAAACTGTCCAAATGTTCTCTTTATCTTTTTAATAATATTAACTTTGAACATGGATATAATATCTTGACCGTGTTTTGAAACAAAAAAATGAAACATTTTATAAAACATACATATAACGAACTATTTCTAATTCTAGCAGTTGAAATATAATCCTTGAAAATGGCTAAATGTATAGCCGAAAGCGCTCGGATAAAAAGAACTTTCGGACAGTTTTTATATAATTTATCATCTGAAAAGAAAAACATTATTAGATCGCACGAGAAATTATATAAAAAACTAAATAAAAGCACCTTTTCAGTCGTTTTTAATGAATATATATATATATATATATATATATATATATATATATATATATATATATATATATATAATGTTTTATCAATACGTAGGTAGCCTTTTATTATTTGCATTTTGATTTGAAATTCATATATATATATATATATATATATATATATATATATATATATATATATATATATATATATATATATAATATTTGTTGTGCAGATGTTTTATCATCAGTATACGAACTTATTGATTTTCCTGCATATAACTTTGTCATGTGAAGTTAATTTGGTGCATGTCTAGAAATAATACATGGCGAGCTCTTCCCCCTAGTATGAACCCCGCTGGTCGAGGATTCGTAAATATCTCTAATGACTGATAGAAATCTTTTCATATTTTTTCAAGCAAGATTAAAGAATCGACAAATTTCAGGCAATTTTTGACGGTGGAAATAAAAACAATGACTGAAATTTCGTGTAGAAATTTCAGACAAAATTGCCATGATTGGCGCCAAACTTACAAAGCCGCTAAGAACGACAACAAGGGAAATTATCTGTTTGTCCCTCCATCCATTTTACTAATTTCCATATAACCATACCTTGGCATTAACATCTGGGTATAAAACTAATCAAAACAATAACATAACAGATCGATATGATAGATTTCTTTCTTTACGTATATTGTGACTGAATGACCTATTTTTCAAACTAGCAATATTGTGTTTCAATGTCAACAGATAAAAATCAAGACAAAAGAAAGGAAAAGGAAAGAAACGAACAGTAAAGGCAGAATCGAAAATGTATTTGTGACTTCGATGGAATTGGTTTGACACGTCTTTTGACATTGATCAAATATTCATTTATTATTAATATCCAATGTAAGTTATCCGTGTACGTTTTATTATTTATTATGTTTGTCTTGTCAGACTAAACAATTTCATTATCTATCTATCTATCTATCTATCTATCTATCTATCTATCTGTTTTCCTTCTTGTAGGATTCCTTCTAAGCAGTATCCCAGGACAACGAAGCAAAGCTGATCATAATTGCTGTTTTATAAAGGTTCCAGCGAATTCAAACATGACGCCATTTGATTGATTTAGTATTTTCTGACAGCTCCAAATACAAGGCCACGTGAATGCGGATAAACCCAAGTGCGTCGGTGGGTAGATATATTCGATATAAATCTTTCAAAATGATTAATATCGTGCATTGTATTCATTTTTCGACTGTGATATCCTGCTGTGATGGCGTCGACATTTTCAGACCAAAATCTCCAATGATTTTATTAGATAGAGTGACCAGCAAAAGTTAAACCCCGACACCCGGGTGAGGATTTGAATGATATTTACAAATTATTCTCAAATAGAGAAAATACATAAAATTGTGTGTTTGAAATTACAAATAATATGTGTGTATTCTTTAAAAATTAATTTTACTTCAAAATGGCCGTGCAAGTGTCTTGCATTTCAGGAAGTACATTTAGTCTCTACTCTTTTTACTTCGCTGTTTTAGTTACTGGGAGAAGGAACTGCGTTTTTTTAAGAAATTCAACTATTTTACCAGTCACGAGCTTTTAGTTTCATTTGTGCATGGCAATTTTTGTTTGTAAGAAAACTTAGGAAAAGAAATTCCTTCATATGATAGAGATAGATTTAGTTAAAATAGAGAGAATTAAATAGGTTTACTCACAATGACAGCAATAGTTCTAGCAACAATGAAAAAATAGCAATAAAATTACCAATACCTTGGATTTGTCTTTAAGTAAAGAAAAAGAAACTCCATTAAATACAATCTCTGCTTAAGTCTGGTCATCCCAGCAAAATCGTTACCCATCCACCTTTTACTCTCTAAAGAAATGTAGATGTCACTGGCGAGGGTGGAATTAAAGAACATTTTCCAAAGTACCACACACAAGTATCTTGAAAAGATGTTGACTTGAAAGTCGCTATTATTTAAAAAAAATAGACACATTCAGGCGAAATTGACATTTTGCAGATGCACGCTTCACTGACACAGAAGATATGTTGTAGTGAACAAAACAAGATCTAGATTTAAAATTCAAACGTTAAGCACTGACTCATTGATTTTATTAGAAATTAAAAAGACTCGAATTTACAAACTTTGCTTAACACACACGCAAAAGCGAATCCAAAACAAAACTCATAAAAATTCACACCTTGATGCGAAATGTTTTTTCGGACAATAGATAACTAGTAAACATTTAAAAACAAAATTCAAATGATCTTCAATTCTCAGAAACAAATTCTCTTACGGACCTTTTCGCGAGCCAACGCGAAGTTTGTTCATCGTTCAGTGGAAAGGCCCGAATCATATCCGGGAGTGGATCCCAAATGACCTTTTCAAGCCCAACAAACAAAATAAAAGACGGGCAAGTTCGCCTGTCACCAGAGAGAAGGAGATGAGCGTATTAACACGTCCCTTGAATGTTAGTGTGTCCAGATAAAATAACAAAGTAATATTATTGGGGCAACATTTAAAACGTTCTTTCTGATGAAAAATCTCACCATCCCAGCACCTGTCAAGCTCGGAGTTGGGGTCGATCTGTAATAATTTAATAAAACACTCCGCATACACTGTCGAATTCTTGAGTAGAATCTCTCGAAATCAGGCAGGACTCTCCACTTGGATTACTATTCTGCTTCTTAGTTGTACAATGAGCTCAAAAAATAAAGTTTAAATAGGAATATATCATTAAAGAAAATAAAAAGTTTAGATTTAAGTGTGAACGAAAATCTATGACAGGATCTCAAACGAAAGCATCAACTTTGACGAAGTCGGAACAGATTTCCATAACGACGGACATGATAAAACTTTGTAATGAATGTAGAAAACTTGTATCTTGCCATTGTAAACGACTGCAGACAATCAAGTGATTGCCTGCAATCATTTACAATGGCTGGAAGCAAGTTTTCTACATAAGCAACCGGGAACTTCTACAGAATATTAATCAATAACAATTGCTGGAAGTGGGTGGAGAGCCTTGCAGCACAATTTTATGTAAACATAATTTCTAAAACATAAATTCAATCACGCACAAAAATCTTTTGTCTATGTTAGGAATTTTGAGATGAAAGTGTATTGCTTATATAAAAGTTTATCTTTTTGAGAAACTGCATTCTTAGTTAAAACGCCATTCATATAATTTTGTGCATTATTATTATTATTATTATTATTATTATTATTTACTTGTAACGTTTTAAGGATAACGCATAGTGGTTCGGATTGAAGAAATGAGTGCCGAGTTCGAGTTCCAGTCGAATCCATTACATTCACTTACGTACTAATACTCTTGGGAAAGGTATGAATCCTCTTCTTCTCCACCCAGCTATAAAGTTCTATAGCCTTGGATGGCAACTGGTTTACCGCAGAAAGAAATGGCAACCTACTGCGGGAAAAAATCTGCCTCGTCAGTCATGTATCGAAAGCGTGTATCACGCATGGCACCTAACTGACTGAACGCTTTAAGTCCATTAGTACAAGTTCTTTTTTTTCATCCGATATCAAGTGACAGCAAGTCTCCTCAATATTTCCGTACTCTTCTGAGTATTTTAGTAATGCTATCATTTGGGTGGTTTTAATTTTTCCTTATTATCCAATTCTTCTAAACAATCTTTAGCGCTGTAACAAGTGCTCCAATAATGAATGTCACAACAGTCACACAAACGTTCTATTTCTCCCTTCTGTCACTTTTTCTCTGTGACATGTGCTGGATCAAGTTTTCTTTTCTTTGTTTACGATAACTCGATCTAGTGTCCGGGCCTATTCTGCGCCATGTGTTTGAAGTTCAAACATTTCGAGAAAGTTTTTCTGAATATAGATTTGGGTTTGTAGAATCAGACATCAGTTGTTTGCATAATTCCCAAAGGATCACCGCTGCCTCTTTTCAAATACAATCTATCAACCGCAATTAGTGGGTGTAACTCCTCCTCCTCTTCTTCATCTTGCAATTCTTCTTCTTACTTTTCTTTTTTGCTGTTGTTGTTCTTCTTCTACATCTTCTTCCTTTCCCTCTTGCTCTTCTTCTTCTGTTAAATCCTCTTCCTTTCCCTCCTGCTCCTCCTCTTCTTCTTTTACATCCTCTTCCTTTCCCTCCTGCTCCTCCTCTTCTTCTTTTACATCCTCTTCCTTTCCCTCCTGCTCCTCCTCTTCTTCTTTTACATCCTCTTTCTTTCCCTCCTGCTCCTCTTCTTCTTTTACATCCTCTTCCTTTCCCTCCTGCTCCTCTTCTTCTTCTTTTAAATCCTCTTCCTTTCCCTCCTGCTCCTCCTCCTCTTCTTCTACATCCTCTTCCTTTCCCTCCTGCTCCTCCTCTTCTTCTACATCCTCTTCCTTTCCCTCCTGCTCCTCCTCTTCTTCTTTTACATCCTCTTCCTTTCCCTCCTGCTCCTCTTCTTCTTCTTTTACATCCTCTTCCTTTCCCTCCCTCTCCTCTTCTTCTTCTTTTACATCCTCTTCCTTTCCCTCCCGCTCCTCTTCTTCTTCTTTTACACCCTCTTCCTTTCCCTCCTGCTCCTCCTCTTCTTCTTTTACATCCTCTTCCTTTCCCTCCTACTCCTCCTCCTCTTCTTCTACATCCTCTTCCTTTCCCTCCTGCTCCTCTTCTTCTTCTTTTACCTCCCTTTTTCTTCTTCTCGTCACTAGTCTTATCTCTCCCGCTGTAGATTGTTAAACATGGACGCTGATGAGGAAGAGGTGAGAAGATGAAACTCATTTGATGATAAGTACTTGAAACAAAAAACAGCTTCATATCATGTATTCGGATCACAAAATGAACGAATACGTGATGAACATGGTCAAAACAAAAATGACATCGACACAAACCGCCTTAGTTTTGATATTGTCAGGCAGGATAAGATGTAAGGCACATTCGAGGCAGGCTAGAAAGACAAGCGACAACGCAAGAAATGGCTTCATTATATCAAGGACTGGACAGAGGTGGCTTTCCCAGATCTGCTGTTGCTAGTTGCCAACAAAACGCCTTGGAGATCGTCTTCAGTTTTTCTGTTCACACGATGACTCGTAGTGAGTTGAAAGCCTGTTGCTGCCAATGGTGAAACGATGAAGAATCTTTAAGAATCATGTAATAATAATAATAATAATAATAATAATAATAATAATAATAATAATAATAATGATAAATATCCAAAAACCATTGATCATCTTGTATCAGGTTGCACGTTATTGGCACCCACTGAATATAAAACCCGGCATGACAGAGTGGGCCAATATCTGCACTGGAAAATATGCAACTTTTACGGAGGGAAACTGAAAGAAACTGGTATGAACACCACCCAGACCCGGTTACGGAGATAGAACCTGTTACAATTCTATGGGACTACACAATACACACTGACAGAACAATCAAAGCCAACCACCCAGACATTGTTATTAAAGACCACAAACAAAATAAGTGCCTCCTTATTGATATGGCAGTCCCTGCAGACTGCAATGTATCTTTGAAGATATTCAAAAAGCTGTCAAAATACAAGGACCTTGAAATAGAAATCTCAAAAATGTGGCACATGGTAACATCAACAATCCCTGTTGTAGTTGGAGCCCTAGGAAAAGATTCCAGTAAACTATTTGAAGGGATTCCTGGAAGTCCATGCCTTAAAGAGATACAAAAAAATTGTTCTGACAAGTACAGCCGACACTTTACGAAGGGCTTTATCTATGTAAGTTTTTTTTTGTCAGTGGAAAGTGTCATGATGCCATTTCTAACCTTAGGTCCCTGGGTGTGACCTGGAAAGAAATGTGTAAACGCCAGAAATCAAAGGAAATAAAAATAATAATACTAATCTTTGTTATATTTCTGATTCCATTGACATATCTTTTACAGAACGCCGAAAATCACTATGAATTTGTGAGTAATAGGCAAAAATCAAGAAATTGCTCTTCGTAGATGACTTGAAACTGTAATGACATACGTGAAAAGGCTTTAGATTCTTTGCTTCCGACATTTCGTGCGTTCACTGATGATACTGGGATGGAACTTGGCATTGATAAATGTGCCACCCTAAGTAATGAGGGAGGAAAAATAGTTGAGTTCAAGAGTATACAATTACTGGATGGAGAAGTCACGGAATCTTTGAAAGATGGAGAGAACGATATGCATCTTGGCATTTTACAATGCCGACCAGGTGGAGAAGATGGAAATGAAAGAAAACGTTAAAGGAGATTCGTGTAGGGAAAATTCTTGAAACAAACCTAAATGATGGAAATCTCATCAAAAGAATTAATACTTGGGCAACATCGCTACTATGTTATTCTGCAGCATTTTTGGATTGGGATTATACGGAATTAAAAGACATGGATGGAGGAACATGGAAGCTAATGAATATGTATAAGAATCTGTATCCCAACACAGTGACGTCAATCGATAGGCTATATATTCCAAAAAGGAGGGAGGCCGAGGGTTTAGTGAATCAATTTTGTCATTGGCTATTTTGGGATTTGTGTCTGATGTTAAGAGTTCCCATGAATTGTTTCTGGAAGCTGTACGAAGGGTGAATGGAGATTGGGAACCTCGAAACTTTGAACCAGTGACGATATCAAAGAAGCGGCATAAGAAGAAGCGGCATGGCAACTTTGTTTGTTTAAATCATTTCACCCCAAGCAAGGCGAGAATGCCACTAGTCCGCAAGGGGCTACAGAGAGTGAAAGTGAGAGAAAAGACTGCGCATAGTGGGCAACGAGGAAAGATAAATGCTGAACGGGGTTAAAACAAAACATGTCAGTGTTTGTTTTCACTGTAATAATTATTATTTGCTCATCTCACTATGCTCTTTTAGCAGAGTGATGTTTATTCTGTTAGAATCGAAGATTCGATCCCAACTCATCAGACCGACTCTTACACATAAATAAATGGACAAGGATATATATATATGTACACATAAATAAATAAAAAATTGCAGATACAAATATGTATGTATGTATGTAGGCTGTTATTTAGCGCAATATCAAGGATAAAGTGTATGTAAATAAAAAATAAATATAGCATACCTTAAAACTATATTTTATCATATATGTGTGTGTGTGTGTGTGTGTGTGTATGTGCGTGTGTCTGTGTCTGTGTGTGTGTATGTGCGCGTGTGTGTGTGTATGTGCGTGTGTGTGCGTGTGTGTGTGTTGTGTGTGTGTGTGTGTCTCTGTGTGTCTCTGTGTGTGTATGTGCGTGTGTGTGTATGTGCGTGTGTGTGTGTGTCTGTGTGTATGTGCGTGTGTGTTTGTATGTGCGTGTGTGTGTGTGTCTGTGTCTGTGTGTGTATGTGTGTGTGTGCGTGTGTGTGTGTGTCTGTGTGTATGTGTGTCTGCGTGTGTGTGTGTATGTGCGTGTGTGTGTGTGTGTCTGTGTGTGTGTGTGTGTGCGTGTGTGTGTCTGTGTGTTTGTGTGTGTATGTGTGTGTGTGTCTGTGTGTGTGTGTGCGTGTGTCTGTGTCTGTGTGTGTATGTGTGTGTGTGTGTGTGTGTGTGTGTGTGTGTGTGTGTGTGTGTGTGTGTGTGTGTGTATGCAGAAGCGGGTGCGACAGCCCTGGATATCCATATTGGGAGGACATCCAATCTAAAAAGAATTTCATTGAAATAAATCTTTTTTTTCTCGAATCTAACCAGACGATTGCGTCTGTCTTCAGTTTTACCAAAAGATCTGAATAAACAATTAATTTTAATATCAAAGCTTCAGTTTCGGTTTGTTTTAGATGAACGACAATTTATTTCCGATGACCCAATTTAATTCATTCCTAAATTGATATTCACCGTTTGCAGACGAGATTTTCTTTTTGTTTTTTAGCTTAAAATCAATCAACATTTTTTTTTTGTTTTCAAACTTACTTTTAATTATTCTGTGAGGCAATTTCCAAATAGAAGACAACTTTTAGTTTTAAAAGAAAGTTTGTTAAACCTTTAATTCCCACCAAGTCATTCGCCTTTTCATAGTTAACAAACTTTAAACAAAATGGTTATGCCGGAGTTAACTCCTCCTTAATTACCTAATTGTTTACTAGGGGTCGCTCTCCCTACACTATAAATACAGGGCAACTTCTTGCTTCGTTCTCTTTTTCATTTCTTTCTTCCAGCGAACACATCTACAATGTAAGCTCTCTTAGAAGATAGCGTCTCTCCACTTGTGGGAAGACGCCATGAACATTATACACACATACACGTACGTACGAACATTCACCAATATACAAACTCTTTACGTTCTCACACAGACACAAATGTTAATGTCTGTCACTTGTAAATTTGTTGTTTAATACATATATTTGTTGACATATATCGGTCTTGTTTCTTTTCTTTACATCTTCGGTTGGATTCAACTTGAGTCCGACATTTTCTTGTAGTTGAACCTTCTATTAGGAAATAAACAGCACGTGTTTCCCTAATTCAACAACACTCAAACACACACAGTCCTCTACAGTTATATTAGGATTTGTTTTCACACAGTTATTCTGTTGTTTGCAGATACTGTATTGTTGAATGTGCATTTCCAAAAATCTGCCTGTTCGACTGGATGATTTTCATTTCATCAAGAAATTATTAAAAAATGATAGCATTTCTTGGTTAAAAGTAATCGAACATCGCTTGAAAACGCCCTTATTCTACGGGTTTCCAATTGTATATAAATCACGTGTTCCGATGAGAACCGTTATATGAGTAACAAGTAGCGCCCACACGTAAACTAGCCAGTACACTTGTCGGAGTTAACTCCTCCTTAATTTCCTAATTGTTCACTAGGGGTCGCTCTCCATACACTATAAATACTGGGCGATTTCTTGCCTCGTTATCTTTTCATTTCAGCTGACACTTTTAAAAAATGTGATCTCTCGCAGGGATCTGCGTTTTGTCCACTTGTGTGAAAACGCCATCAAACACATACACACGCACATATACGTAAGTACGAACATTCACCAAAATACAAACTCTTTACATTCAAACACAGATGTTGATGTCTTTGTTGTTTAATATATATATACTTTTTGCATATATATATATATATCGGCCTTATTTATTTTATTATAAATGGGTCGTGAGCCGTAGTTTTGCAAATCAATGACAGCACGGATGTGAAACAGCAATGTATATAAGTTGATACATATTATGCATTAAACAATGACATTTCCTAAAAAAAACGCCATAAAAAGGGTCACACGGGGAAGTACAACGCAGTCAACGGGAGGCCAGGGAAATGATCTGTCACGGTCAGTCTGGGCAGTCAGCAGCAGTCAGCAGGAGGAGCGCCACGCCAACCAGTGAGAACTACTATGAAAGATCAACCGGGATCGGCAGCCGGCTTATGAACTATACCACAAGGTAGCTGTCCCAAAACCACACGTTCCTATTGAAATAAATCCCGTAAATCTATTTCTGCTGTTGTCGTATTTCTGTCTTGAAACCATACGCTTGTCTATAACACAATCAATCCAAAATATCAAAAATACCAACGAAATACCAATACATCCGTACAAGATGCTACTAATATTACCAGGAGATTAATACAAAATTATATTAAACTCCAATTAATCATACCAACAGAAAGATACACCATACATGGCGTAACGTTTATGTACCTGAAGTTTTTAGTTAGAATGTGTTTAAATGGGCCGGATTCTAGTAATTTTAAGAACAGACTGCATGAACACCGCCTATGGGGGTATTATAACCAAACTGAACCTTTGTTTATAGAAGCTGTTGTTGAAAAAAGTAACAGTGGCTAGTAATTCATTTGCATATGTCTATCATTTTGTTGAGCGGTAGAGATTTTTCTCTGGATTCAGTAAGATTGTCTTATAGGAAAGAAACCCTATTTCCAACCAACTTACACACACATATACATACCATACTAAAACACGCCCAAACTTTATTTTCTACTAAATAACCGACAATATCACAAACATACCAAAAAGATTTCACAATACAACACACGTCGTTTAAATCAAAGTGTCTATTGGTTAGAAATTAACATCACCATATGAAATATTTGACCAATCAGAGGAAACTAAAAGCCTATTTTTCTCGAGCCTGCTTTCGGGAAAGATTTTTTTTATAAAAACCCACAGATTTCGACTTTCAGAGAGCAAAGATGCGATAGTCTCGTGGACATTTGAACACAAGCGAAGACGTGGCTACATAGCTTTTTCTTTCCCACTAACACGTGCTGAAATAAACAGGTGTCTGCGACTTCAAACAAATCAGCTACATCAATAACAACAAAGGCGGTCAGTGAATTTTCGCTAACGGCAAAAATGTTTTTTTTCAACTGTAGCCTTTTCTGTGGACCAACTACCCAAATACTAAGACATCAATGTATGAATTTTGGGGACTTATTTACCTAATGTTTCAGTTCATTTTTTTACCATAGCTCATATTACAATTTGTTGTTGTTATTTTGAATCCATGTACATATGTTTGTAAATACAAATGATTTATTTGACAGACATGAAACTATGTTTTCTTTATTTTTATTTTATTATTGTTTGGCTCTCGGATTTTTAATCTAAAGCAAAATTGGACGAATGAATTTATTACAGTTTCTTAGGATTCTTTTTTTTATTTAAAAATTACCACCCTAATAAAAAATTATTATAAGAAGAAAATATCAAGAAAGAATATTAACTAATATCCTTCCATCGATAGACATACGCCAGACACACCCACATTTATAAAGCCCATAATTAAAAACAAAATGTAAGATCCAGACACTTGCTGACAATGTAACGCAAGTTTCTCGTACATCCACTTCCAACAAAACAAATAACTTACGATACACTAAAAATTATGTAATAATAATAGTAATAACCCACCTGCTGTGATAGGAGCATTAGGTATGATAAAGAAGGATACCTAAAATCATGAGAGTATAGTGACCTTAAAAATAGTAGCAGTAGCAGCTCTAATTAAAACTTAGCAGCAGCAGCCCTCGAAAATAAAAACACGTGAACGCTAAAGTAACTCACTCTTTTCCGGATTTTCATCTTTCGAACTGGTGTCATGAACTTTCCACGCTGAAGCTAAAAGGACTGTGAACGCTACATTTATAAAACACACCGACGTAGTAAGTCTCACCCAAATATATATCGTTGTGTATACAATTTACGTCTAACAAAAGAAACTCTTGTTTTAATTTTTTTTCTTTTGTTAATTTATCTAATAAATTACATCTTACATTGAAAATCAGTCGATCTGTTATTTTATTTTAAGAAACCTTATGCATTTAATTATTGAATTAGCTAATCACTAAACAGGTGACCACGACAAAAATAAAAGCTTTTATGCTAAAAAAGAAGGTAATATTATTTCTTTAAAAAATTGTGTATTAAAGCTTCACACGAGTCAGGTTTCACAAGTTTTAATTTAAACGTTTTTTATTGTTCTTTTTTTTAATAAGTAAAATTGTGTTACTTTCTGTACGTGTTACTTACACTAACTACAGATATTTTCCCTTTTGTATTTCATTTTTTTAAACCTTTTACGTATAGAATTTTCTCTTAGTAATTTTCGGTGAAAAAATATTTCGCGAAACCGAATTTTGAATTAATATTTTATGCTAAAATATTTTATAAACTTTAACGGTGACCCATAATAAGAGTTAAAATAAATATATATTTTTCTCTTTTACAAAACTTCTTAGAAAGTTGTGAAATAACTGGGATAACGCTGCCACTAACCGACTAAGTGACCCCATTTCATTTTCGCCATTTTATTTCTTCTCCTCGGCACTCTGTTAACCTAATCACTATTATTCAAACACATCGCCCGAGCCTACTGAATTATTTCATTTTTTTAAGGAAGCCAGTGTTTGAGGGAAATAAGAAATCATCTCGAGTTAATAAATAAATCAGAAGAAGAAAAGAAAGAAATTCATTTTTACGAAATGGGCAACATCTCTGCCATATTCTAAACCTCCTTATTGTGTTATATATTGAGAATTCTTCTCAGAATAGTCCCAAAGTTGCATCAGAAGAAGAAAATTCTGAATTTTCGGAAATATTGTCGTAGTATCAAGAGATAACCGAACTAAGATTCAATATCCCTGTGAGAAAATATGACATCACACACTGCATTGAAACAACTGGTCCACCTCTTTTCTCACGAGTTCGTCGACCGGCTCCTGCGAAACTGAAGATTGTCAAACAGGAATTCCAGCACTTAGCAAGCCTCAGTATAATTCATCCTTCGAAAAGCTAGTGGTCTTCACCACTACACGTGGTACCAAAGTTATCTTCATGGAAACCTTGTGAGGATTAGCGCAAACTGAACGCGATTACTCTTCCTGATAGGTACCCAATTGCTAATATTCAACATTTTACCAGCCAACTACATGGAACTAAAATCTTTTCAAAACTTGGCCTCATCCGAGCCTACCATCAGATATCCGTACAGGACGCTGACTTAAAGAAGTTAGTCATTACAACATTTGAGATTTAGGAATTTTTACGTTTAACGTTTGGACTACGGAATGCTGCCCAATTATTTCAAAGATTCGTGAACGAAGTTCTTCAAGGACTAGATTCAATTTTTTGCTACATCGATGACGTACTTACTGCCAGACCTTCACCAGAAGAACATAAACAAAATTAACAAGATACTTTTGAAAGATTTCGAAAATATGGTGTTATAGTGAATCCAATTAAATGTAAATTTGGATTGTGTGAAGTTGACTTTTTAGGTCATAAGTTTGATAAAAATGGTATCAAACCATTACCTGAAAAGACCGAAGCTATTCGCTTTTTTCCGGTTCATATAACTTTAAGAGATTTACGCCAATTCTTTAGCATAGTAAATTTTTATAGGAAATTTATCCCCAATTTGGTGAAAATAGTTTCTCCATTGACAGATGTTCTTCAAGGACAAAAGAAAAAGAACTGTGATATAAATCTTTTTCGTTTCCCTAACCAACCTGCTTGGTATAACCAGAATTCGTAGAACAGCTTACGATCCTGAAGCTAATGGCGGGATAGAAAGTTTTCATTGTTCTCTGAAGGAATCCCTGAAAACATTACTGAACTATACTTCTTGGCTTCAGAATATTCCTTTAATACTTTTAGGGATAAGAATAGCTGTAAAATCTGATTCACAGAGTTCTACAGCCGAACTTGTATATGTCACACCTTTACGTTTACCAGGAGAGAGTTAATAATCAAACCAAATGAACCATTCTTGAATCTTGCTTCATTTGTAGATATGTTGGAATTGAAAATGTCTAAAGTAACATCCTCATCTCATAGACAATTGACCCATCATATATGCCAGAATCACTAAAAAAACTGCAACTTTGCGCTAGTAGAAGACAATGCAAGCAAACACCCCTTACAACCCCCCTTATAGAGGTCCTTACAAGGTATTAAAACGTACAGAGAAACAGTTTCACAGTTGTAATGGATAATAGACAAGAGAATATTTTTATTGACCGACTAAAATCGGCACATTTAGAAAATATTGATGAGGATTCACTAGAAACTACCAAGCAGACACAACGAAGAACTTCATAGAGCGATCGACATATTAGATTAGATGACCTAAGAAACTATGTTCTTACTTAACATAATAAAAATTCTCTTATGATTGTTGTACAACTATCTCGCTTGAAAGGGGTACTGTAGTGAGATTAAAGATAGTATCAGCAGCAGCTATAAAATAAATTCATATCAGCAGCAGCTTAAACATAGTAGCAGTAGCAGCTCTACAAAGTTATCAGCAGCAGCTCTCGAATATAAAAACACACGAACCCTAAAATAACTCTCTCTCTCTCTCTCTCTCTCTCTCTCGCTCTCTCTCTCTCTCTCTCTCTCTCTCTCTCTGGTTCATTTCCTCTTTTGATCTGGTATCATGAACTTTTCATGCTAAAAGGGCTGTGAACGCTTCTCCTAAAAACACATCAACAAAGTAAGTCTCACCGAAACCTATTGATAAACATTTTGTTGTGTATGCAATTAACCTCTAACAAAAGAAACTATTGTTTTAAACTTTCCTTTATTTCCATTATTTTATCTACTATAAAATGTTCCCGTAAGAAACCTTACGCATTTAATTATTGAAGTTAATCACTAAATGTGTAAAATTCCTGGACGCATCACATATCATTTGCAAAACCCTCTCCATCGAATCGAAATGTCCCAAATGAGCATAGATAACTCTCCTACAGTCGTCCTTTTTACGCATAGACTTCGGATGGGGTCTTGGTAATTAGGTAATTAATAATTACTCTCTGGCAAGATAACACCATACACAACAACAACAATAATAACAACAACAACAACAATAATAATAATAATAATAATAATAATAATAATAATAATAATAATAATTTCAAAATAGAAGACAACTTTTAGTTTTAAAAGAAAGTTTGTTAAACATTTAATTCCCACCAAGTCATACACCCTTTCATAGTTAACAAACTTTAAACAAAATGGTTTGTTATGTCGGAGTTAGCTCCTTCTTAATTCCTTAATTGTTTACTAGGGGTCGCTCTCCCTACACTATAAATACGGGGCAATTTCTTGCTTCGTTCTCTTTTTCATTTCTTTCTTCCAGCGAACACATCTACAATGTAAGCTCTCTTAGAAGATAGCGTCTCTCCACTTGTGGGAAGACGCCATGAACATTATACACACATACACGTACGTACGAACATTCACCAACATACAAACTCTTTACGTTCACACACAGACACAAATGCTAATGTCTTTGTCACTTGTAAATTTGTTGTTTAATACATATATTTGTTGACATATATCGGTCTTGTTTGTTTTCTTTACATCTTCGGTTGGATTCAACTTGAGTCCGACATTTTCAGAGAATTCAGCCAAAACACACACACGGCCATGTACTCCAAAACACGGTTTTCTTCAACAATAAAATTGATAACGTACATTTAATCCACAGTCATCACACCCACGGGACACGATCGGCATCCGTAAGACCAACACGAAATTTGAAATACACACACACACATACACACACGCACGCACACACACGCACGCACACACACGCACACACACACACACGCACACACGCACACACACACGACTTTTCCATTTCTTCTAACGACCATCTTTAGGAATGAAACACATACACAGGCACCATCAGGCAGAGACAAAAATGTCCATTAGAACTCAAACGCACACAGACACACACATACACTAACGCCACAATGCATAAACAAGTGATATCTAATTGTCCAATGGGAGCAAAAGACAAAGAATTCAAAGGACTGAAACATTCGCTAATGTATCACATTTCCCCCAAATCTCAGATGAATCTAAAATAAAAGCGAAACATTTTATTTTTAAATTTATAAAAGTTTTCCTATTTGTTCATTATTTCATCATATGTGTGTGTGCGTGTGTGTGCGTGTGTGTGTGTGTGTGTGTGTGTGTGTGTGTGTGTGTGTGTGTTTGTGTGTGTGTGTGCGTGCGATAGGAAGAGAGAGGCAAAGAGGACGTGGGAGATAATTTTTTCACATGCGTATAATAAAAATACGATCATGAAATTAATTTAACTGCAAATGACATTTAATGGCAAGGGAGATAACTATACTGAAAAGTTTATAGTTGTCTCCCTTATGTAAAATGAATCCTAATTTCTAATTATATTAAAGTATTAATCCTTTCAACGAATTTCATATCAGGATTTTTTTTATTATTTCTTTTTTTTTCTTCTTTTTCTTTTACAGTGATGTTCACTCTGTACAAAGCCAGAGGACCGATTGAGGAACAGTTTATGCGAACATGTATGAAAAATAACTGTTAACCCTAGACTTGAATAGTTTAAGTTTGTTGTGATCGTGATCGGAGAAGCTATCTCTTGCGAGTCGGTTTCACAAGTTCGTGGCAAGAAGCTGCTTGAGTAGAACTTACATCTCACCCCAGGGGAATACGAAGGGAATGAGGGTGGTGCACTGCAATGTGCGTAGCATGGTTGGTCTTAGCCGTGAAGCTTAGGACTGGTGGAACTCATTTCATCCGAACACCCTCCATGGAAATAGCGATAGAGCATCGAGAGGTTTGCAACGTCTCGTTTTTGAAAAGGAATTTTCAGAGTAGGAAGTATTTTGTCACCTACAAGTATGCAAAGCGCATTTGGACTCTATCGAGCCTGGAAAATGAACACTGAGCAGCTCCCGCCAATGTATGGCAGCAGTAGTCCATTTTCGGCCTGATCTAGCTCTTGTAAAACGAGTGTATAGCAGGAGTGGGATACTTACTGGATCGATACAGGGTGCCGACCATTTTTTCCAGCATCTTTAGCGATGGATAGTATGTACGAGTTCCAGTTGAGGTCTGGGTTGAGGAAGTTCCAACAGGCACTCAAGGTTCAGGGCCAGTCTCAGGGAACATCCGTTCAATACATTTTCTGAAAGTTCTGCGTACGATTGGCTATGGTGGAAGCTAACTAGTTTGGTTTTTAAGGTATTGAATGTGACCAGCCAGTTTTTCTCCAGTTGAGTTACTAGGGTTAGGTCGCTGTAGAAATCAGCCGAACAAGCTCTGGTCATCGAGGATTTTGGAGGTGCGCCTATATACCGTTGTATAATCAGCATAGATATTCACAAAGGATCAGAGTATACTCATTAATGTAAAGTAGGAAAAGTGTTAGACCAAGAATCGAACCTTGGTGTGTTACACTCAATAACATCATTCAGTTTAATACTTTATTTGATTTTATTTGAGCGAAAGTTATTTTTCAAATAAAATGTAATTCTTCATCACATAATTAAAGTTGATATTTTCGAAAAAAAAAAACATACACCAAACATGATTCTAATATTCAAACGTTGCACTTTAAAATTCAAATGGAATTTCATGTAGGTTATAATAATTTTATGGAGTTCTTCCGTAATTAAAGAATGCAAATAACATGGTTGAATGCCAAACTTAATGCAAACAGTCCAATGCTTAAAAAGCAAATATCAAAAAATTGATTCTTATTCGTATTTAAGAAAAAAGAAAGATTTATTCTTACTGGAGTTACTTCCCTTGCATTGTGAAAATTAGAAATTCAACATCAATTTTCTGAAGACAATTTTTTAAAATGATTGTTCGATATTTACAGATCGCGACAACTATTAGGGAGATGCAATTAAATATACTTTAAGATTTAAAAAAATATTCAGTATCATTATTGTTTAAGCAATAAGCATTATAACATAGCATAAATAGCTATATTTTGGAAAAAGGAATTTTCGACAATATACGAATTTTTTTACATATTTATGGTTATTTTTTAAACTTTTATCAAAAACGACACCTCCTGTACCAATCGGTGGTTTCATGGTAAGTCCGCATCAGCCCTGATACCATGCACAGGTCTTTCAATTACACCAACGATCAACTTTGGTTTTTCTCACCTTATCATTTGACCCTGGATAGACATCAATTATTCAAGTTAATTTCCTTTCGTTACGGGATGCCAAATTATCATGTAGAAGAACAATGCCGTCGACCTTCCTGTTCCTTCTCTTCTTCTGTCACTATTGGTCATATTTGTAAATTCAAGAGATATTCTCTTCTTCATCGAGTTCAAAACTCGTTGGCTGAATATTGGACTTTGCGCCACTTTTTTAAGATCTTGTCAGAAGGCGGAATGATTGTAGACTTCATTGTAAGAATGTGATTTGGTGTTAAAGGTTCAGGGGGTCGATTCCGATGTTCGACGTTGAGAGGCCTGCTATTAATGTTGGCCGTAATAAATCCTTAGTGAGGTACAGTCGAGCCTTTATGTTGACTAACCAAGACAACAGTAAGACCACTTCTCACCGTTCTTATTTGCCTTTCCCAGATGCCAACCATAGGGCTCGCTACTGGGAAGGTTGACCAGAAATTCACATACTACAGCCTTCACGCTTTCTTGTAAAATTCCTTTCGTTAGTTCTTTAAACTCTTTCCTGGCACCAATGAAATTAGTTCCTTGGTCGCATCTTGTTGACCAACATTTTGTCTAATAGCAATGAATGCTCACAGTGCATTTATAAATGCATCAGTAGTCAGATCATCAACAACTACTATGTGTATGGCTCTAGAACATAGACAGGTAAATAACAGACAGTATATTTTTTAAATTATCCTTCCTTCTTTAACATAGATAAGATCAAAGCAATCTATGCCGGTGTAAATAAAAAGGTGGAGTTGTCTCGATTCTGTCCTCAGGTAAATCACCCATTTTCTGCTCACCAGCCTTTCTTTTGTGCTTTCTACCGTTAACGCATTTGAAGATGTGTGACAAAAAAAACAAACAGCTGCATTCATAATCCGTTAGCTTAAAGTTCATTAATCGTCATTTCTCGATATATCTTGTCATGGAATTGCTTAATAAGTAAAGCTGAAAAGTGACTAGTTTGGGGGAGTATTGTCGACTTGTTTGTGTTAGCTCCTCCTCAGTTCCTTAATCCTTCAACAGGGGTCTCTCTCCCCTGAGTATAAATACTGGCTGACCCTTCTCTCTCTCTCTCTCTCTTTTCCGACTCAGGCCTTGGGCCGCTACCTCGCGCGGAGGCGAGGTAAAATCTCTCTTTTTCCACTGAGGCCAATATGTGACCTCACACAGATACAGCGTTCCCCAATTCTGGGAACGCGCTAAGAACAATACACGTACGTACAAACACTCACAACACACACACATAATTTCTCCATACAAACTCTATGTAACAGTCCATGTCTTTGTTTGACTTGTTTTGTTATTAATATATATTTGTTTACCCATGTATATCGGTCTTGTTTGTTTTCTTTGTCTTCTTTGGGCTTAATTAAAGTCTGACATTCTCATGTAGCTGGACCGGCCAGCAGGAAAGTTTAAACTTCTGATATCTCTTCACATCTTCACCCCTACGGTCCGCTACAGACTAAAGCGTCCTCTCATCCCCAGGATGCTTGTTCACTCAAGAATTAGACTTAATTTTTGCAGTTTATTATCCTTGGCCTTTGACAATAATTTTCTTCAGTTCCAAGCCTTTTAACTTTTCTGAAAATGCTTCTTTTGAGTTAGCTTGATGATTACAATTTCTGCTTCGTTTCTTCTCTTCATTGGTCCTTTATCAACCCGCTACTACCATTTTTTTATCAACATCAATTTTCGTACAAAAAGTGGATCACAGAGCTTATTCAGCTTAATATATATTTTCAGAAAATCTCAACTTCTAATTGGTCACTTAATATTTAAGTCATGTTCGAATAACATCGACCTAGTTCTTGACCTGACCAAAAAAATAATTCCGCCAAAATCTGTCAAGCCTCTGTGAGACTAACACGTAATCAAAGTTAGCAATAAAATATGAAACGTCTTTCATCTTCGACAGTGAGCCAATCGGAATCCTTTGGACTCGTCACACAATTCCAGGCTTTACGTTAAAGTTCGTTAACATGATTCCAGCCTAAAAGAACACTCATTCACACAGCGATATCTTATCACGAACAATCAACTCAAGTTTTCCACATTCAACTTGATACACGAATCTTTGGCATATACTTTCGAGCTCAACGTTAATTATTGCAATTAACATAAACACAGCTTGTTAAGAAGCACTTACTCCAACTAGAATATCCTCTTCGAACAAGTGAAAACGAATCAAAGAGCGACAATTCCGTAAACCTTAAAGTAAGTCGTAAACAATTTTTTTCCACTTTAAGTAACAAACTTGAACTGTTTATTTTTTTCTCAAATTACAATAAAACCCAAACTTTCTCATTATTGTACAGACCATTCAACAACTTACAATCTATCAAACCAGAACTTTGACAACATTTCGATCTCAACATAAAAGGACGTTTGAACTTTTTAAAACCACATCTTTAGTCCAGTTGTTTGTATCTCTCGTTTATATAAATATTTTATTCATTGTTGTGCAAAAACTGTTGTTTCTCTTCTTCTATGTTTGTTGAAAACTAAAATTTAATGTGAGAGGAAATTGTTAATTTCGTCACGCAGCCTAATTTACTCAACAATTTTTTATCCATATAATTTAATCAATTAACTCAACCTCCACAGTCTGTTGCTTCACACCTTTATATTCTTAAGACCCTTCGTTTTAATCTACGAATATCTTACACTCCGAGACCAATCAGAAAATTTCTTGAGGTGGTCTGATAATGATCTCTCTTCCTTAACCTTTGTATTGCACGCAGAAAGTCTTGCGGAGTTCAGCATCCTCTTCCTTGTTTTCTCCCACCTGGGTAATTGCTTGGGTCAGAGAAACTTCAGCCCTGTTAACCAATTTGAGGTTTTTGTGCAGTCAAACCTCTAGAAGGATTATCCAGCGGATTGTCTTTAGAGGCAACATAATACCATTGTTCTTGTTGAATACTTGACCTTACGCGGTTAGCTACAAATATCTCAAACCTTGACGCGGTTAGCTACAATAACTCAAACCTGGAATCATTGTTTATATTTTTTGTGATGTCAACGAAAACTCGTTTGACACTTTTGTAATGTCAACGAATACGTGTCACTTTAGTAATGCTCGTTGTAGTAGAGACTTTGTAATCGCAGATACAACAATAGTAACGCCGTTGAACAATACTGGTGTCAGACGCCTTCGAATATCACTCGCACTAATAGTACTTGCTCGATAATACACGGTCAAACATTATAGTGGTCCGGATAGAGAATAGCGGTCCATATAGTATAGAGGATAGACTAGAAGTGCAGATCCAAACAGTAATAGAGGATAGGATAGAAATAACGACCCGAATAGTAATAGAGGATAGAATAGAATAGAAATAGCGATCCTTAGTCGTCAGCTGCTTCCTCCATATATGCGTTTCCTCTATGGTCACGTGGTCTACTTAATTCAATAATGGGATTGCCTTTGTTTGCACATTGGTGATCTATGTTCAAACTCAACTGTCGTCTGCGGCACAATTCCTATATAACAATATTCGAAAGAACAAAGGTAGAATTTGTCCAAATAAATGTTTCGGAGCATTCGACAACTGCGATAACTTGCTACCGTAAGTTCTAGTCTCGGTAGAGGCGTGATTTTGGTTGGTGATACTTTTGACTATCTCATTACCAGACAGCAATGTACTTCATCAGACTTATAATAGAAATCATTGTACAAATTAGAAAGAGACAAAAACAGTCTCTGGTGGTTTAAATTACAAACCGATATTTCATTTTATGACAAAAAAGAAAGGATCCAATTATCGTCAGCAAGGAGAAATGGAAGCAGACAATAAAGTAAAATTGAAAGAATAAAAAATAGTTTAATAAAAATATCTGGACTTTATACAAGAACTGAAACATTTTTATAATGTGAAGGTGACAGTTAGGTTCATCAGTACAGGAATGCTTGGAAGATTTGTCAAGGACCTTTCTAAATGTTTGGGGAAATTGTAAAGCCTACAAAGAATCGAGGCCATCCAGATAATATTGTTTTATTAAAAACAGCAAAAATCCCGCGGAAGGTGCTGGGATATTGTTGCTGTCATTCGAACTCCCGTGAAAACCACCAAATAGGTCTGGTAGGAAATTTCACCGTATACAGCCTTATTAATAAATACAATAATTTAATCATATTTCAAAGACACTTTATTGAATCATTATATTTTAATATTATCATTATTTTTGTGACGTACGGTGGCCGTTAATAATTAAGCATAACTCAAGACTTCAACGTCAAGGTAAAACTCTATTTAATTACAGCCGCAAATAAATGCTTAACAGGAACAAAGAAGTAAAAGTCAACCAAAGATAATTAACCATTTCAGTGAACACCTTGTTAGTAGAGCGGCTCGGCTTAACGTCCGGTAAATCCGAAATCAAAACCCAAATCCTCGACGCACAATAATTCACACTAATTCGACTGGATAGTTCCACTCAATAGTCACTCAATAATCACTGCAGTCAGTAGGCTGACACCACTATTTATACACCTGGCGGAAAACATATATTCCTAACTCCAGAGTGTCACGCTCGAACCTCTGTGCCGGTAGTTACTCATTTGCTTCTTATATGATAACTATATTCTTAATTCTTCTGGTTACGTATTTTGATTTGCTTCAGTTTTGCTTTCTATTTTCCGTTATTATGTTTTTAACTATCTTCTTCCAACAGTTTCTATCTTAGAATTCCAAACACATCTTCTTCTCTCAGTCATTAATTCGGGAGTTTATCATTTAAAACTACTACTACTTCTACTACTACTACTACTACTACTACTACTACTAATAATAATAATAATAATAATAATAATAATAATAATAATAATTTGTGGTGCCACGAATAAAAGAAACCCTTACAAGAAAAGATAAATTGGGAACTTAGCAATTAATAATCGGACAAATGATAAACTCATCCTGCATCGGCCGACATGCGATTAACAAATGATCGCGTCCCTCTCAAAGAGCGAAACTAACCTTGGGTTGAAAAATATGCTACTGTTACCAGTCCTCCAAATACTGAGAATGGACACTGATTGTGGATGATGGCCGACCTCAGTTGCCATCTATGACTAATCGAAATAAAGAAACAGGAATAAAATGAAATAGAAATAATTATAAAGAGTGTTGTGTCCATTAAAAATAAATAAAAATTAATTATAGCGTCAAAAATAATAATAATATAATTATAACAATTATAATTATCATTAATTAACTCATTCTGAACCAATGAGAATTGACTCCGCTCTTCTCCTCTACACACACAAACACATGGCATTCTCACTATCGGACAAGCAGTTCAGTCGGACAGGTCGTTAACACGTACGTCATTAAAAATGTCATCTTTTTTTCCCTGTTCATAATATTAACATGTATCTTTTATCCATTCAACAAATATTCGAGGCAAGAAAACCCCAGACATATGTATTCTTCCAATTAAATTAACTGGACACTCATTACACACACCTATCAAAAAATAAAAGAAAGACTGTATACTCTTTACTTATTCTTTATATTATCTTTCTGTCAAATTCCGATTCATATATGATTCAGATTTGACCTCAAACTCACAATTTTACTCAGTATGACTGTTTTTCGTGTCGCCAATAACCTAATAATAAATAATAGACGTTTTATTGTTTCTACGTCTTGCTGTTTCTCAATCTTACGAGTATTTTTGTATATATAAATGTAAAGAGGTTTCTAATTATTTACGCAGAGTTATAATTCCCCTACAAGAGATTTATGTAAGTATATTACTATGTTATACATCCAGAATACAGCGTCACCATGAGATGTAAAGGATATGGAAAATTATCGAACACCAGGAAAAATATTGACGCTAATAAATTGGCAAATGTTAAACGAAATATCATGAAAGAAAAATGATTGACAAATGCACAACTTGCTGAAGTAGAAGAAAATGCTAGAACATAACTCAATACAGATTTGAAGATTAATAGAATTGAAAATACTGAAAATGTAAAACACAAGCCGATATGATGAAAAACATCGAATAAAAATAAAGAAATTACAATGGAAAAGTAAGATACAGAAATACACTGAAATGTTCAAAGATGTTATACGAACTACAAAGAAGATAGTAATGCAAAACAACTATAGCTAAAAATACAGATAAAAAGAAGATATAAAAAGAAGTAAATTTTACAAATAAATAATTTTCAAATATAGCACAAAAATATTGTTGTGGATTCCGGGAATGGAATCCTGCACAAATAAATAAACAACGTCAGTAATTGAGATAGAAAAATAAGTGTAGAAAACGTAAGAATACAGACTTGAAGTGAAGATTAGTAGTCCAGGAATGCGGGTTAGTAGAGAGTATATGTACAAGTCTCTGTAAGTGAAGCCGTAATTATCTCTCTCTTTACAATCTCGTATAACTCTCTGTGAACACCCTGTGTACTGTCTCCGTATCTCTTACCCTGACTCAGCGTATCTCAACCTGCAGGTATTCTCTCTATCAGTATAAGTATACTTTGGACGAGTCCATCTTGTGTAAAAGGGGTCTTCCCCACGACACCCCTCCCTAGCTTCTTTTTGGGGGGAGTTAATATTTTTTTCGCTTATGGTCTATTATTAGTGGTTCCGTGAATTTTCTTTTTCGGCTTGTTCTTCTGATCTCCGTGGCTACTTGTGGTTTTTGAATTTCGAACGCTTCAAAAATCGCCTCCATCGCGTCTTCATTTTCGGAAGGTGACGAGTTTGGTTCCTCTACCCGTCTTTTCTGTATCTGATTTATGCGTCTCCTGTGAGTGAATTTTTCTATATTCGTGTATAGAACATTTCACAGTCTGTTTACTATCGTACCTGGTTGCCAGTATGCCATGTTATTCTTGAACATTCTGAAATAGACCCGTTCGCCTGGTTTGAAGGATCTTTTAGGCACTATCGGTGTATGCCGGTTTTTATTTTTGATGGGTAATAGTTTATCAAAAACGGACCGTATTTTGCGGTCAAACTTCAGCTGGCGAAAGGCCAGATGGTGCGTTTCCGTTCGGGGTGATTCTGTAGACTTGTAGGAACTGTTGTATGGCTCTTTCTGTTGGTACGTCCTCTGCTTTTTTCAAGGCTCTCTTAAGCGTGTCCACAAACCTTACGGCTTGCCCGTTAGATCATGGATTGTATGGTGTTATTTTAATATGTTTGACTTGATAAGTCGCACAGAATTCTTGAAAATCGCTCGACGTGAATTGGGTACCATTATCCGTTACAAGGCAATCTACAACGCCAAATCTTGCGAATGACTCGTGTAGACAATTAATAGGGTTTTCCGTCGTAGGGTTTTTGTATCTGAAAACTTCTGGCCACTTGCTAAAGCTATCTACCGTTATCCAGTAGTAATATCCATCTATGGATCCTGCATAGTCCGCATGGATTCTAGACCAAGGTCTGTCCACCTTATGTTTTTTGTATAATAGGTGGTGCCTTTACTGCCGCAGCACAGCCTCTACATTTTTCTTCCATTTGACTAATGTCGTTATCCATATTAGGCCAGTATACGAAACTTCTCACTAACGATTTTTCCCTGGGTGTCCTAAATGAAAGTCCTTCAGAATTCGTCTTTGTAAAGATTTGGGTATGACCACTCTTTCATTATAAAGTAATACGTGATCACAAATTGAAAAACATTCCGTTAGATTTCTTTCTTTTTCTTCTATTTTTCTCTTTGTACTTTGTATGAATTCATCCATTTCGGCTTCTCTTCTTATTTCTAACAAGGTCACTGGTAATTCCCTTACTGTATTGTTTAGAACTTTACTAATTTCGTCTTCGGCTCGCAAAGCCGCTATTACAGAGTCTTCCAGAGGTTCGCATTTCGCAGGTACCAATCTAGATAATCCATCCGCATCACCAATTTTCTTCGACGGTAGGAACTCTAGTTTGAAATTGTAATTCAATAATGAACTTCCCTATCTCAGAAGTCTGTTGGCTGTGTAAATTGGTAGTCCTTTTTTCGATCCGAAGATAGTGAGAAGAGGTTTATGGTCAGTTTGAAGAGTAAACTCTCTTCCATATATGTATCTGTGGAAGCGAGTTATGGCGAATATTATGCCTAACGCTTCTTTCTCAATTTGCGAATAATTCCTCTCTGCTGGTAACAACGATCTAGATGCGTGAGCTATAGGTTTCCTTGTGCCATCCTGCATCTTTTGTAATATACAAGCTCCCACACCGTGTGAGCTTGCGTCACTAGCAATGATAATTTCCAGTTTGGGATCAAAATGCGTCAGTGCTAGATCAGACATTAATTTCTTTATGATCTCCTTAAAAGCTTTCTGACAATCTTCCGTCCAGTTCCATTTGTTATCTTTTTTCAATAATTAATTGAGGGGAGCCCTCAATTTGTGCATGTTTTCAATGAATTCACCGTAATAGTTCGCTAGACCAAGAAAACTTTGCAACTCTGCGACATTTTTCGGCTCAGGCATATTTTTTATTGCAGATGCCCTATCTGGATCTGGTTTTCTGCCACTTTCATTGATTATATGGCCTAGATACTTGATTTCTTTTAGAAAAAAATCGCATTTTTTCTCCTTCACTTTAAAACCAAAATCCTGAATTCTTTTTAAAACTTCTTTAATGTGCGTTGCGTGTTCTTCTACATTATCGCTTTTGATTAAAATGCCGTCTAAGTAAGCAGTAGCAAAGTTCTGTCTCATGAGCATGGTATCCATAGTCTGTTGAAAGATTGACGGTGCTACTTTTATCCCAAATGGCAATCTGTTAAATTTGTAAAGTCCTTTATGAGTATTGATACATAAAATTTTTGTACTTTCTTCTTCTACTGGGATCTGAAGATAAGCTTCACTTCAATCAATCTTAGAAAATACCTTACCACCGTTAAGCTTGGTAAATATTTCCTCCTGGCTTGGCAATGGGTAGTGATAATCCTTGATAGCCTTGTTTAACTCAGTCGAGAAATCTGTGCAAACACGGGTTTCTCCGGATTTTAACTTTACGTAGACCACTGGTGCCGCTCATTCACTGAATTCGATTAGTGAAAGGATTCCAGTTTGTACCAATCTATCTAACTCCTTGTCAATTTTTCTATGGTTGCGAAAGGCACGTTTCGCTTTTTCTTGAATACTAGCTGAACATTTCCCTTAAGTTCAATTTCAGCTGCAACCTTATTACATCGTCCCAAACCGCTCGAAGATACTTCGGGAAATTGACTGTGTAGTTCTTCTTTTAATTTTGTTGCTTCTGACGGCTTGCACTCTATTTTCTTACTCATGGGGACCTACCTTCATGGACAAAATAGACTCGTCTTATGACTATATTATGCCTCGCAAGAGGACTGTAGACAGTTGATGAGTTGACTACTGTACTTAGCCGTCAGTCGGACGTGCAACACTTCAGTATTCGTTCGTTTTGTTAATAATACGTTTTCACTGAATTACTGAGTTCGAGTTATCTTTCGGACCTATTCCGGGTCCACAACACTGGCGACGATGATTTAAAGAACTCCACGGAAAAACTATAAAAAAATGTGGTTTACCAGTGTCCACAACACTGGCGATGAGGATTTAAAGAAATCCACGGGCGAACTATAAATTTTTTTTTGGTTTACCAGTGTCTACAACACTGGCGACGAGGATTTAAAGAAATTCACGGGAGAACTATAAAAAAAATTTGGTTTACCAGTGTCTACAAACAACACTGGCAACTAGAATTTAACGAACTTCACATGAAATCATATAAAAAAAAATTGGTAAGTTGATTTATTCTTCTTACTAACCAAAAGTGATTTCTTTTTTTCTCGCAGAGAAAAAGTTAATGGTCCTTGTTCTGGCATTGTCTTAACAAGAAAAGAAAATATTTTGTTTCCAGCGCCGAAGTATAAACTTTACGTTTCGCAGTTGTCCGAAAATCTACTGTGTACGTGAATAACACATTTAAAGGGAGAACAAAGTGATTTGTTTTTTTTTCTTCTTCATCTCTCCTCCGAGCAATACAAAGGCTTGGTACAAGTAAACTTACGTAGAAGCGTAATATTGAAAAGTAAAACATGGAAGAGTTTAAAGCTACTATGTTAGAACTGGTTAGACTCCAGTTTGAACAACAGCGAAGAAACGAAGAAAAACTATTAGAATTACAGCAAAAATACGAAGTACGACAGCGAAAACATGAAGAAGAGCAATTAAAATTACAGCGATAAATGATAGAACAACAGAAAAGGTTTGAAGAATTGCTTCTACAGGGTCGAATAAAGGTCAAAATACCGAGAGCGAAACTACTTTTTCACAAAACGCGATTTGGAGTGCAATTGACAATTTCACGAAGATAAAACCTTCGCTTCATATTTCGGAAGGTATGAGATTGTGGAAAATGGACAGACGCTAAAAAGCTACGCCTACTGCTCCGGAAATTAGGGACTACTGAACATAGCAAATTCGTGGACTACATATTACCTCGAAAAACTAGCGATTTAACTTTCATTGAAGCGGTAAATCTGCTTACAGAATTATTCAGCCCAAAAATGTCGTTATTTCACAAAAGATGGAAGTGCTTAAATCTAACCAAGAAAGACAGCGAAGACTACTCGACGTTCGCATCGGTAGTTAACAAACATTGTGACGATTTTAAATTAGCCGAACTTACCGCAGACAATTTAAAATGTCTAATATTCGTACAAGGTCTTGTATCGTCGAAAGATGCAGAAATTAGAAGGTGAGTCCTAACCAGGTTAGAGGGAGAACCAAATTTAACCTTACAAAATATAGCCGAAGACTGCCAAAAATATATAAGTGTAAGAACTGATTCTGGAGACATTGAAGAGTCAGACGTTGCGCACATAAGAAAAATACATCGGAAACCACATTTTTCCTCCCCTTCAAAAACAAGTCAAACCATAAAAGATTATTTTCACTCTCCTAAGAAAAAAAGTCAACTCAATCAAAAACCTAAAAATTTACCGCCTAGTCCATGTTACCGTTGTGGAGCACTTCATTGGTTTAAAGATTGCCAATATCGGTTTAAAACCTGTCTAACTTGTAATAAAGTTGGGCACAAGAGTTCACATTGCAGGACAAATAAAGGAGGAAAAAGCCGGATGAGAACCACAAAAACAGACGAACTGGACGTCAAAAATATAAGAAAGTATGTGCAGGTAGAAATACTGAATAAAAAAGTCAGTTTACAGTTAGACTCCGGGTCTGATTTATCAGTAATCAACCTACATACTTGGAAAAGATTAAATAAATCAACCATGCTAAAAACCGACAAAATAGCTAGGTCGGTGACCAGTGAAAAAAAATTAAGTTTGAAGGTGAAATTATCGCGAACGTTACTTTGAACGGAACAACCAAAAAATTAAAAATTTTCGTGTTAAAAAACACAGACAATCTATTTTACGCAGATTGAATGCAGGATTTCAATCTGTGGGATTTGCCAATTAATACTTTTTGTCAGAAAATAGAAAATCTGACGACCGAGTCAGATAAACTAAAAACGGAATTAAAAGAAACCTTCCCGGAGGTCTTTTCGGCTGGCCTTGGTAGATGCAAAAAGATGTCAGCAAAATTTGAGTTAAAAGAGAACACTCAACAAATATTCAAGAAAAAAAAGGAATGTGCCTTTTGCCTCGTTAGTGGAATTCAAGAAGGAATTAGACAGACTTATAGAGACTGGCATTTTATCTAAATTGGAATATAGCCAGTGGGCAACACCAGTAGTGTATGTGAAGAAGAAGGCTAAGGAAATCCGCGTGTGCGCAGATTTTTCTACTAGACTAAACGCAGCACTAGAAGATTATCAACACGCACTTCCAAGCCCGGAAGAAGTTTCTACGAAATTTAATGGAGGCAAGTTCGTTTCAAAAATCGATCTCAACGAAGCTTATCTCCAGATACCCGTTGAGGAAGAAAATTCTAAATTACTATGTATAAATACACATAGAGTTTTATACAAGTTTGAAAGGCTTGCATTTGGAGTCAAAGTCGCACCAGCCATTTTTCAGCAGGTTATGGACACCATGCTGGGTGGACTTGATTTTTCAACGGCTTACCTAGACGACATACTAATAAACAGTAAAAGCTTGGAACAACACCGGGAACACATCCACAATGTATTTTCACGAATACAAGCCTATGGCTTCAAAATATAGGAAAGCAAATGTGACTTCTTCATGAAAGAAATTAAATATTTGGGTCACATCATAGACAAAGACGGCAGGAGACCGGACCCAGAAAGGGCCATTGAAATTAAGGACATGCCGGCTCCTGAAAACGTCACAGAGCTACAGAGCATTTTGGGGTTAGCGAACTACTGTCAAGCGTTTATCCCAAACATGCATAACCTCCGTGCCCCGCTGAACGAGCTTTTAAGGAAAGATAAAGTTTGGAAATGGACACCCGAATGTCAGGAGGCATTCGAGAAAACTATCAAAATCCTAAGATCGGATTTATTCCTGACGCACTACGACCCGAACCTCGAGATCGTAGTTGCTAGCGACGCAAGCTCGCATGGAATAGGAGCGTGTATCCTTTATAAAATGCCAGATGGAACGAAAAAGCCCATCGCTCACTCATCAAGGACCCTGCTCCCAGCGGAAAAAATCTATTCCCTAGTAGAGAAAGAGGCATTAGCGATCATTTACGCAGTCACGAAATTTCACCGTTACATACACGGAAGATTTTTCACACTACAAACGGACCATAAACCGCTACTTAGTATTTTTGGATCAAAAAAAGGATTACCCGGTTATACGGCAAATAGACTGCTGTGCTGGGGTATAATTCTTCTAAATTACAAATTCAAGTTGGAATACCTCCCCTCGGAAAAAATCTGTCACGCTGACGGACTTTCCAGACTGGTTCCAAGACAAAGGGAACCCCTAGAAAATTCTGTGATCGCTTCACTACGAACGGAGGGGGAAATAAAAACTTTACTGTGTAGCACTATAAGAGAACTTCCTGTGACGCTACAAGAAATAAAGAATGAAGCCCGCAATGATGAATTCATTAGCACAACAAAGAGAAAAATTTCAGAAAAGGACCAACACATTTCAGACAGTTTTTCCTATGTGACGAGGTACTCCTATACAGTGAGAGAGTCGTCATTCCAAAAAATCTACAGAAAAGAATCCTGAAGGATTTTCATATTGGGCATCCGGGTGAAAATATGATGAAAAGTCTCATGCGCAGCTACGTATACTGGCCTAAAATAAACCAAGACATCGAAAATATGGTCAACACATGCAAGGGCTGTGCATTGGCGGCAAAAGCACCACCTATTACACATAAACTGTGGCCAAAGACGGACCGACCTTGGTCAAGGATCCACGTGGACTTTACGGGACCGCTAGAGGGATTCTACTATCTAATTGTAGTAGATAGTTATTCAAAATTGCCGGAGTGTTCCGATGCAAAAATCCCACTACGGAAGCAACAATAAGCTACCTTCACGAACTATTCGCTCGTTTTGGGGTAGTAGATTGCTTGGTCAGTGACAACGGAACTCAATTTACTTCGACCGATTTTAAAGAGTTCTGCGAGATTTTTCAGATAAGACACATTACGACCCCCCATATCACCCGAGGTCAAATGGTCAAGCAGAATGATTTGTTGACACCCTAAAAAGAGCCCTGAAAAAAGCTTGCGGCACCCCAAGGAAAAGGCCCTGCAGCAGTTTTTACAAGTTTACAGGATCACGCCAAATGTTAACGCGCCAGCTTCACTATCTCCGGCAGAAATAATGTTGCGCGTAAATTAAGATCCGTTTTCGATAAATTGCTGCACAAACAAACAAAACAAGGTCCGACCTCTATTGTACCAAAGAAAAAGTACAGCGCAGGAGAAAAAGTATTCTTTAAGATGTTTAAAATAATACATCTTTCTGGGAACCTGGTACGATAGAAAAGAGGATTGGAAATATGGTCTACATAATCCAAGGCCCGCGTTTCTCTCATAAGAGACACCTGAATCAAATAAGGAAACGACTGTAGAATGACTGCAGTAGTACTCCCCAGGAAGAAGAGGTTATGGATACCATCTACGACACCTTCGACATTCAAATACACCAAGCAGCCCCGGAACCGCGAAGATCTAAAAGAAAGCGGAAGTTCACGGACCCCCTCGTCATCAATCCAAAAAGGAGACGACATTGAGACTCCTGCTGAGGTAAAGGCTTGGGAATGAGTGTTATGGGGACCTACCTTCATGGACAAAATAGACTCGTCTTATGACTATATTATGCCTTGCAAGAGGACTGTAGACACTTGATGTGTTGACTACGGTTGACGAGTTAACCGTCAAACTCTCTGCCTCTGAGCAGAGAGGAACCCGGACGAATTGACCAACCCGATCCCGTTTATACGGGATATACGGGCATGTTTCGTTTTTCCATGGAATTTTACGTTTAGAATTACTTCTTCAAAATTGATAGGCTTTCCTGTAACAGACTTAGCGACTTTCTGTGTATGCATCATGGTCAGTCTATTTAGCTTCCTCCATGTTTGTAGATTAATTATAGTTAGATCCGATCCTGAGTCTAACTGTAATTTTACCTTCTTATTTAAGATCTCGAGTTCCACGTATTTTCTTGTGTTTAGTTTGTCTTCGTAGTCCATTCTAGTAGTTCTTACCCTACTAGTGTGTTTTTTGTTTCTGCATTGAGATGCCTTATGTCCCATTTTTCCACAAGCTAAACAGTTCTTGTATTTAAATCGACAGTCTTTATTCCAGTGGAATCCACCACATCTGTAACATGCAGGTGGGGTGGGTCTTATTATTGCTTTGATCTCTGTCATTAATCGCCTTGTAATTTTTTCTTTATAATAAAATTTTTGTTTTTCTTTCGGGGGGGGGACGTAACTTTTTGTTCAACTTATGTATGTGTGCTACTCCCAATTCTTCGATTTCCTTAGAGTCTTTTTTTATGCTCAAGCGTTTTTGGCAGCGTTCTGACAATTTTTGTAGCGTTAATCCAGGCTCGTTTTGAAGCTTCGTGAGCATTCTTTTTCGCATTTCACTATCCTTGGCTGAGACTAATCCCTGTACGAAAATAAAACACTTAAAATTGTCCGGAGTCAATTCTGCCAATTTAAAAGTATCGCAATGTTTGTTCACAATTGCGGCGAACGTGGAGTAGTCCTCATTTTCGCTTTTTACGAGGTTGAGACATTTCCACCTTTTGTGAAAAAGTGAAGTCTTTGGACTGAATAGCTCCGTAAGGCATGTAACTGCCTCGTCAAAGGTCAAATCGTTTGTCTTTTTCGGTAGAATATAGTCCACAAATTTTGTGTACTCCTCTGTTCCCAATTTCCTGAGTAATAAACGTAGCTTCTTAGCTTCCGTCCAATTTTGGCAATCAAAGTTGAAAATGTTTTCATGACGTCTGTAATAGTTCCCGAAATTTTTATCATCTTCTCGAGAGTATTTAAATGTTTCTATTGTGTTCCAAACTGCGTCTCGAGAAAAAGTCGCCTCTTTTTCGATATTCTTTTGTTGTGCGTTAATCGTTACTTTTAATATTAATTCCTGGAGTTGCATTTGTCTTTCTTCACTTGTTCTTATAAACACAAGCATTGCTTTTTTTTTTGAAAATCTTCCATTTTTTAGGGAGTGACGAAAATTTTTCTTTCTATCTCTTATGTACGTTCTTTTATGTTCGTCGTTAATTTGTAGTTCTCAGTGTGAGTTCCTTCGAGTCTTGTCGCCAAGTTGTTGTGGTTGACGTGACTCTCAAATTTCCGTCGCCAGTTATTGTGTTGGCGAACGAAAAAAAAATTTTTTTTTCGTACGTCCGTACTCTTCGTCGTCAAGTTGTTGTGTTGACGAGAGAGAATTTTTTTTGTGTGTGTGTGGGTCCGAAATCCTCGTCACCAGTAATTGAGATAGAAAAATAAGTGTATTAAACGTAAGAATACAGACTTGAAGTGAAGATTAGTAGTCCAGGAATGCGGGCTAGTAGAAAGTATATGTACAAGTCTCTCTCTCTCTCTCTCTCCCTCCTTCTCTCTCTCTCTCTCTCTCTCTCTCTCTCTCACTCTCTCTGTGAACATCCTGTGTACTGTCTCCGTATCTCTCACCCTGACTCAGCGTATCTCAACCTGCAGGTATTCTTTCTGTCAGTATAAGTATACTTTGGACGAGTCCATCTTGTGTAAAAGGGGTCTGCCTCACAACAAATATGTTACAGAGAAACGAGGAAAAATAATGAAACCAACAGAAGAAAAAAAAACCTTCGTGGGAGAAATTCTCTCCGGTCTTTTGAACAGGAATATAAATTTATCGCCTGTTTCCTGTTTAGAATTGGGTTTTCAAGACCTTCTAATGTCTTCATTCTCCTTCACTTACAGTGCCCCCACTTGCGTCTCAGTGGCATTATTGCCTTGCTTGGAGTTAATTGATTAAAAAAATATTACAAAAATAGATTTTGCTGACGATTAACCCTTTGAGCCCTGCGTTTCTGAACAATTTTAACTCTTCTGCCTGAGCTCTTGAGTCAAAATTCTCAAATAATTGGTATGTAATGTTTCACGGTAGACATAAAAATAGTTGCACGTGTTTACCCACCGTTCAACCGGTGGCGAAGCATTAAGTCATTTTTCTCTATTCTTGTTCAACTGGTGGCTGGGCATTACGTCATTTTTCTCTACCATCGGTAAAGCGGTGGTTAGGGTTCAAAGGGTTAAGATATAGAGTTGATTGAACAGATTTCCGAGGTTATACTTCCTTGACTAGATTACAATCTTAACCTCTTCAAGTTTCGGATTTATCTTACACATCCCCATAATATGGACTTCTCGCTTCTTCCTTCCGTACAATAATCTCACTTAATAACCCTCTACCTTGAGTTGGCCTTGGGCTTTGCATTGGGTGAACTAAAGTTAAAAAAAAGAAGAGTATTCTGAAATAAAAATGGCGGGAAATGAACAGAATTATAAAAAAGGATGTTGATTAAAATTACTGAACAGAAGTATAAAGCGATAGAAAAACAGGACGTGAGCCAAACAGTCATTAAGGAAAGACAAAAAAACTCTCACAAAAATCTCCAAAATTTGAATTCTCCCGGAATCGATAAAATGATTAATTTATACAATGGAACCTCGGTTCACGAATTTTATTCGTTCCTGAAGCCCGTTCGTAACCCGAAATGTTCGTAAACCGAAATAATTCTTCCAATAGGAATCAATGTAAAATGGATTAATCAGTTCCTGGTTCCTTATTTAAACTTTTACAACAGTACTTTGTGCACAAAACTAATGAAAATCATTAAATCTAAGAAAAATGAACTCAACACTCGATAGTTAAAATATAGACGAACACTTTAATTTTACTTCACCTATAAGTAGGAGAGTTGATGACGTAAGAGGAAGGTGGTGTAAAAGGGGAAGGAAAGAGGTGTTATTGTTTGGAAAAGAAAGACATGATTGTCTCTTTATTTATAAGAATAATAGAGATTGCTGATTTTGCCATATGTAACTGAGAAGGAACCATGACTGAGGACTAATAAAGAGAGAAAAAATGTCACAGTACAATAAAATAGGTTAAAAATAAAAAGCACAGCACAAAACGCGAATGTATACAACACGGCAGTCGACTCAGAAATGATTCCGTTCGGGTTAACTCGGATCGGCTCGGTTCGGCTCGGTTCGGCTCGGATCGGCTCGGTTCGGCTCGGATCGGCTCGGATCGGCTCGGTTCGGCAATGTTGTTCGAGAACCGAAATTTTGTTCGATAACCGAGGCATTTTCATCTCGAATTTTCTGTTCGAAAACCGATTTGTTTGACATGTGAGACGTTCGAGAATCGAGGTTGTTCTGTAGTTCCTAATTTTAGTTCAATATTTACATTAACATACACCGCACCATAAAACCTTACCAAATCCGCCATCTAACGCCATCAACAATACAGAACAAAACCTACAATGGCTGACTCAAGGTACTACATATTTAATCTTAAAAACTGATGACAATATTAATCCCCAAAACTACTGACCAATTACTTGCTTATTCACAACCTAAAATGTACTAAAATCACTTTAAATGAAAGAATATATAAGTTCCTGGGACGGGGTGAAAATAAAAAAACAAAGATCAAGATATTAGTCCAAATTAACATAATAAAAATAAGTAATAACAGCGAAGCTCAAGTAGCCGCTCTAGAGATCTCGAAGACGTTTGACAGGGTTTGGCACGCTGGTCATCTACGAAAACTCCAGGGTTACCGTAATACAGGACGATTTAATCCAATCCTTTCTATCAAATCGTGAAATGAAGGTCGTTTTGAACGGGCTCGACTCCAGATCCTTGCACACACGAACGCGGGTGTCCCCTAATGCTGGGTCCTAAGCTGTTTCTGATCTTCATCAATGATTTTCCTGATGTCATCAGTTACTAAGTAGGCATTTATACAGATGACACTACCATTTACTTCTGTCTCAATAGAAATTCCGTAGGAGATGACAAAGTTAACCTGGCTGCTGCTATTGAAAAGGGCCCCTCAATCAGTGGATAATTGGGGCAGGAAAATTGTAAATTTTAATGCCTCCAAAACGAAAATTGCTCTCATTTAACCACCATAGAAAAACTTCCCTGTCCGCCATCATCATGGCTGATACTAGACTCCGGGGGAGCATCTCACTGCATCTTCTTGGCCTCACTTTTTCAACTGACTTGAAGTGGAACGACTACATTGAATCAATAGCTGCATCTACTGAAAGGAAAGTTGGGTCACTGTACCGTGCCAGAAAAATTTTCTCGTCAGAGTCCATCTAGCACATTTACAAATTGTTGTCCGTGCATTGAATACTGTTGCCATATCTGGTATGGTGTTCCTGCTATTCATCTCGAGGTTCTTGACAAAATCCAAAGAAGGATCTGCAATGTAATCTATCCTGACTTATCATCTCAACTTCAGTCACTTTCTTATCGACATGACGTGGCTTCCCTCTGTCTTTTCTACAAATATTTTCATGGAAACTGCTCTGACAAGCTTTTTCCCCCTGGTGTCCTGACTACATAAATTTAAGCATGCTACTAGATTGGCAGCTAGGTCCCACCTTTTTAAAGTTGAAATAGTTAAATGTAACCGCCACCTCTATTTCAACAGTTTCTTTATTCCATGTTCAAATCATTTGGAAATGGAAAATTTAAATTAGTTCTAATTCAGTTATTATTCGTCTTTTCGGGTTTAAGTCGGAAAGCAGCATTTTCGAATCATCGGAAAACACAAACTGGAATTTATTTGTTTTTTTGAAAAGACAACCGAGTCAGAACGAACGCCGCTAAATATTGTGCTGTTGAGAGATTCACCCAATACTGAATGTGTTTCAGCACTTTGTGATTTCTCGGGATTTCAAGTCCGACTGTTTGGGGAAAATGGATGGCAGAAAAACTATAATGGCAACTATTAGAATTTAAAGCAAAACCCAACGAAGAAAGAAAGAAATGATAACGAATTCTTACTTGTTATTCGTGTAATCTCACGGTGACAAACGTGTGTGTTAAAAATTGCAACAAAAAGAACACTATATGTTGCCTCAAAGTAATTCTCCTTGTAGATGTAATGATAGAAAATAAAGAGTTAGGACTCTTATTAACAGTTTCGATAACACGTCCAGTCAGCTTCGAAAGGGGGAGCAAGGTCGTAACGAAGCAAGAAAAAATACTGCTACTACGGCCTTTGGCTATTTTGCATTTTATATAGGTACCTCCATGAGATCGCTAAAATGAACATAGCATGATGAAAAAGACGCCAAATTTGACGAAAACAAAATTTTATCGTCTAAATGTTCATATTATTATTAAGAGGAAAGATCAAAGTATTTTGGGGGTATTTTTTTACATTTTTTAATCGTTCCGAGCACGTCCGAAATTTTCGTTAAAAATCTTGTTTTTTTTTTTTTATTGAGTCAGCAAAATTGACAGATAATCAATCATGGCATCCATTTTTTTCCATTTTATAAAAAAGATGAAAATCTCAGTTTGAAATTCTTTTAAAAATCAGTTATCATTTTTTCAAAAGTTATTTTAAGAAAATCAGAAATTATAATGTTTATTTAAAATATTTTGAACCAAGCTTAACTTAGCTTCTGCGCCGAAAAGATGTAATTTGAAAATAAAACAAAGCAGGTCATAACCTTTCGCGTCACTTGACAGGTGTTGAATGACGTATTGACGGATTACGTGATCATAATTTGTTATACGGAAGGCGAACAGTGAAGTTATTTAGATTTAAGTGAACAAATTATTTACCTCGTTATTTTTAAGGAAAACTTTCAGCGCTCTAATTTTTTTTGTACTTAGCTTTCACCTTTACGTTTACGATGCTTTATGGAAAATATATTATAAAGAAATGAAAAAAATAAGACTGTTAAGAGTGAGATTAAATTTCATATTTCATAAGAAAGATATCTAATTAATTTATAAGTACCTTTCTTATGAAATTTTATCAGAAGTGTACATAAAATACTATAATTTTATGTACATTTATTACATTTTACTGTGTTATTTGTATTTCCATTCATTTTATTATTAATTTTGATATTTCATTTATGGAAAAATGTTATAACTGAGATTAATATAAAAATAAGATCATATAAATTTCATAAGATGATACTGATACTTGTAGGTACCCTTCTCAGTTGAAACTGAAAAATCAAATTAACTTCAGCACACGTGTTTCGTAAAAGTAAAGGCCTTAACAGCATAGAACAATGCTTAACTCAAATAACGCAACTTAATTGTATTCTGGTTGGTCTTCCGTACTTTATAATTACAGCCCGATTATGAATACAAAATTACATTTCTTAATTACTGCGGGTCTTCTGATTAGTCAAAATGATACAATTTACAACGTGCTAAAAAAGATCTATCTCATAAGGACACTTACGAAATCTGATGTGGCTTTTAACTAATTTTATAATATTTTAACAACTTAAATGTAAAAATCTATTATAATTAAAGAAATAACAAATAATTGTATTAAAAATTCATTTTTCATTGAAAAAGTTTTTACTTTCAGAAAATATTGTCCATGTTCATAAAAATAACTAAAAGGAAATAAAAGCATTTGAAATTAAATAATATATTTGTTTTATTGAGTTTTGTATGTTACAATTCAGAGCTGATTTTCAGGTAGGGGGTTCAATTAAAAACAAAATAAAACATGATTTGCATTCCTCAAAGCCTTGTGCTTTTAACTATTGTAATTACTAAAGTAGACTCGATCGAATTTCTAGCGTTTTCATAAAATTAGTTGGGTGGGGGCTAATAAATATAAAAATTATTTCTGTCATGACTTTAATAAAAAAAAACATATTTATAATAATTTCGATCATCTATGGATAGTTTCTGAAAGTTTCATTAATATCCGACAATTATTTTTATTTTTGCAAGATTTTCCAAATTAATGTATGCCATACAAAAAAAAACGTACTAAAAATTGTATATGTTATTTTACTAGTTCCGGTGATACAAAGAGAAACAAGGTTTTTTTTAATCAAAATCTATAATGTTCTAAAAAGAAGGAAAAATTTTTTTAAATAATTAAAAAAAACTTTGGTCTTTCCTCTTAATAATGACATAAGAATTTAGACGATAAAATTTTGTTTTCGTCAAGTTTGGCGTCTTTTTCATCATGCTATGCTCTTTTTTTTAGCGATCTCATGGAGGTACCTAATTTTATATCTCTCTCTTCGAACACATATACAAATTTTGACACCCCTTCAATCAGATGATGTCGACTGGAACTCATTTCAATAAATTTTCTGTGAAAACGAAATAATATTAGGAAAGATATTTTCGTCACAAGATTACATTTGAATTGCCTCATTTATCACCCCCACCCCCACCCCCACACACACTGAGTTTCGCTAAAATCCAAATTACTTGTTTCTAGATTTGATTACAGAAAATAATTAGTCTTGGAATATCGATTCCGGTTAAATTAATAATTGCCAAATTGTATGGAACTGTGAGACCGAATTCATTTCAGATAAAAAAAAAATGAAAGTTTTTCTGAATTTTAAATCCTGAAAAGAATCTGAAAGGCGCGTCAAAATCACACATAAAAATGTCTGCTTTCAGTAAAAGATTTACATGAGTTTGTTCGAGGCTGGATGTTAAATATTGACTGAGGATTTGTGACGTCGAAGAATTGTTTATCCTGCAGATGAACTTTAGACTAGAGAAAAGGGTCAACATAATCCTGAGTTGCGTGGGGGAAGGCCATGATTCAAAAGATCACGATTTTGGTTTTTGGTTTTTTAGTTTTTTTTAGTTTTTTTAGTTTCTTGCAATGTCTTTCTTCTTTGAAATAAAGGTGAAGGCCATAAACAATTACCTGTTTGTCTGAAGAAGAACTCATCGGAGTGGGATAATGAGTTTAGGGGGATTATTTGTGTATTTTAATCTATTTTATCGATCCTTCTTTCGTTTTAAAGGCTTTTAAATAATTTATCCAGAAGTGTGAAGCATATGAAGTTGTTGCATTTCCATATGAATTATTACATTTTAAAGATGTAATAGGAAAGCTATTGGAAGAAAGGTTTATTTTCCCATTTATATTTCCCCCATTATGGGCATTATTATATCTGTGTTATAATAAAACAGTATTTCAAGGATGCAACGGAATAGCTAAAAGGAAAAGGAATGACAAACATGATTTGTTTTCAGAGAGACTTTTATACGTCTAAGACATGCACAAAACTATATATACATATATACACGTGTCTCACGCAGGGAGAATATAACATATATCTACACAGTAAGCAGAGTGAAAAGAGAACGAGAAAATAGAGTCTTACATAATATGGTGATTCATCTGTGCTTCTGGAGAAGCTATGTCTAAGACTCCAGATTCAAACAGGGCGGATTCATCATACTATGCCTCATCCGAAAACATATGCCACGAACAGGAAACGGCAAATCTTGGGTTTTCCCAAATTGAGGACTGATAGCCGGAGAGTTTTTTTTTTCTATGTCTGGCGAAGATATATTCCGTTAAAGTGAAACGGCGCCATAGACTTGTAAGTTTTTGGAGGGGTACAGATTTAGCCTCAACTCGGGTGTCTCCAAACAAACGACGGCTTCGTTTGACTCCTGTATCCCTAAAGATACACATTAGCATTGTTTGTGTGCGTTGGCTTTTCGCAACAAGACAACTGAATGAGATAAATCTGTGCATATTGTTTTAATTCTTCCGAGAGCAATTAATCTAATATCGATGGTTAAGTTATTAAAACCTGAAGATGGAAACAGTTGTAGCGAGAGAGAAAAGGTTATCTCACTTTCACCCAACGCATAAATAGCAATAAAAATTAATTATAAATATTCACGAGGAAAAAAATAGTAATAGTCACGTGACTTGACGAGACCCGCACGAGATGTCGTTAGGCGGGAAAGTTAATCTTTCTCTTTATGCTCCTTTTAATTAAAGTAACAAGACGTACAATTTCAGGCTCGTGACAACGAGACAGATAAGTACAAGATTTATATTGTTTTTGGTACCGAGTCTTTTCCAAGTAGATATATACAAACCTTGTCGAATATATATATATATATATATATATATATATATATATATATATATATATATATATATATATTATAAGTGTTTTTAAACGATGAATTTTGTGTTTCGTTTGAAGTTTTCATATATTTATGTTGTCGTATGTTTCTTACACTTTAAACGTGGGCTATGCTACATATGCGTGCACAACACAGTCGAGTGATGCACGTGAAGTTATTTTTTATTCTTTATTTCTGAAAAAAAAGGGAAGAGAAATTTTAGAGTTTAGGAAACAATGGATGTTGCTTATGAAGAAGACTCAAATGCAGAAACAGATATTTCTATCATAGAAGAGTTGGACAAAAAGTAATATCTGGACAATTTTGGTAACCAATTGCCTTTGCAGTCAATAAATGAAAATGTCCGACAAAGAAGAAAATCGAAGTTCCGGCAAAGACAATATTTCGGTAAGAAAAGTTTCAAAATAAGAATTACGTTTGATGGCAAAAGTACAAAAAAGTACAAAAAATTACAAAAATGTACAGAAAAGTACAAAAAAGTACAAAGTACAAAAAAGTACAAAAAAAGTACAAAACTGTTAAAAATGTCAACCGGAGATTTTGGTAGAACAACATCATCAACATGCTCCAGTATCTGTCTATATTTCTGAGCCACTGTGGATAAAGGCGTTGGTTAGATCCAGTGACAGGACCCAAAGAGTGTGAGTTCAATACCCAGTTAAGGCAGTGGAGAATTTTCATAGGGGAATTAACAGGAGATAACTGATAACTGACATCCATTAGACATGGCACGTAGAACTAGAATAGTCTACCCTAGTGAGCGAAATAAAGGGTTCAGTTCGACATTCCAACCACCTGAAGAAGGCCGGAGCGTAAAACAGCAGAAACGTTGTAATAAATATGGCGACAAAGATGAGGATAATAGTCCGAATAATGTAAATAAAATATTTTCAAGTAAGAGAGTCAATTATATGAAAATGATATATTTTGTTGAATTCAGTTTTATAATAATCAAATTGGGTAATGGATAGCGGCTCGGATTGGGGAATCGGAGAGCCGAGTTCGAATTCCTGTCGGATCCATTGTATTCACTTACGTGCTAATAATACTCTTGGGAAAAGTATGAATTCTCTTCTTCTCCCCTCCAGCTATGGGTAAATAGCAGGACAGACCGTGTTCTATCGCCTTGGATGGCAACTGGTCTACCGCAGAAAGAAATGGCAACCTACTGCAGGAAAAAATCTGCCTCATCAGTCATGTATCGAAATTTACATGATCGCCTTAGCGTGTATCACGCATGGCACATAACTGACTGAATAATCAAATAGTTAATTAACAAAAAAACTGTTTTTATTCGGTAGCGCTTTTGTGAAAATCTCAAACTGATGAGGCGAATAAAAGCTACCGACGTTTTTTCAGTTCAACCTATAAAAATAAGTAAATATTTTATTCATAAAATAAGTAAAGAAATGAAATAAAAATGGGACGCGATTGATTCATAAGCCTTCTTTATTTTTTTTTTCTTTTATCCATATTTTAATTGGAGACGTTTACGTGCACAACACAAAAACTTTTGAAATTTAACAAACAGGCATTTGTCAACAAAAGCATCACGTTGACATTTGACAATGCAGCTGAGATTTGTGTGTGTGTGTGTGTGTGTGTGTGTGTGTGTGTGTGCGTGTGTGTGTGTGCGTGTGTGCGTGTGTGTGTGTGTGTGTGTGTGCAGAAAGTACAAAGACGTGCACGTGTGTGTTTCGTTGCTTTAATATTTATTTTGCAGCGTTTATATGCAGAAACTTTTCTTTTACTACCGGAGAGGTGTTTGTTTGTCCAAAAACGAGACACCGCCAAGTAAACAAAGATTAGGGTCAGATGGGGGGGGGGTAAGGGGGGGGGGTAAAATGAACTTGGTGTGTTTATCGATTCTTATCGCTGAAGCTGAACTTCAAATGTGGAAAGTCGTTTTGTTCAGAGTATAAATCTTTCTTTTCTTTTATTCTGTCACCCATCAACCCAAGCCTCCTCCCCAAATCTTCCATTCCACCAGAGATTCACCAGTAACAGTGCATTTTTATTTTCCGCCTTTTCTTGTTGAGACAATTTGAGAGAAAAGATGATGTTACAATATGGAACATTATTTTTGTTTTGGGGATATTCACTGGCGCAGTTTGTTGAAATACCGATGTGGAACGCGTAAGTAGATGAAATTACCCAAGACTTTTTTTATTTATTTACTCGTAATCGAACTTGTCTGCCACAAAAAAAACTTTCCTTTAATTCCTAACCCCTAATTATCGCGAATTGTTGTCGTTTCCAAAATAGAGTGAAATTAGTAAATCTTGTTTAAATGCATAAAAAAGAACCAAAATCCAATTTTCGCGTATTCTCGTATATAAGTCGACATCATATAAAAGCCGTCCTTCAATATACAGTGTAACCCGGATATAAGAGACACGGATATAAGATAAACCCGGATATAAGATAGATTTTCTCCGGTCCCAAATTAGAGCCATACTTACCTAAACAAAAAAGATATAAACCCGGATATAAGAGAAACCCGTATATAAGAGAAATCCGTATATAAGAGAAACACGGATATAAGATACTTCTTCTCTTGTCCCGACAACTCTCTTATATCCGGGTTACACTGTATATATAACACATAAATTAATCCCAAACTAAAATAATTTAAATACTAATTTGCATAAAAATAAAATTTAAAAATATCACTTACTCACTTTCGCTTATCAGACATTGAATTGTGTCACGTCGTGTCCTCCATATAAACAACAAATCTAACAAAACTAGCCTTCTATAATTAATAACTTAGAAAATACAAAAAATTACTAATTACTAAACAAAAATGAAGCAATAGATTAATAACATATAAATAAATATTTGCTACTTAAACATTAATTAAAAGTGTGCGTGTATGTATATATGTGTGTATGTGTATGTGAGTGTGAGTGCATATGTAGGTGCGTGTGCGTGTGCGTGTGCGTGCGTATGTGTTTATATTATATACCTTATATACATATATTGAAACAACAAAGAAAATACATCTAAAAACCTAAGCACCCTTAATGAATACCTTCACATTTGATGTACCACCAAGCTAGATTAAAAAATATAACTTTTTAAGTACCATTAAAAAACCATTTAAGTATTAATTAATATATTAATATAAAAGCACAGATACAATTGTGTATATGTTTATATATATATATATATATATACGTATGTATTTGTGCATGTATACATACATATATATATATATATATATATATATATATATATATATATATATATATATATATATATATACAAGTCTAGGATTGGTGTATACGGAATAAATTCCAATAACCTACAATTACTATTCTTAAAAGAGTGCTCAATACAGAGTAGAGCATATATAATTGTTTATTTAAAAATTATAACATAAATATGTTATAAAATCACTACAAAAATAGCCATTTTGTTTCAACACCTCCGGTGTCTTATCAAGTGATGATGTTGATGTTTATCACTTGATAAGACACCGGAGGTGTTGAAACAAAATGGCTATTTTTGTAGTGATTTTATAACATATTTATGTTATAATTTTTAAATAAACAATTATATATATATATATATATATATATATATATATATGCGTGCCTATGTGCGTGTGAATGTATGAATGTAGGTATATGCATACATATTCAAACAACAATGAATAAGATTTAAATGTAAACATAACCTCCGATAATTAATACTCTAATACTTAAGATACCACTAAATCAAATGAGAAAGATGAAATAATGGGCAAGTGAAGACATATATAGATATTTACCTTATTATTTAAGTATTAATAATAATAAAGAATTATTGAAGTAAAAAATTGAGATACACCTACATTTTCCAAACTTAAGAAAACCATAGAAGACTCAAGAGTCAAGAATTACTAAGAGCAGAGACTGTCTGCCAAGCCGGATGGCGGATTGCTACATTTGTTAAGAAAGGTATAAAGCCAATAAGGAGAGAGTATAAAGAGACGGCGAAAAGGAGAAATAGCCACAACATTCTACACGTACGCACATACACACAGGCGCGGACGCACACACATACACACATGCACGTATACACACACACACAAACACACACACACACACACAGACACAATGAAAGAAGAAGAAAAATCAAGTTTGCACTAATGAAAGGGGCACAAATTATTTTTAATTCAATAAAAAGAAACTGACGAAAAACGAGAAGATAAACAGTCGGTTACTGGTATCTCCTGACGAGTGGACGGGGCGATTGGTAGAGGGTCCATCTACGAAATTCTTGAGTTGAAATACTGAAAATCCTGAAAACATCAATAAGCTAAGTGACAAATCGTATAATCCTATATATATATATATATATATATATATATATATAAATATATATATATATATATATATATATATATATATATATATATATATATATATACATATATATATATATATATATATACCAGAATACAATATATATTACCAGAAATTCCTACCACATAATGGAATGACAACATTAGCTAGGTTAAGACACCATTACCACTACTGTTTTACCATCATGTAGTATGTATTTCTGGGAAGCATATGTGGGAGGTATTTCTGCCGCACCCCATATATATACAGTGTAACCCGGATATAACAAAGTTGTCGGGACCGGAGAAGAAGTATCTTATATCCGGGTTTCTCTTATATCCGGGTTTGGTCTATTATATATACATTAACACAGGCTCTAATTTGGGACCAGAGAAAATCTCTTTTATATCCGGGTTTCTCTTATATCCGGGTCTCTTATATCCGGGTTACACTGTATGTATATATATATATATATATATATATATATATATATATATATATACATATATATATATATATATATATATATATTGATCTTTGATTCTTAACTAAGAATTAATGTCTGGTGGACTTCTAAGACAATCCGATAAGGAGAAAATCGTTCTATGAAAATATAAAAACCTCGCCAGCATTCTCTCCACAAATGCCCCATAAACCAAGGGTTGGTGAGCCTCATGCACCAAGAACATGTCTGATTGTTATATTATTTGACACGGAAATGCGAAAACTTTCAACCCAAATATTCCAGATTTTCATTGCAGTCTCACAGGACTGAAGGATTAATTGTAATACAAACATTTTTTTATTATTATTATCATTTTATTTATCGAGAACTGGCAAATATTTTCATCTATTCGCATCTTGCTTGAAAATCGTGTATAGAGACCTTTCGATTTAGCGTTTCAAATTTTATCTATAAATCTAGACTTATATACGCGTATTCACGCTAAGAAGACCTTTATTATTGGGCTTTTTGTAATACATATTTTCTTGGCCTTCACTTTCGCTCACAGCTAAAAAAAAAAATGAAAAAATTAAATTGTCAGATTTCATTTTGAAAATCTAACCGTCTAAGGCAGTGGTTCCCAACCTATTTTGGACCATGGCTCACTTTGGTAATTCTAAAATAATTCTGTTGACCCCACCCCACTGTAATATTTAATTCTTCCATATTCAAAACTTTACTGCAGGTCACGTGAAGGAAGCTTTAAATGCCATTAACTTGGTCTATAAACAAACCTCCAAAGACCATGGCGTCCATAAAAGAGAAAAATTAACAAACAAAAAGTTTAATATATATATATATATATATATATATATATATATATATATATAATAGAGAAATGAAAAGCTTATTCTGTAATATACTTTGATCGCTTTAATCATGAAATAATAATGCAAAATGAAGTGTGCACATCCTACGCATGTCCCACCAAAATATTACCATGACCCACTGGTGGGGCATGCGCCCAAGTTGGGAATCATTGGTCTAAGGTATGTAAAGAAAATATAATTTTCCTCTTATGAATGGAATTTTTAGTGAATATTAATAGATACAAAATATTATTTCAAAACGAAAAATTGATTCGAAAAAACTGAATTTTTAATTGGGTCTTTTGTTGTCGTTCACCAGTTTAATGGGAGGTGTGAGTTGGGCACGCCTGCCGAAAGATGGCAGCTTGACAGAGGCTCTCAGTCATCACGGAGTTTTTGGGAAAATGATGCCTTCAAAGTTGCTGACGTCCGAAAAACTCGAGTTTCTAGCAACACATCTAAAATACCGAGAAAACCTTCACAGTGCAAATTTGCTTTTGATGGTGAGAATATCTTTTTAATTTGTTTCTACTTAACGAACATCTTGTTACTTTTAACGCCAGTGGTATCCATGATGTGGAATCTTTTATGTTATTAAATCACTTTTGGGAGAAAGTCCAGTCCCGTGACCCCCAGGCAAGACCACTCCTATTGAATTAAAATGGATAAGGTATGAAACATCTTAAAAGGAATGAACCTAGAAAACTGTACATTTTTTCAACCTTCTCATGTACACAGGCGATCCCCACTTTATACCGGGCCTTGTGCCATATTTGATTTGAGTGGACGCGCCGATAAATACTTCATTCTTTTCGATTATATTTTTTTTAATTTTTGAAAATTTTTTTAGGAAACCAATGAAAAGAATCAAGGAAATATTTGCCAAATTAACACGTGGAGGCTGTTCAATATGTTTTGTATAAACTATGGTAGACGGCACATCACTCTTACAATGGGGCAGCATCTGTCTATATCTCTGAGATGAGGTATTATGTTTACTTACATTATTTACATTATAGGGACTGTTATCCTCATCTTCATTACTATATTCACAACGTTTAGGCAGTTGCACGACCCGTCCTTCTTCAGGATCTGTCTATATCTTTGAGATGAGGTATTATGATTACTTACATTATTATATTATTCATACTGTTATCCTCATCTTCATTGCCATATTCACAACGTTTCGGCTGTTGTACGCTCCAGCCTACTTCAGGTGTCGAACCCTTTATTTCGTAGATTGTTCTAGTTCCATATGCCATGCCTCTTCTGGATGTTTCAGTTATTTCCCTTTAACTCAACTCCCCATGTTTGGTTTACCAGTGTTGTGGCCTGGTATTGAACTCAAGACTCTTGGGTTAGAAAAACTGCAATATGGTAAAAAAAAATGGATGCCGAGACATTAGGTATATAAGTCCCAAAAATTCATACACAGATGTCCTCAAGGACACATGCCCAGTGGATAAAGACGTTGGTAGGATCCCATTTTCAGCCAGGTTAATGAAATCAATGAACAATTTTATTGGAATTAAAAATTATAATTACAGAACGAGGCCAAAATTTTAAAAGACAAATGTTTTGAACAAAAACCTAAAACTGTGTTATTGTGATGACGACAAATTCATAAAGAAGACCTTTTAATAGGATATGCATGCCAAGTAAACTGGAACAGATTTTAAAATTTATTCACCCAATCCTTTTGTATATCTTCTTATGAAACAAATTGTAGAACGTCTAAAATAACATTCCAAATTTAATCCGTGTTGATAATTTTCCATATGCGAATGTAAACTTTCGTTTTCAAAATGCACAGCAAATTTTCATTGTCTTTGAGACGATATCAAAATATTGTTTTTTCAAAGACATTTTATTCTGATTTCGATCAGTTTTCTTTGCGATGTAACGGACATGTAAAATGACATCTTCTTGAAACATAGCTCCACGTGTGCTTTCATAACATTTCTCTCTCTCTCTCTCTCTCTATATATATATATATATATATATATATATGTTATGGGAACTTACCCATAATAGGAATGGACTATTCCGTACCTCATAAATACTGCTCCTCAAGTGGAAGCAGCAGTCACACAGTGTGAGTCAGTCACAGACAGAGTCGCGCCAGACGATTACTGTAAGACATTGGAATAGTGATACTGGTCGAGACAACATAGTTCTCTCTAACCTAACCTGATTGTTATTACTAACACTTCTACTTCTTTTGTACATATTCTGTTTGTAATATATCTGTGTTATTCCATACCTGTGTTCGAGTTATTCTTCATTGGTTCTACCTTGGACCATCACCGTGGTACAAGGAACTTGGACCATAATATATATATATATATATATATATATATATATATATATATATATATATATATAGGGTGTCCATAAAGTTCGTGTGCACTTTAAAAAATTTATAACTTTATTTGTATTTGCGATAGAAATAATCTGTAAAAAAATGTTATAAAGTTTAATGTACCTAGTTTCAAGTATAGCTAAAATAACTAATGTGATTTCAGGCATTACTGTAAATCAGTTGGCAATTTTTTTCAGTGAACTGCAAAATCGTATTACCCTTTGTATTGCTAATGATGGAGGACATGTGCAAACTTAAATAAAATTTCAATAAAACCTTAAAAAATATAAATTTACTTTTTTCTAATCCTTTTTTACAAATTATTTCTAGCGCAAATACAAATAAAGTTATAAATTTTTTAAGGTGCACACGAACTTTATGGACACCCTGTATATATATATATATATATATATATAAATATATATATATATATATATATATCCTTTCTCTCTTTCTCTCTTTCTCTCTCTCTCTCTCTATATATATATATATATATACATATATACATATATACATATATATTATAAATTAATTGATTTAAAATATGTTTTTTTCGCTACACAGTGATAACCATGTTTCAAAAATGGAAGCTAAAGCCTTTGAATTTAATTTTGTTATTAAATTAAAGACATTAGTTCCATTTCAACACCGGATTTTATATCTTACTGTTCTTTCTTTTTATTTATATATATATATATATATATATATATATATATATATATATATATATATATATCGCCAACAAAACTAATAATTTCATAGATTGACAAAGATTGATTTTTATAACTTCTCCCTTGTTACAGCTCACAGTCTTCAATTTGATTTTATCAGAGTCGTTCAACGTATTCCTCGTTCGCTGGGAGTAGCCCATCGTTTTTGCAATTTCCAATGTTATTTTACCTTTGGAAAATTCTGGATTCATTAAACATTACTCTTTATCCGACATATCAGCTCTACGAACCATTTTAAATCTACAAAAACACAGTGTGTGTATTAATTTCAGTCTCCGTTATCCATGGCATGCAAATGGCTACCCATCATTTAAATCTGTTCAGAAAGAAAGAAACGACTTTCATCGTAACTGCGCATGTAGAGATTTTACAAACATTCACTTTCACATTCCAAGAAATATTTAATTTATAACAATGAAGAAAGCGGAGTCCTTAGAAATCCAGTTGTAATAAATTATTTCACCGGATCAAATGCCCATCTCATCAGACCAAAGAATTTTACGACAAAATTTTATATTTGCTCTGTTCTTACATTGAGCTCTCTTCGGATTTATATCCTCTTTCGAATTATCTCTACTAATTATCAAATTATTATTTGTTCATTTTTCTTAGAAAAAAAAGTTATTTTTATAGATTATACAAGATTTTTTAGAAATAATTCTATTAATTACGTAAGATTTAAATTAAAATAATTTTCTTTTTATAAATAAAAATATGTTATCTGTAATAAATAAACAAAAATGACCCTCAGAATATATATATATATATATATATATATATATATATATATATATATATATATATATATATATATATAACTCGGTCTGAAGATGGCATCGAAGCGTAAAACGGAGAGTGACCATTTGATATTCTTTGCAATGTTCTGACTTTCTATATCCAGCAAAACGCTTTTGTCGCTTTGAGGAACGCTCCCCCTGTAAATATAGCCGGATAAATTGAGTAAACTATTTGATAATTGTTGCCCTATCTGTTAATATTGTGCTCTCTATTTACAAAGACTACTTGCTATTGAATGCGTTGTCTTCCAGAAATAGACCCGGTCGATAGTAAAAGGCTTATTTTGTTTTTTCAGAAGCTTCTGAATCTTTTAGTTTAAAAAATTTCTAAATCTTACGTAATTAATAGAATTATTTATAAACAATCTTGCGTTGCTATAAAAATTACTTTTTTTTCTGAGAAAAATTAACAAATAAGCAACCTGTACATAAACAGTTTTAATTCACTAAGAAATTCGCCGAAGATTAGACATAAAAACGAATTCATAAAACTCGGTGTCCGGATAAGTTAAGGGAAATATATATATATATATATATATATATATATATATATATATATATATATGTGTGTGTGTGTGTGTAATACGTTAAAGGTTAATGGTCAGAGTTGAATCAGACCAGTAAACAGTAGCTTTAAAAAGTCCTCAATACACGTGGGAAAAAATAAAATGAAAGTAAAAAATAATATGTAGAGCTTTTAACTTTAAAAACCAAGGTAGCGGATTCAACTGACCTCCTTATTTTTAATATATATATATATATATATATATATATATATATATATATATATATATATATAAATTAATAAATAATGCAGCTTAATTAATAGTAAAATAAAAATATCATAATTAAAACTAAAATATCGTAAAATAGTAATTTAAAGAATAAATCAATAAAGTTAATGTAATTAATGGCGAATTCACTTCGGTAGCAGATTAAATAAAGCATTAACTCACTGGCCACTCGTTGAACGACGCGACCCTTGTTTTTATTAATTGTAAAATAGATTAGATGTTTGGTCCATATTGCAAATACTTTCGGTAACCATATACCATCCTTAGGCATAGATGCTATTTTTTCTCAATTTCAGGTAATTTCGGGTAAAATTCCAAGACGAAAATGAATGTGATACTTGTCAAAAGATGGTTTTTTTTTAAGTTTGTTATTATTAACAGTTAAGAAGTTTTTTTTTGAGCCTGCAGTAATGCGACACTAGATTTTCGAATATTATAGTAATGTAGTAATTCTCGAATTCTATTATTGTATGTGTTTTTTTCAGTTAACGTGACATGGACTAATTGGTCCAATCATTAGAGCAATTTCCCAGAAGATTTCCAGAAATTATTTTACTGCAGATCGGTTCTTTTTACATTTATTAAATAATGCTGCTTATTAATATTGTAAAAAAGTAGTCATTCAAAGAATAAATCAATAAAGTTAATGTAATTAATGACGAATTCACTTCACTAACAAATTAAGAAGGCATTATCTTACTGACCACTCGCTGATCGACGCCATCTTTGTTTTTATTAATTGTTCAACGTAAAATTGTCAGGCGCTTCGACGACAATTTTTCCTCACACTACAATAAAACACCGATATACGCAACCATAAATAAATCCTAAATTTCAAAATTAATCAGTTTGTCTGACGATTGCAAAGAGCGTGAAACCCAAGGTCACAAACTCACATCAATCCAACTAAATGTATTGAGCACTCTTTTAAGAAATAGTACTTTTTGGTTATTGGAATTTATTCCGTATACACCAATCCTATGCTTGGGGTATATATATATATATATATATATATATATATATATATATATATATATATATATATACGAGGGTCATTCAATAAATAAGGTGAATTTTTAGGTATAAGAATTTCTAATACAGATAGAAGCTTACTTTTTTTTTTTTCAACGTAGTCTCCCAGCACTGTCACACACTTTTCCCATCTGTGCACAAGCTTCCGTATTCCCTCAGCGTAAAAATCTTTAGACTGATGTCTCAGCCAGTCGCTCACAAGACGTTTGACTTCATCGTCACTTTTAAACTTCGTGCCTCTCGTGAACGCTTTCAAGGAACCAAACAGGTGAAAGTCTGAAGTCTGAAGGGGCAAGGTCTGGGCTGTAAGGGGGATGAGGGAGCAGTTCCCAGCCCAGCTCGTTGATGGTCTGCACCGTTTGGGCTGCTGTGTGAGGCCTTGCGTGGTCATGATGCAAGATGACTCCTTCTGACTGATGACCCCTGCGTTTGTCCCAACAGATAAGCTCAAAGTCCTTGCAATGTCATCCACTGTTACCCTTCTGTCAGACTGAATGAGGTCATTGACTGATTCGATCACCTCAGGAGACTTCACTTCTGTAGGCCTCCCAGGCCTGTCTTCATCCTCAATACTGCTCCGTCCTTCTTTAAACAATTTAGCCCACTTGTAGACATTTTTTGGCTGAAACATGTGGCACCATACACAGTTGACATTCTCCTATGAATTTCAACTGTTTTGCACCCTTCAGCAACCAAAAACTTGATAACTGGCCGCTGTTCAATCCTGGAGCATGCTTCTTGGTCGGCCATCTTTGTTAATCGCCAAAGTTTTTTTTAATCTGCAAAAGAAATTAAATCCATGTGAAAAAGAAGTAAAACAACAAAAAAATAAAAAAGAGTAAGCTTCTATCTGTATTAGAAGTCCTTATACCGAAAAATTCACCTTATTTATTGAATGACCCTCGTATATATATCGGCCTACTTTTACAAGATCAGTTTTGGAACTGACACAAGAATTTTCAAAATCTAGTTCCCACCTACAATGCCAGCTTAGTAAAAACGGTACCATAACTTGGTTACTTGTGGTGGAGATAAAAAATACGCTTTACATAGATAAGTAAGTAAGTCTCTAGTCTAATAATCTAAAATCTAATAATCTAAATAGTCTAATAATCTAAAAGAAAAGAACATTTATTTCACTCAAGATATTACTTTTTGAACATAATTTTCTTTCTTTTTTAATGACCATAATGAATCGAAACAGTTTTTAACTAAATGTTGATTTTAAATTTCGGTGATAAATCTCAGTAGTTATTAGAGAAGCTCTGGATTAAGTGCATTAACAAAGAATGAGATTACGGGGGAAAAAAATTTGCGAAGTGTAAAATTAAGTCATTAAGCTACGTACTTATTGATTCAACTATATATACCCCTTTAATCTAGATGAGTGTCGGATAAATGTATATGTCATCGTTTGTTTCGCTTTAACTAGAAAATATACAGAGAAAATGCCAAATTCATTAAGATTTCAAAAATTCCTTCCCGATGAAAAAAAAAGGTCGATTTTCAAAATTGTTTTACTTCTATTTGACATTGTTGATGGCTTTTTATATATAGGTAATGTTGTAAATGTTTGTAGATGCCATACCGAACTGATTTTAACATTGATATATTTACCAATCATTTTGTTGTTATTTTCTCTGACAATTTGCAGGAATGGGATGAAACATTGGCTTCTTTAGCTCAAGGTCAAGCAGAAAGATGTGTTTTCGGCCATGGCAATTTGTTCTTGTAAGTAGAGAGTGAAATATTTTAAGATGTTCTGAAATAAACAAAATAAACAAAATAAAAAGATAGAAAGAGTAATCTCCCTTACATCAACATTTATAAATATTGTCAGTAGCTTAAAGCAAAGATTTTACATTTTTAACCTTTATTCGAACTAGTAATTTATCTTTGCTGTTTTTTATTAGAATGTTCCAGTGTGTGTCTAATATATCTTACCTCGACTGTATGTTGCATCCGATGATCTTTAAAAATCATTTTAAAACGAAAGGACGAAGCGACAACTAAAAAAGACGATCAAATGAAACATAGCTGAAGAAACCAAACCAAATTTGGTCATTTCTTTTTGATGAATAATTTGTTTACTCTGTTACAAAATAAGCCACATTTAATTTGGACCTACATCTCCAAACTAAGAACAAATTCATGACTAATCATCTTAGTAAACGAAATAAGAGGCTTTAGTGTAGGTATGTCCAATATTTCGCTAAAAAGTGGTATACCTTGACGACAAAAGGTCCCCAAATTGATAAAACAATTTTTAAGGTTTAAATATATATGTTGTTATTAAAGAGGAAAGACCAAAGTATTTTCTGAATATTTTTTCAGATTTTTTAATCCTTCCTATAAATGTTAAAAATTTTATTAAAAATCTTGTTTTTTTTTCGAGTCAAAAAATTTCGTAAAATCGAACTTATCGACATTTCTGTCGGAAAGATCAGTTTGTTAGTTAAAAAATCATGAAAAATCAATTACACCTTTTTCTTTTGTTATCTTAGGAAATTTAGAATGATTAAAGTATACTTAATGTAATTTGAAAGAAACATTACTTACATTTTTAGCAGAAAATTTTTTAAGAGAGATATTTCCCACCAGTGTAGTCTATTTTGACAGGCGTTGATTGATGTACGTCAATATATTCACAACTTACGGTACTGAAATTTATTGTACGGTACCGCCAAAGTGATATAATTCGTTCTAATTTTAAGTGAATCTGGTTAGTAGATTTTTTTTTTAAAAATTCACTTTCAAATTTTTTTTTTTTTTTTTACCTTACGTTTGAGGAAGAATTCTGCACTGAAAATAACATTTAAATTATGAAAGAAAATCAAATTTTACAAGTAAAAATAAAACAGTAAAAAAAATACATTTTTTCTTGAGGTTTATTATTTCAGTCATGAAATATTTTTCTGAGAATATAAAAATTACATGAAACACCATTAATTGAAACGGGTTAACTTAATGAAATGAGATTTTATTTCTTTTTTATTAAGGCAGATTTTTTTCTATTTATTAATAATTATATGGCAGTAATATGAGTTTTATTTTATTTATTAATAAAATTAACATGCTAATAGCAGCTATGTTGGTTTTGTTTTGACTCGACAAGTATTTTTTAGTTTGAGTAGTAGCGAGCTAACTCCAGAAAATTTAAACTCCAAAAATCGTTTTAATTGATAATTTGTCGTGTGGATAATAATTCCAAAGTAATGTACAATGAATTTATGCATTCGATTTCAAACTTGAAAATTTGGGTGGACTTCCAAGGGCTTTTTTTTTTTTTGTAATTGTAAATAGTCGATATTTTCTTTTATCCCACTATTCGATTATATTTGAATAGAAAAAGAAAAAAATTGAAAATAATACGACGATATTCAGAAAACTTGACAAGTGTTGTTTTCTTGTTACAAAGCCATTTCTGAAAAAAAAAAAAAAACTTGCTTCTATCAAAGGAAACTACTCATGTGACATTATTTCAACAATGTGCATCCGTACTTTCGTTGTAGACGATTTTAAATACAATTTTGGAATATTAAAAATTATTTTTAAAATAATTATGGTTGTCAGATTTTAATAAGCTTTCAAATTTATGATCTTTAAAAAGTAGAGAACATAATATATCATTTCCATAAGGTTGCAGAAAGAACTTAATGTATAAATATATAACAACCTTTTGTCATATTGTGTATTTAAAATTGAAAAAAAAAAGAAAATTAATGTAAAAATTTATTGTTCATCAAAAAATTTTTTTTCTTTCAGATAATAATTACCTTCGTATATATTATTCAGAAAAGCCATTAAAAACTTTCTTAATTAAATATTGTCTTAGTTTTATTGGGTTTTGTATTTTTACAATTGAGGTAAAGGTTTGGACAATTTCGGACATTTTTTTAACAAAAAAATCGATGATTTAGATTTTTCAGAGTTTTGTGCATTTAATTAAAAAAAAAATTGAGGTTGCAAGTAAATTTTTTTTTGTGTTTTCATAAAATTAAGTTCGAGGGGGGTAACAGATATAAAAAAAAAATATTTATACCATGACTTTCAAAGAGACAAACATTTCTAAAATAAGTTCATTCATTTCTGAATAAGTTCTGAAGTTTTCATTAAAATCCAACAAGTAGTTAATTTTTACAAGAATTTCGAAATTAATGTGTCTTTCAACTGATAAAAAAACAACTAAAAAAAAACGCTAAAAAGGTCAAAATTGGACATACCTACTTTAGTGGTTCCCTCTTTCAGCGGATGTAGAGATAGTATAATTATTTTAATACGCATTTTTCATATTGCGTATCTGTGGGCCATATGCTAAACCATCAATTTATTTTTAAATTCACTGAAATATTAAAATTAGTCAAGAATATATTTTAATGTATTTTTAATAGTCTTCGTATTGTGTTCAAATAAAAATTATAGGAAATATTCTTTAGGTCATTTTTTATTCTATTGTAATTACAATTCTTTCAGATAAGCTTCATTTGAAATATTAATTCCAGTTACAATGGTACAAATGTTGGTCAAAATGCCGTCGCTGTTTCCGACCGAGTGAAGGCTTGGCAAATTGTGAAACTCTTTCATATGCAAGCTGAAAATTATATTTATTCTTTAAATACTTGCAAGAAAGGAAAAAACTGTGAAGCCTACACGCAGGTAAGTAATAGCTTTTTGTGCCAAACTACGTTTAGCTACTAATAAATATCTAAACAGGAAAAGTAAAATTCACTCAATGGAATGATTAAACGATTGTAAAGCTTAAACAAGCGGTTTTGCATCTTTTAAAATTCATTAAAAAATGGGCAAAAGTCTATTTTATAGAACTAAAAACAAAAAAATTAAATGTATTAAAAAATATGAAGACAAAGAAAATCAAACTAAGAATGTTTTTATAAAAAGCATTTAAGATTTAATTCCAAATTTCGCAAATGCCATTTAATATTTCACTGAAAGCAAAACGAAATTTTATTTTTGAAATTTCCATTGAAAATTTTTCTTTTTCCTCAGTTCGTTTTCTTTCGAATTCCATGAACGATTTTGATCTGATCGTTTTTAAAACAATCGAGAATTGAATTCGTTTGTTTAATCGAAGAGAAAATAACTGTATCTCGTTGGATCCGTACCTCTGATTACACCTCTCGCATTAAATGAAAGAATCCAGTTGTATTATTTATTGTACAGAAGTACAAATATGGCACAAGGCCGAAAAGGGGAAAGGGGAAAAAGCATGGTCATCTTCTGTCTTAACTTTAAACTTAGCTACCCGCAAACACTGACCCAAACATACAAACAATATTCCTTTCACCAAAACAACACATTCTTACATACCATTCTTACTACATCCACCATAATGCCTCAGAGACTATATGAAGTCCTAACTAGTCTGCATATATACAATTTATTTTCGGGGGGGGGGATAAAATAACACTTTAAATTAATCTAAAAACCCCAATGAATATTTACAATGAGTACAAATATTAATATATACAAGAAACTAAACAAAAGATTTTATTAGTAGTAAAACCCCCCACAGCCCTAACTATGGCAGAAACATCAGTTAACTGGACGAAATCAATGCGGGGCTTAAAAAAATATAAAACATTCGTACAATCCATGTACTCGCTACAAACACACACTCATTCAAACACAACAACAAATACGAAAGATACACTCGAAACGAAAGGTGCCCCACACCCACCAGAGTAGTGATATCATTAACCACCTAACGATGGGAGGGATGGGGAATTAAACAAAAGAAAAAAGTAGGGCCAGAAATAAAAGGAGCCAATGAGCATACACACCCTAGCTAAGTTAACATGAAAAAAAAGAAAAGGTAACTAAACTAACCTATACACGGGAAGGGTTGCCAATGTTCAACCCAGCAATCCCAAAATTCTTTAAGCCTAACCTGCATCAAAATGCCACTCCAAGACAGCACCTTTCACTCTGCAGAGACGCGCAAGACTCACCCACCTTTCGCCAACCTCCAATGGATGGAGTCGCTTCTTTTCCTTCCTGATCTTGACTTTAAGCTGATGCTTAAAGAACAGGATCAGTTGGGAAGAGGTAAACTTCTCGTCCCCATGGAATTCCTTCTGTCGCGTCGTCCATATCACGACTCGCATAACCCCCAGTAAGCAAAGGAACACAGTGCTCAGCCTTAGTCAACGGCGGTACTATATTACTACAGACGGAACTAGCTTCGAGGACAAAAAACTTTCCGCGCAGCATGCGAACCATGATGTCTTTAACAAACTTGCACAACGGAGCTACGATACTACAATGGCATAAGGCGTGACCTAGGGTCTCCACCTCCCCACTGCAGCGAACGCAGTTTGGCGACTTAGCCAAACCCACTGCTCAAAGTCTTTTGGCGACCCAGAGGGCCCCTCGAATCACCAGCCAGGTGAGTGATGCCTCAGGGCGCCCAAGGCCATATGCAGCGAGCCTCCCGCTTCGTCAGACCGAGCTAGCCTATCAGATCATCTTGAACGTTCCCCCTAACTAACACCTGATATAATGTCTTACGAGACAACAGCTGGACGTCGGAGAAGCCATCCTTCGCCCGTAAGAGTCGCTTGAGGGCAATCCGACATTCACGATAGAAAGAGCCCTCGCCTCGAGGAGTACGGCCGGCCGGCCTCCTCCTCACACGAGCGCACATTTCTCAAGGATGGAAAATGTTTATGGGCGTCTTCCTTCCAGAATTCGCCGTTCTCATCCAGTTGCATACACATCCGGTTTAGATAAATGCGAAACGCAAGGCACCTCCAGATCGCCATCAGAGGGATGGAGGTAACAGATCTCGCGACTAACCATGGCGGCATTGCCTCCCCACAAGGAGAACAAGAGCCTTACAAAAGCCAATAAAGTGTTAGACAGGAGTGGAAGCACGGGGAGTCGATAAAGGAGAATCGGGTAGATGTGCGAGGCACATACTTCCGCCCTTCCCTTCAAGGAAAGATTCCTCCGAGTCCACAGACGTACTGCGAGTTCGGCCTTCTCTTGCACCTCCGACCAATTCATCTCCAACAGGAAGTCGGGACCGAACCAAACGCCGAGTATCTTGACCGGCCCGTCCGTCCAGAGGAAAGATCCGGGAAGAGAAACTCACCAACCAAAAGCCAACAGACTTATTGCGGTTGATCTTGGCCCCTGTCACCATCTCATAACCCTTGATTTCTTTGCTGACTTCGTTAATTTCGGCCCAACTTAACACTAGAAACGAAACGACATCAGCATATGCGGAGTACCTAGCCGAGGTGGTAGCACCAGGTAAGGAAATTCCGCGAAGGACCGGATTCGTCTTCAACTTACGCAGGAAAAGTTCCAACGCAAGAACGTACAGCAATGGAGACAGCGGGCAACCTTGAAGAATGGAGCGAGACAAAATGAAAGGTTTCGATCTTACACCATTCACTTCTACCAGCGCACCGGGGGACGCATACAGCAGTCGGATCCAAGTGCGAAAGTCCGGCCCGAAACCGGCGGCCGAAAGGACAGCCTCCAGAAACCGATGTCAACCCTATCGAAACCCTTGGACTGATCTAAATTGATCAGCGCGGCATCACTGTCGACTTTCCCAATGATCAAGTGTACCAAATGAAGGTTGTCCTGAATAGTCCTGCCCTTCACAGCACAAGTCTGCTCGGGACCAATCAGACTAGAGAGGACAACTTGCAAACGGCCAGCTAAGACCTTGGCTAAAATCTTCAACTCTGTATTTAACATCGTCAAAGGGCGATGATTATCTACCCCATCCCCACCGTCTTTCTTCTTGCGAAGCAACTTGATCACACCCCTGGTGAAGCGTTGAGGAATAGACCCTTGCTTCATCCAGTTGTTGAAAATCAGTGCCAGCAAGGGGACAAAGACGGGCGACTGCCTCAAGTACCTTTCATAGGGAAGACCATCTAATCCCGGAGTCTTGTCCAGGCCAACCCGCTTCAGCGCATCCCAGATCTCAAACTCTGTTATGGGACCCTCGCACCCAGCCGCTTCAGCCGCCTCAAGGCGGGGAAAGTCGGCTAAATAGGCATCGAACTGAGCAGTGCTCAGACCGGGATCCCTGGTAAAAAGCTCCTGAAAGTAGTCACGAAAACCCTCACAAATGCCCGCGTCTGTAGTCATAGTCCGCTTGTCCGGCAATGTGATGCTCGCGATATGCCGACTAGATAGATGCCCTACGAGCTTCCTCTGAACGCAATGAAGCGGCCATATTCGTAGCCTCGCAAGACATTCTTTTTATCCTAGCCCTAACTACTAGAGCTTGATCTTTCAGCTATGTCCCCACTATCACGGGATTTAATCGCTTGATCTACTTTGTCCTCAAGAGACTTTTGCGCTGCTAGCCCTGCTAGGTTGAGTCTTCGACTAAAATCAGCAGCAAATGACTTAAGTTTTGATTTCAAAGAGTCCCACCACTTATTCCCAACCACAGCCCCCGACAATTCCCGCTGTAGCATTAGTAAAAGCTGGTCCCGGAAATCTTGCTCACCAAATAATGATGAGTTCAATTTCCAGTAACCAGCCATCTTAACCCTAGGTTAATCTAAGTTTACCCGAACCCGGACAAGCCTATGATCCGAGTAAACTATAAAATGGAAACTTAGACATTCTAAGAGCCCTACTTCGACTCTCTGAACTAGAACTCGGTCGATGTAGCTTGCGCTAACCATCGTATCCGAGCTGCCGGCCCTAGTCCAAGTCCATACTACCTCCCGGGGGTGCTCATTTCGATACTTATCGACGAGATCAAACCCGTCGATAAAATCCCGAAACGGTTTTACATCCGGTTTTTGCCCTATACGATCTATATCGGGATCAAGGACGGCATTCCAATCACCCGCTAGAACTACCGAACGAGAAGTCGTCAAGAACGGCTCGATCCGCCGAAACAAACCAGACCGCTGCGTATGGTCATTGGGCGCATAAACCCCAATGAGACGAAGAGCCTTATCCTTTATGGTAACATCCAGCACGCAAAGCCTGCCCGCCGGATCCGCAAAGACAAGAGCATCCAGAGACTTGCTCACCAGCCAGGAAACACCCCTCGAGCGTCCATCAAAACATGCTGAATAGAGGACGAACCTCTTAGACAGAATGTCCTCATGGTCGCGAGATAAAAAACGGGTCTCCTGTACACAACATACATCACTCCGAGGCGCTGAAGATCGCGATCGAGCCTTGCCCTTCGAGACTCCGACCTCAGACCCCGGACATTCAGACTTGCTAACCAGTGCCATTATCAGACCTAATAAGGGTTGGGACACTGGTTTGAACATGGTCGAGGTAAGGATACCGACAGCCTCTCCCATAGACCCATGGCCCATCTCAGTCTTGATGGTACCGTCTTGGGAGAGACCGCCTATATCCCAGGGAAATGTCAGTTTCAGAACTCTATAAAGGGAGGGGTGAACTAAAACTGGGATCCTCCCTGCACAAATTTGTTTAAAATGTTTCAGTTCTTTACTCTGGGCAATGGCAATTGGAGGAGACATTTTGTACGACATAATTGCCTCGTCCAACATGGCCATGCCTAACGAGCTCCAGTTCCTGTTCTTATCACAGTAAGGACTCTCTGGACATGGGGAAAGTTTTGTGAATCTTCCACATCCTTGTCAGTGTATTGGCGTATGGACAGAAGATACTTCAAATCTTTTATACGGTTCCCGTAATCTCTGGCTCTTTCAGCCTGGGCCGGGGAAATTCTACAGACATCCTTCCCTGAGTAGTATATGTGCTTTGTGTTTTTTTTTTTTCTTTTCTTTCATATCCTGGCTTCTCTGCCTTTTTGGTGCGGGAGGGGCATTTCAGGGTTTTGAATGGGGGAAGGGCTGGAAGTATGAAGACGGGTAGATGAGGATTTTTGTTTGTAAGGGCTGGGATCTCTACTGAGGGGAACAGCTTTAACAGGTGATGAGAAAGGGGTTGAATATTTCTGAAGAGAAGGATGTTTTGGAGTCGCAGGTGGGGGACAAGGTAGATGACGTTGTGGGAGTGGCTTTTTTTGTCTGAGATAGCCTCTGCTTGTCCACTTTCTCCTTCAGCTGTTTTATCTTTTCCGATTTTTCGAAACCCGGGTCGTATTTTTGTTGTTGCTCTTTCAATATCACATCAGAGACCGGAGCATCGCCCTTAACGTTGACAGTGGGGGTGGGGCTGTATGTGCCTTTCGCCCTTGGGGCTTCATTGGACTGAGGACCCGCTGTCTGGCGCTTCCCTCTGGCCTTACCAGCAACCAGCCATTCCCCCTCTCCCTTCTCCACGACTGCACTAGAACGGGCGAAGGCTCTTTGGGGAATGTGGCCTTTGATGTTGTGCCAACCGGAGGTTTATCCGTACCGGTCCCAGAAGCTGGCATGCCCATTACAGGCGAGGCGGTAGGTAAAGACGCGGTCAGAGGAGGATCTTGGTCTACTGGCGCTTGACTTCCAGAGGCCTTCTTCTCTGGACAGGAAGAGGAGAGGTGACCAGTCTCTCCGCACTTCCAGCATATAGGTTTGCGGCCGGTCACAATGACCGGCAGCCTCAAGCGCCCTACTTCCAGACAGTTGGAGATGGAGCGGAAGGCATTTTGGTCCAACAAAATTTCGAAGCTCCACCCCCCTTTAAAGAATCCGGGTGTGTCTGTGATTAGATTGAGATACCTAGGTTTTATTTAATCTTTTTTTTTTTCTCCTGCGACCAAAAGAGGTTTTTGTTATATTTTACATGGATTAAAACTTTAAATGCTTGTAAAATATAACACAAACCTCTTTTGGTCGCAGGAGAAAAAAAAATAATAAAAGAGAAAAGAAAATACCTGCCTCTTCTTATCGCTGTTTCTAAATTGCATTTTACAATAAAGTAAATTCTTTGTCAATAGTTTGCAATCTTGATTTACAGAGAAATCTTGATCTACAGAAAATAAAACATTTTTTTAACTGAACTTTATTGACAATTTTACTTATTTGAAAATTAAATTTTATAACAAAATAATCTCTTCTAACTAATTTTTCCTATTTTAAAGTTGGTCTGGTACAAAACAAATAAATTTGGATGTGGTCTACAATTCTGTGATTCTCTCCAATTTCCGGATGACAGCACCAAATTTGGTTGGTGGAATTACGTATGCGATTATTCCCCTCCGTAAGTTAATCTTTAGTTTTATCGTTTACTTCTCTTTGACTAAACAATGTCATGACTTGGGCGCCTCAGTCGTTAATGGTAGGATCAACAAACTACTCAGGCCGACTATTATTTTTACTTAGTCAATTTGATCCTCACTGGGTGCCACTTGTGGTCTTGGGGCAAAGTTAACTTTAGTAAATAACAACTTATGACTTTCATTCACTTAATATTCTTTCTTTCTTAATTTATTTATTTTAATTATTAATTTTTGTTTTTATTTATTCATTCTTCTTTCTGTTTTTCTTCTTTCTTCTCATTTTTCTTTCTTTTTCGTAATTTCTTTTTTCTTTCTTTTACTTTATTGCTCTTTCTTCCTTTTTGTTTTTCTTTCTTTTTGTTTTTCTTTCTTTTTTCTTTTAATTATTTTTTTATTTTCTTCTCTCTTTCTTTTCTTCTTTCTTTCTTAATAAAAAATATTTTTCATTATTTGGAGATTTTTGTCTGAAAGGTTCTTTTGGATTCAAATGTAACTTTTGTTTTATGTAAACAGGAATAAAGCAATGATTTAGAAATTAATTCCTTGTTGGAGGAAGGCGTATCTGAAATAATTGCTACAAATCCTGTTACAAGACAAAACGAAATCCTGATCGTCATAATTTCTTAGAAAAATCTCTCAGCCTATTTAGATTACTTTAAAAGTTTTACACAAGTCTAGAAGATTGAGGTCCACATTCAGTATTAAACCTGCGAAGACAGTAACAAATAGACTGTGAGATAAGAATTTCCTAATTATTTCTCTAAGACAAGCGCCCAGAGTAAACCGTTTCTAAATGTAGCTTTCTCTAGCTGATTCTTTGTTATTTCCACTTAAACAAATGATAAATATTAACAAAAAAAAAGGGAAAAGGCAGGTCTCTTCGCAGGATATTGGTTCTGCTTGGATTTTCTGCAGAGATGATGCACCAAGGATTTTGTTGAATTCGTTTTGAGTTCCTTTCTTTTACACTCCCAAATCTCCAACCGCAACAAGAAAAGTTTTAGTTTTTAAGTACCACATTTTTTTCTATTTCCATTTCCTGGTCTTTGTATTTGCCTAGTTCTTCAAAAACTTTTGCAGAAATGTTTTTGTCATTTGGTACAATCGTGTCAATCAGTGTGGAAACTTTGTGTCGTTGAAAATAATTATGGGTGATTTGCTTGTATTGTTCAATCTCTATTGATAGAAAAACCCCAGATGATGGTAAAATCTACTACCTCAACTACAGATTCAGGATGATATAACCTGCCAGTTTGCAGCTGTTTTTATCCCGTAGCAGTGAAAATTCTTCCAATGCTTTGGGTCCTGTCACTGGATCTAACCAACGCCTTTATCCACAGTGGCTCAGAAATATAGATAGATACTGGAGCATGTTGATGTTGTCATGCCAAAATCTCCGGTTGCCATTTTTAACAGTTTTGTACTGTTTTTTTTTAACTTTTTTGTACATTTTTTGTACTACTTGTACTTTTTTTGTACTTTTCTGTACATTTTTGTACTTTTTTGTACTTTTGCCATCATTTTGAAACTTTTCTTACCGATATATTGTCTTTGCCGGAACTACGATTTTCTTCTTTGTCGGAAATTTTCATTTATTGACTGCAAAAGCAATTAGTTACCAAAATTGTCCAGATATTACTTTTTGTCCAACTCAAAGACAAAGATGAAGACAAAGTCCGAATAATGTAAATAATGTACATAATATCTCATCTCAGAAATATAGACAGATATTGAAAGGCCGAAACGTTGTAATAAATATGGCGACAAAGATGAGGACAATAGTCCGAATAATGTAAATAGTGTACATAATACCTCATCTCAGAAATATAGACAGATACTGAAAGGCCGAAATGTTGTAATAAATATGGCGACAAAGATGAGGACAATAGTCCGAATAATGTAAATGGTGTACATAATACCTCATCTCAGAAATATAGAAAGATACTGAAGGGCCGAAACGTTGTAATAAATATGGCGACAAAGATGAGGACAATATTCCGAATAATGTAAATAGTGAATTCAACTCGGTATTTAACATTAGACGCACACACCTGTAGTATTCGTTTCTTACTTTTATTTTGTGTATTTTCTATTCTATTCCCTTCGCTGACCCCTAGGTATTTTTGGGCTTATTCTTGTTCCTGTTCCCTACTTGTTCCTGTTACAAAATCTAAATCTATTGAGTGTGATTCTGTAATTCTCCCTTTATTGAATGTCACTTTTGCATATTTATCTCATCCGAATTCCATACCGATATCGTCACTGAAACATTTTACAGCATTAAGGAGATCCTTCAATAGTTTAATATCATCCATGTTGATTAACCACATTTTTTTTTATTTTGTATCTAGAGAACTATTTACTTCATGCGAAAGGGAAATTAAGGACAGACAAAACAGAGAGGGCAATAGGGAGTCCCGTTCAAAGATTCCTCGTCGGGTATTCAGGAGATTGGAAGTGCCAGTGCCTTTGGTGTTATTTAGGTATAATGGGGTTTTCCACATTCCCAAGCTATATCTAAGGAAAATTACTATCACCGAGGAGACTTTGTACATTTCCAAAGATCCAAGAATGTGGCACAATATCAAAGGCTTTACTGTAATCTATCCAAACTATACTGAGATTTTTATCTTTTTTCCTGCAGTTTTCCAGGATTACTTTATATATTAGTAGATGATCTTTGCAACTATATGAACCTCTCCGACATCCCTTCTGTTCCAAGAATGTTGTTTTCATCGAGAAAAGAATAAGTACAGTTCCTCAGGACAGACGTGATCAATTTATATGTTGTGGACAGATATGTCCACAACATATAAATTGATATAATTTTTTGAATCATCTGTTTCATCTGCTTTTGATAGGAGATATGAAAAAATTACGCTAAAACGTAACATTATAAGACAGATTTCTTGGCGGATGGGATTGATCAAAATCTGAAAGAAGAGGATCTGCGATCAAATTTTCTGGTACCAAGTTTTGGGGAAAAAGCGAATGATTTGCGAAATATGACTTCTTTAAATATAATTATTTATTTTTGAACAGATCAAAGTACCTTAAGGGAGAAAGTTATTTAAAAATAAATAAATTTATTGATTTTGTTATAAAAAGTAAGCAATTAGGAAAAGAAAACCTCGAAAAGTTTTGTATAAGGGCTTTTTATGAAAAGAAAAAAATACCGTTTTATTTTCTGAAACGACCAGAGGTCACCTGAAAATTTTTGTCAGCAACCAACATCATATGTTACAAATAATAACAAAACAGAAGAGGAAGAAGAAGAAATTAATATTTCATGAAATCTGTTTGTTTTTCATTCCAGAGGCAATTATCCCGAACATCCTTTCTTGCCCGTCACTTACGAAGCATGTGAACTTTGCAACTTAAGCCCAGGAACACGTTGTACAAGAAATCAATGTCGTATGTATTTGAATTCAATGTCGTATGTATTTACATTAAACCAATGTCGTATGTACTGGCATCCAGTCAATGTCGTATGTATTGGCATCCAGTCAATGTCGTATGTATTGGCATCTAGTCAATGTCATATGTATTCGCATTAAAAAATCATTTTAGCATATGGTTACTGCCGTAGAGCAATGATTAACAATCTAATCACGTACACATTTCCTAACGGGATGTGTTCGATCCTCACATAGGTCCGACCATTCTAGTTTATGCTGAATTCTGTAAATGTTTACGAACCTGCCTAATGACAATTGCTTGCCTATTCCACACCCGCACCAGACGCCGGTGTTCTAATTTAGGTGAACAATCGACAATTCAAATGCTGATCCCTTTATTATGTGTCGACCATTTGTGGCTTTGTAATAAAATAAGGTTAATTAAAAACATTTTTTTTTTTAAAAAGTACAAAATATATCAAGGCAAGTGGATATTTGTTACAACAAAAGTTTCCTCGAATTTTCCCAAATGGACTTCGTATCACATTAAGTAAATAATCGATTACTGGTCAGACACTATTTACATTATTCGGACTATTGTCCTCATCTTTGTCGCCATATTTATTACAACGTTTCGGCCGTTGTACGCTCCGGCCTTCTTCAGGTGGTTGGAATGTCAGACTGAACCCTTTACTTCGCTCACTGGGGTAGACTGTTCTAGTTCGACGTGCCATATCTAATGGATGTCAGTTGTCAGTTATTTCCTGTTAATTCCCCTCCCCAAGTTCTCCACTGCCTTAACGCCTTTATCCACTGTGCCATGTGTCCTCAAGGACACATGGAACAGTGGATAAAGGCGTTGGTTAGATCCAGTGACAGGACCAAAAGAGTGTGAGTTCAATAACCGGTTAAGGTAGTGGAGAACTTGGAGAGGGGAATTAACAGGAAATAACTGACAACTGACATCCATTAAAAAATGGTTCGTGGAATTAGAACAATCTACCACATTGAGCGAAATAAAGGGTTCAGTTCGACATTCCAACCACCTGAAGAAGGCCGGAGCGTACAACGGCCGAAACGTTGTAATGAATATGGCGACAAAGATGAGGACAATAGTTCGAATAATGTAAATAGTGTACATAATACCTCATCTCAGAAATATAGACAGAGACCGGTCAGACAATTGGTTTTGTTATTCAAATATACAAGGTGTCAATTTGCTGTTAAAATTTATTTTCCAATTTTAAAGAAAGTTTAGCAATTTCCGAAATAAACAAATTCGTATAAAAGGAAGTATGGACATCTCTCATAAAGCTACTTTTTAGTGGAACAGGGCTTAGGAGAAATAACAGAAAGACAAAGTCTATCAAGAGCTACAAGGGACAGGAAGTTGTGGAAGGCCATGATTGCCTACGTCATGAGGGGACACGGCACATTTAAAAATGGACAATGTTCTAGATTAGTCTGACACAAGGCCATGGGGGTGACGCATTACACCCGTATTTAATTTCAATATCAATGGCCCGCAGGATGTCTTACATTGTAAAGGCCAATTGTTCTGATCAATCTTTAAAGCGAAGCCAATTAAAAATGTGATTTGACATTTTAATATTCCTTGGAGAGTCATGAATTCTCCTTCCTATGTGTTCTGGTTTACAATTAATACCTGGACAAATACCACGCACTAATATAATTGATTGTTGACGATGTATTCAGGTAAAGAAATAATGCCACTTGTCATATGATAGTTAAAGAGGAAATAGGCTCTGCTAAATGATTCAATCCTTGCTCTAGCCTTGAAAACACAATGAAATCTCATCAACTTCTGCTTTATAGAACGATAACGTACAATCCTTAACGGGATGCTCTGTCATTGTAGTCCTGTATTAGATTAAGATTATTAGATGTTATATTATAGAACTGCTGGTGACGCCAGGGGTGGCGGTCCCGCCATAGCCACCGAAACCGTGATATCACCCCTGATGAAGACATGGTATCGCACGTGTTAACACACGTTGTATGTTAAAAAAAAAATTATAGAACTTCTAACTGGAGAAGTTTCATCATAGAGCATAAGATTTAAGTTTAAGAGGTCCATGTTTGTATCTTGAGTTCAGGGTTTGTTTTTACCAAATCCAAAAAGAATAATTCTATCACTCAGTCTCATATTTATAAAATCCGTGAATAAATATTTTATGATTCGCTTAATTGTTTTGTTTTCGTTTGTAGAATATTGCGATTCGAGTGTGGAAACCGATTGTCGTAAGTATTTCTGAAATTAAGTTTTTCGGTGTTTTTTTTTTTTTGTTTGTTTGTTTTGTTTTGTTGTTTTTTTAATTTTCTAGCATAGTGCCGGTTAAAAATCATGAGATTATTTACGTTTAGATCGACACTTCTTCCCAGAATCAGAGTGTCAGTGCATTGTGTCAAGGATTGAAGTGTCGCTCCAGCTCATAGTAAGATCTATGCGCTCTGTTTAGTATTTGCAAGTGAATTTTACTGAACTACTCAAACAGAATTTTTTTTTAAAATACGCTGACTTCGTAGATATGTCACTTTCCTACTTACCTGCAAGTCGGATGTTCGAATCAAGTCTGGATTCGCTTTGATATACATATGTTTACTCTAGCGTGAGAGAAAATACAGTTAAATGAATATCCATGAAAAACAATCACATCGTTCGTTGTATGATTTCGTTCTATATTCATTCTAGATTCTTATCTGGCAGTTGAGCGTTAACAGCGAATCTATTTACTGTCTGAAGGTGTGAATATTTGGGGTAAATTGTTCTAGTTCCACGTGTTAAGGACACATGACCCAGTGGATAAAGACGTTGATTAGATCCAGTGACTAGACACAAAGAGTTGTGAGTTCAGTACCAGGCTACAACAGTGGTGAACCAAACTTGGCGATTTGAGTAAAAGGGGAATAACTCAGACACCCGGAAGAGGCATGTCACGGGGAGCTAGAACAATCTACCCCGTGGACGAAATAAAGGGTTCGGTTCGAAATTTCAATCACCTGAAGGAGGCTGAAGCGTACAACAGCCGAAACGTTGTGAATGTGGCAATGGGGGTGAGGACAACAATCAGAATAATGTAAATAATGCAATTAATCATAATACCTCATCTCAGAAATATAGCCAGATACTGAAGAAGGTTGTGGCGTATAACGGCCGAAACGTTGTGAATATGACAATGAAGATGAGGATAATAGTCCGAATAATGTAAATAATGCAAGTAATCATAATACCTCATCTCAGAAATATAGCCAGATACTGAAGAAGGTTGTGGCGTATAACGGCCGAAACGTTGTGAATATGACAATGAAGATGAGGATAATAGTCCGAATAATGTAAATAATGCAAGTAATCATAATACCTCATCTCAGAAATATAGCCAGATACTGAAGAAGGTTGTGGCGTATAACGGCCGAAACGTTGTGAATATGACAATGAAGATGAGGATAATAGTCCGAATAATGTAAATAATGCAAGTAATCATAATATTTCATCTCGGGGATATAGACAGCTGCTGAAGAAGGCCGGCGCGTTCACGGCCGAAACGTGAATATGGCAATGAAAATGAGGATAACACTGCGAATAATCTAAATAATGCAAGTAATCATAATACCTCATCTCAGAAATACAGCCAGATACTGAAGAAGGTTGTGGCGTATAACGGCCGAAACGTTGTGAATATGGCAATGAAGATGAGGATAATAGTCCGAATAATGTAAATAATGCAAGTAATCATAATACCTCATCTCAGAGATATAGACAGAAAGAGAAGATTTATCATGATCAGATTTTAACAACAAATGAAAATATTCACAGTGTAAATGGAAAATTCAAGAAGAGAAATTCGCAAATATAATCCCATCCCACTATTTATCGTAAGTAATTACTGACTACAGACTGTTCTTGTATTATATTATTGATACAACGGAGCGAGAAATTAAAATATCAATCAGAGTGACGGGTTGGGATGGCCAAGGGCGCATTCCAAAAGCTGGACAGGGTACTGCAAGACAGGAGGAGGACTTCTTTGATGACAAAGAGAAGAGTACTGAGCTGCTACGTGACATTTGGCCTCCTTTACGACAGCGAATGACGGACGGTCTCCTCAGAAATGAAGAAGAAACTCGAGGCAGTGGAGATGTGGTTCTACAGGAGGATACTAGGGATATCATGGACCGAGCGTGTGAAGTTTTGGAGAGGATGCAAACAAGGAGGAAGTTTATACTTAACACCAGGAAGAGACAGCTGAAATTTCTGGGATACGTAATGAGGAGGGAGAGCCTGGAGAATCTGATACTCACAAGTCGAATAGAGGGGGGGGAAGAAGGGAAAGCAACGCATGACATATCTGGCAAGCTTAAACAAGTGGATGACAGAACGTGGGCAAGAGGAGGTGGCAGAGGCACGAAACTTATTGAAAGCCACAAAGGATAGGGGGAAATGGAGAGCCCTCGGCCTGAAAGGAGACGGCAGATAAAAAGAAAGAAATTCAAACGAACCTGATTAAAATTGAAGACAAAAACCTTTTATGGCATTTTTGTCGTCAAGATGGTGTTTGTATTTGTCAACCGCAAAATACATATTTCTTTGGTTTTCTCCCTTCCACATAACCAAGTGGACATTACAAATGTGATGGAAATTCCATTTCACATTATCAAATCCCATGAGAAAGTCGTGGCTGGTCGGCCATTGGTAGCAAGTGTAAGTGTTTTTACAGAAGATAAAAAAAATTACTCAGTTGGCAGATGGCTGCTTAGCAGCAAACACATCAAAATCAATCTGTGGAATTTTACTAACTTATTCCTGGAATTTTATGTTGTGACACCAATTTTTATCAGCCCCTAAAAAAACATTTTCCAACAGCTGGTATATTTTAAAAAGCTACTTTCAAATGAAATATATATATATATATATGGCCTGACGATTGCATCTAGCATGAAACAGACTGTCGCCTCTAAGTGCTGACTTCTATGTTCACATATATATATATACATATATATATATATATATATATACATATATATATATATATATATATATATATATATATATATATATATATATATATATATATATATATATATATATATATATATATATACATATATATATACATATATATATATAGAGATAGATAGATAGATATTTTAAGACATTTTTATGTTTATACATTCTTTTTATAGATACAAATTTTTAAGTAAATGCTCTGTTTTATAATAAACAGTATTAAACAACATTTACCGGCCTGAATGTCCGAGAAATTTTCATAGAAAATTTTCGTCCTCCGACAGGAATCGAACCTGTATCCTATACGGAACCGTCATATAGCCTGACGTGCCTTAAAATTTCTCGGACATTCAGGCCGGTAAATGTTGTTTAATACTGTTTATTATAAAACAGAGCATTTACTTAAAAATTTGTATCTATAAAAAGAATGTATAAACATAAAAATGTCTTAAAATAATTGTTGGACTTTGTCCATTTCATAATGTGTGACGTCATATATATATATATATATATATATATATATTTGATAAAAAGAACAAATAGAGTAAAAAGCCACAGTTCGTAGCATTTACTTTTTTTTTTAAATGTGCTCAATACAAAGTAGAGCAATAAATTATTATTATATTTTTATTATAAGAGATTATAGTAAAAACATTTTGAAATCGATACACAAAAGCTTTCATGTTTCAATACTAAGATTGTACTTACTCCACCCTCTGACCTTATTTTTCTATTTAGCGTAGATCTGACATTTAATTGGTTAATCGAGACATACACACATGTTTATTTTTTCTGACCTTATGCCCCCCCCCCCCACTTTAACTTTCGGAAAAGAGGTAACGATTTGTTTTTAAATTTCCTGAAAAAATCATTTATTACCAGTTACCTACCATCGCCTGAGGAAGTCAAATTGAAACATGAAAGCTTTTGTGTAGCGATTTAAAAATGCTTTTATTATAATCTCTTATTATATTTATATATATGTGTGTGTGTGTGTGTGTTTCATTAAAAACGACTAACAAAGTACTGTGTTTAATGAAACTTTATTAAAACAGGGATTGCTGCCCAGATACGCACACACACACACACACGCACGCACACACACACGTATATATATATATATATATATATATATATATATATATATATATAATTTATAAATATATAACTTAAGCAGCGGTACGTTTAATTACTATTTCTAAAGTGAATATTCATATCTTTATTGTTATTTTTGTTGATTGCATTTCTTTTAGGCCCGTTTAATTTGACATTATGCAAAACAGATAAAGACGCCTGCTGCAAAAATTGGGACCGACAGTTCTGTATACCAAATACTGCTTATTTTAACTATATGGCAATAAACTGTGGTGCTACTTGTGAGTAAGTATGACAAACATTACCCCCTTTGTTCTCTCCTTCTGCATAGAAGCTCAAATAAACACACGTTAAGTGCAAGATTTGCATAAAGGTTTTTAATTGTTGAAATCAGCGAAATTTGACTTAAAACTTTTTATCGAAATTCCTGCTTAATATAAAATTTATCCCATTGGAACTTGTTGAAGCTTTTAAATTGAATAAATTTAGATGCTTTAATGTGGAGATATACATTTGAAATAAATCATTAATTAAATGCCATGTCAATCGCTAACTTCTGTCTTCTTAATTCCTGTTCTTTTATTGATCTCTCTCCTTAATAGTGTTTTTTCTCTCCTGTTCTCTAATAGTAACACCTTGCGTCTGAGTGACTTTATTACCTTACTTGGGGTGATATGCTTTTAAAAAATAAATAAAAACATTAGATAAAAATGAATTGTACAACGCATGCGCATGTACAGTAAATGCATAAAATGTTTGGCGGGAGAATTTGTTTTTGCATCACGTTCTCATTCTTTGTTCTCTTTTCAGTTCCTATTTGTGCCTGTTCTGAGCAACAACAAAAAAAGAAACTTTTTAATTGGTCTGCCAATATCAATTTTTCTAAATCTAATCTCGGTACATGACGGACATTGAACTCGTATTTTCATCAAGCATGATCTATTAAAGAGATTATGAACGAATTTGCAGTGCGAATGATTATCACAAATCTATTTAAGAAATAAAATAACACGAACGAAAATTATTTAAAAAATGAACTTTATTTGTTTATTTATTCGAAATATAAATTAAAAATTAATCAAATTCTTCATCATCAGAAATTTAACCATTTTATTCCCAAAATTTGGTTTTAAAATAACATTTTGCAACTGAACGTCTTTATGCATTCAGAAGGTAATCATTAATGTTTTGTGTAAAAATATGAGTCTTCAGTCAATAGAGTTTATTGAAAAACAATGACGTAAGACATAATAAGTCAATAAATAAACTTCTAAATAAATTGGAGACTTCTGGGGTTATTGGCCCTCGTTCGATGGCGTTCCTTCGGAGGATTGGCGCGATTGCGTCTCGATTAAGGGACGAGCCTCGCGAAACGGAGTGGCTCTTTCAGCGTGTCTAACTGGCGACGGTTCGAGGTAATGCTTTCTTCATCATTGCGGCTGGCAGAGGATATAAAAAAAAATGTTTATAGTTACTTTATTCTGGAATTGTCATCAATGGTCAACTGAACTTGCTTTGTTTCAATAAATTCATTTATGTTTCAGAACATTAAAAAATAAATAAACATTCTTTTAGCATTTTCTGCAGCTTACCACTTTCAAATGTTTATCCCAGTAGTTAGTGAAACATTCCTGAGAAAGAGGTCACTTATCCCTCAAACTTATTTGCAGTTAGGAAAATTTAAAAATGTGTTTTATATTTTCGTCTATAACTTCCTTGACACAAATATGCACTGCAAATGAAAAAAAAACAAGGAATTAAACCAGGAATATTTACATTTTTATTTTGATGATTTCTCAATTTGAAAAGCTCACCTCAAATGAAATTACAGATTCGTCTATCTACGGTTTTTATATTAAAAAGGTAACGTCCTCTTTTTGCTTAGAGATAAAGTACCCTATAAATAATAAAGTATCCTATAAATAATAAAGTACCCTATAAATAAAAACATTTTGCCATTGTCGTCGATTGTTCGTCAGTAGATTCATTTTTCTGTTGTGTGCGAAGTTAAAACGAGTCAGTGACTGATTAACAAAAAAAAAAAGCCTTGCATTTAAAAACTAAACACTTTCAGAAAGATCGAAATTAGATAAAAGCCGTCAGTTGGAAAATTGGAAAAGCATAAAACCGCAAAAAGATTCGCAAAGTTTAAAGATGAACAATCGGAGAAGCGAGTTCGAATTCCATCGAGTTTATTACATTCATTTACATCCTAATATCTTTGGGAAAGATATGAATCCATCTCCTCCACCCCCCACCCCATCCAGTTATGATTAAATAGCGAGACAGAATGGGTCTTATAGCTTTGGGTGGCCACCGGTCTAGGTGAAGGACAACTCTGAATTCAAAACCTGAGGACCTAGTAGGAGCCGAGAACGACCCACACTATATTTCCTGGTTTATGGCTGTCAATCAAGAACTTGGAGAAGAGATGGGCGCCGCCAAGTTATTTGAAAGCCCACAGAAAGGATCATGAGGAAAAAGATTCAGAGTCTGTTTCTTCTGTTATCAGGTCACTCCTTCACCCCGTCGAGGTTAAAAACGCAAAGACCGTAAACTTGTCAGCGTTTTGAAATAAATGACCAAACCTGTTCATTGAACGAATTGTTCATTGAACGAATTGTTAATCTGATCGATATTTTGCAGCACTCAAAATTAATTGGAAAACTAATCTTTTTTAAATTTCTTCTCCACCATCATTCTTATTATTTTTTTTTTCTTTGTCACCGCCAGATTTTATTGCAGTCAAATATCAGGAAAGAAAAATGTGCCCTTTCACTTTCTGATGATCTATTTACGAGGGAGGTGCTGAAAAGTACTCGACTTCCCCTCAGAATCTGACCAAACACAGAACATCGTAGTTTTAAGGGCTTCTTGGTTGGGCTGTGAACTTTTCAGCATCCCTTCGTAATCTGACGAAATAATCGCTTTATAAAAAGAGAAAGAGCACTTTCCTAAAAATCACGAATAATAAAATATATATAGTTTGATATAAATAGATATAGTTTGTTTTTCCAAAACAACTTAAAACTCTCAAAAAATGTTACGCTCAAATTTCTTCAAAAAAATCATTTTTTACAGTTTTTCACACTTTATAATAAAAATCTCGAAATGAAACTTAAAATAGAACCTTCAAACCAAATTAGTAAAAATTTTAAACTTTTCACATATTTTTTATGTTATTTTAGGCATTTTCAAAAACCTTTGAATACGTTATTGTCTTTTAGATTGTCTTCAGACCATTTTAATTTCAGAATTTGGTCGTCTTTTACAGGCTTCGAAACTTTTACAAAAAAAGCTGCTCAGATCATGCTGAAAAGCCTTGTTTAGTTTTTACAGAATTATTGAACTGAATCCGAAAAATTAACTGAAAATTATTTTTTCTAAAGCAATTTTGTTTAAACCAAAAGCCGCTGAAAATATCTTGTAAGTTATTTTGAATTCTTTTCTAATGTCGTCTATGGTTCCAAACCATTAGCCTCTATTCCACTTTTAAGTCCAAATCCTAAAGCCAGTATCAAAGACTAAAGTCCTAAACATAAAGTCTCAAATCTTCTACTAAAACAAACAAAAGTAAACGTATTTTTACTCATCTAAAAGTTGAAGCACGAAAAATATGCTTCATCTGTCATCGCCAATACAAGGGAGATAATTCTTATGCAGCAAATATCTACTTACATTAATGCAACCACAAATCCACTTAGTGCAGGGGTTTTTAACCGGGGGTATCCATACCCCTTTGGGGTATGGGAACCAAATGCTGGGGGTATGGGACTCGATTTCTGGGTACTGGTAGTTCCCCCGCCCCTAACAGAATTATAACTTTATTTTGCTTCAGTAAAAAAAATATAATAAAGCTATCAATGCTTATGGTCTTTTTTTCGTGTACTCTTCCTAGCAATCCATATCTAAAGTAAAGTAAGTTCAAGCGATTGGAATATTTGGAAGTCATACTAGCAAATAATACAATTGGTGATAATTATTTCGACCGTCAAGTGAAGGGGGTATGGGGCCATATTGGACAATCTATTGGCGGTCTGGAATCATCAAAAAGTAAAGAACCCCTGATTTAGTGCATTTATTATAGTATTTCACGCAAAAGGAAAAATTTAACTCCTTAAATAAATTGATATTCAACACAAGGAAATTTATTTCTTATGTTTGTTTTTTTTTGGGGGGGGGGTTGTTTTTTGTTTTTTTCAAGAAATACCTTTGACACGGGAGCTAAACTGCACCCATTAAAGACTACGTTTGCCTTAATCTTCTTTACATCGAAATGGGAAGATATTGTAAAGGGTGTGGCGATGAATAGGGGAAATTAATCTGCTTGTTGGCCAACACTTCCGCTAGTTAAATAAATCATTGAATTTCCACATGGCCTAATCCAGATTTTATATTCAGGTTAATAGTGGTTCATATTAAACAAGGCAAGAGTTTAATCATTGTAGAAAAGAAATTCCCAATTTAACATGAGAAAAAGGCAATAATTTTCGATATTTTTTAACGTATTTAGCGGAGAATACTACTACTGATACTTATAGTCACACGCTGCGATAAATATTGTTGCTGGAAGTACGTTTAAAACCCAGAAGGATCGACGCAAAAAGAAAAGCCAATGTATTTTCCAAAAAGATGAAAGAAAATTTAGAACTGACAAAATAAAGAACATAAAATCGATTAGGCTTTGATTTTTAAGTAAAATAAACCATTCCTTCATTTGCTAACTGGAGATCCATTCTGTTCAAGATAACTTTGATTGTCAATGGTATTTGTTCTGCTAAATCTGGAAAAGGACAAATGTACACTTTGCAAGCGATATAAACTAAAAGTGGCTGTTAGAGAATTATTAAACTAGTAATCAACATGTCCATTCCAGAATGTGTGAGAAAACTCGTTCTTTTCACTGGTAAGATGTACGCAATGAAATGATAAGAGATTTAAGGTGAAAACGGTAACTGGAATAAATATTCACGCTTTTAATTGAATTTTACAAACATTTTTAAGAAGTTCATAATCAAGTAGGGAAAGACATTTGAAATCAAAAATACAAACTGTTTACTTTTCTCAAAGAAAATAAATATATGGTTGTACCAGAAACTTATACTTGACACATGTTACTTGGTTAATTCAATTTACCCAGATTCCCTACCCGTCAATTTAATTTCCTTTACTACCAATAAAAGCGATCAACTTATGGGACATGCAGATATCCCCCACCACCTGTGAGTCAGATATTTATTAACACTAGAAAAGTAAATGAAAATAAAGGGAGGCTAGGAATCAAACTTTGGCGATGAATTAGTAAAGTTTATTTTTTGCGGCCGGCAATCCAGTATCCGAGTTGTTGTGGTCATGTGACACTTGTAATGAGATCCACACTTCTTTTTCTTGTGTTTTATGAAACAGACGATTTGGGTTTATTTTTTTTCTGAATGACAATAAAAAATCCCCTTATTTACTGCTTATGTATTGCTGCAGCTGTAACAAAAGAGTGTGTGCAGTCAAGCATTACAAACAGTAGCAGCACTCATCAGCAGGCAGCTTAGGTTTAAGGCTCCAAGTTCTCCACAGAGAATTGTCCCACGGGACACTAGCCTAGTAGTTCTTTGGTGGCTTAGTAATTGCGAGTTCAATCTCACGGCGATGTACTTGGACACAGTGAAAACAGGAAGGTAAATAACTTATCAGTATTAAAAATAGGAATTTAACGAGATATCCATACACATAGACATACACCCGTAGATTAAATAAAGGGTTCGGTTCAAAATTCCGTGTAGGTTACGCGAATCGAAATACACCTGATGAAAGCCGGAACGGCCGAAACGTTATGATAACAACAACAAAGATGAGGACAATATTCTGCATGTAAATAAAGATAAATCCTCATCCCAAGGATTCAGAAAAGGTTCCGTTTTTCTTCAAAATATATACTTCCTCGCTTTTGTCTTTTTCTCCATTGTGTTTTTGGTTTGGTTTGTTTTACGGCATATCAACCTCAATGGGTTATTTAATGCCGACAAAATGTTTATTGCTGGTAATGTTTTTCTTCAAAAATCTATGTCTGGGAATATTTTTCCTTGAAGAAATCTATAGCTGGTCATATTTTTTCAAAAGAATCTATATAGCTGTTTGCATTGCTGGTATTTTTTTAAGTATTGCTGATAATAATTTCTCCTTCAAAAATTATTGCTGGTAATAATTTATTTTTTATTACAAAGTATTTCTAGTATTAAAACGTATTTTTACACAAGTTTGGGTGTTAACTGTTTGCTCATAGCTGGAACCCTAACAGGTGCTACCACCCCGGCTCAAGGTGAACCTGGGAACACCAGCAATTAAGAGATGGTTCCACGCTCCTCAAAACCTCCTGATCAGAGGCCTTGCTGCTGGATGTAGTTTATCGTCATACCCAGGACGCGGATGTGGTTTATCGTCATACCCAGGACGGTCACCATTGTGTCTTTTATTCGTTAAATGTCCCAACACCAATGACATTGTATCATGGCTTTCATGAGGTGACAAATGTAACTGTCTTGTCATTTCAGCAAAGAACATCAAGAATATCTCCATAGCACAAATATAGAATGAAATATATAATTAAAGTGTGTATTTTTATATAAAAATATTTGTTTTCACTGTGTGCGTTTTGTGTATGTATGCGTGTGAGGATATATTTGCTTGTGCAGTGGAGGGAACGAGATAAGAAAATATATGTGACTTTGGTGTGTGACCCTGAGAGGTGACCCTGAGAGGTGACCCTGACATGTAATCCTGATTTGTGACCTTAACACGTGATTGATGCATGACTTTCAACAAATATGATATTAATACCGAAGAAAGTTTGATGACCTTTGTTTTGAACGTCTTGAAATTAATTAAAGTGCATCGCGTCTCGCAATATGAACCGAGCCATGTTTTATTTATAAAATAAAATAAATATTTCTTGAAATCTAATAGTTAATTTGCTGAATGATGGTTTGTTCTGTGCAGGTGTACACAAGCAACAGCAGGCATTCGCATGAGATTTTGAAGTTTAAACTTAATATCCACATTGTAATCTTGAAGTTTTGAAAATGAATATAAGGCTGATTGGACAGATAAGGAAAATGGTTAATAACTACGGAATTTGCAAACAACACTGGAAATTGTAAAAAAAATAATCGGTAGTTAACACAGAAATGGTCTCAACGGTTTCGATGCAGTTCTGATAAACGCAAGCTGAAAACTTTCCTTCGCCGACTTTTTGTCCTGTAACAAGAGAGAAGGTAGAAAAGTTAATCTTTGTAAATTTATTAACATTTTAGACGCTGTTGCAGCGAGAAATGTTTGAAGAAGCACGATGATGCCGTGTCCTCAATCAAGTCAGAAAACACGTGCAACCTATCACTTGACCCCGTGTAAAAGTAAAAGAAAAGAAAATGAGCAACAGGATACATAAAGTGTGATATTCCAACTGTTCTTTTCTCCAACGAAGGCCGTACTATCCTTGATAGTTCTTACGAATGGCTAAAGATGGAATCCAATTTCATAGGATGATATATCAACAAGGGGAAGATAGTTTGGGGAAGGGATTATAGATGGCGAAACGGTGAGCCCATAGCGAGTCCTGAAAGGGTTTTTTTAGGATGATAGTACAGATATATATTGATTTTATGAAGGCACACGTGAAGCTACATTTCAAGAAAACGTCAAAGCATGATATTTATATACAACAAATGTTTGATCACATTAAGCGAAAAAAAAATGCTGAATATGTCAATAAAATGTATTTCAAAGAGCCTCGTTTCATGACCAGATTGTTCACCTGACTAACCTGAATGAAATCTTGGGAAGACTTTTGAAATCGAATGGTTGCTTTAGCGGATGGAAAATTACCAGCAAAGATGAAATTTGGAATGCTATTCTAGATGTTCTTCAGTTTGTTTCATATGAAAAAAAAATACAAGAACTCACAAAGTCAATAGGTAAACAACTTCTAAAATCCACATTTCGCATACATTTCATATTATTATCTATAAATCTGTCGTCATTAAAATATCATTGTTTTTAGTTTGTGGAATCGTCCATGTTATTTTAACACCCCTGCTGTGGGAACAATCTATTCTTTACACCCACGTAAAATTAAGCTTATCCAATGAAAACTTCATATTTCAAATCAGAGAATTCTATTGGCTTACAGCTCGAAAATTTGAAAGCTCGCGTGAAAATAAGTAAATTGCGCCAAAACCCTCGGAGCCGATTTTGATACCCGAGAACTTATAAAAGGAAGATTTTTGACTGACCAACTCAGTCAGCGGATCGAACGCGACTCCTGTTTCAGTTCATTTGGGACAAGTTTTTTGACCGGTGAACTTGTTGTTTTTTATTGGCGTGAAAGACTTTGACATATTTTGGATTTTTAAAAAGTATTAACACAAGTTAAGTTATCTGTCAAGTTATAATTTTCTTTCCTTTTTATTTTCTTTTGTTTGAATTTACTTTTTTCTCTTGGCTTCGGCCAACATTTTTTATTTTTTAATTTTTTAGTCCGGTTTGACTAAAGTCCTACCGGCTTTTTATTTCTGTTTATTTGTTTCTAGTACAGTATAAGAAAAGAAAAAAAGTTTTTGTTTTAATTTATACTCTCTCCTGTTTTATTTTTCAATTTAATTAGCGACTTCGGTCGCAATCCTTTATTTTGTTTTAGTTTCTAGTTTTTGTATTTTTCTATTTAATTTATTTCTTTAGCGGCTTCGGCCGCAAACCTTTATTTTTAGTTTGGTTTGACTAGTTTCAAACCAGACTTTTTATTTCTTTTCTTTTTCTTGTATTGTTAATTTTATTGAAAAAAAAGAGGAGTTTATTGTTTTTCTTTATTTTCGGCGGCCTTCGGGCGCCATTTTTATTTTTTTGTAAAGTCTTTCGAGACTAATTTTTGTCTCTTATTTGATCTAGGTTATTTTCATTTTTTCTATTTTTTGGTAAACTTTTAGTTTATTCAATAGCCTTTGATATTTGATTTTCGTTTTTATTTAACTTCTTGCCCTTTTTTTGCTTTCGCCTTATCCCAGCTCCTTACGATATAAGTCCAGTTTTTCTTTGAAGGATGGCCGACGCAATGAGGCGGTCAGGCGTTAAGAAGGACCTCTTTGGGGCGGCTGCTAAAGCCGACCCTCCAGATAAAATGAAAAAGAAAAAACGGGGAAATCCGTCCCCCGATAAACCAGTCCAGGCCAGTGCTATCACTGAGGAGGAGGTCATGCAGGTCTCCAACTCACCCAAAAATGACAAGGTGCCGAAAGAGGCACAATCCAAGACAACAGCCGAGGAATCGCCCTCTTGCTGGAAGTCCCCCCCGAGTTGTATCGTGAATATCGCGGAGTTCTTGGAGAAGGCAAAGGATTATGCCCATCTTGTAAATAAAGATGGCATCCTTAAAGACGTCCAGGAACTACAGATATTCGAACAGAGAATGGTGACCGTTTTCGCGGTCGACAGGCGTACGCGCAAAATCTGTCGTTCCACGAAAGACACAGTGATCAAATCACTTTTGTCCCTGGGGATAAAACCCCAAAGAGTTATTAAAGGTGTAAAGTTTTTTATGTGGGACGTGCTGCTGCCCACGCCAGAAGATTGCCTAGATATGGCAAAACGTGAATTGATCACGAAAGATCTTATCTTGCGAACCGAATATCTAGGTAGGCGAAGGACCAGGGTGGTGGTTTTTGAGGTTCCTCCTCAAATTTCTGGAGAGCTCCTGGCTGCATTTTTTATGCAGTATGGCCAGATTTTAGGGGCTCTCTCGGACAATTTGAACGGGGGGTGGACTTTTGACATAATGATTGATGAGGCGGCCTTCAAGTCCATCCCCAACTGTCTGGATTTTGGCAACCGGAGATTGCCAGTCATTGTGACTGGCAGAAAACCAGTATGCTGGAGGTGTGGAGTGACTGGTCATCTCTCCTCCTCCTGCCCAGGGAAGAAGGCCCCTGGAGCTCCGGTTGCTGGCGACCCAAATCCCCCTTTGGCCGACACTGAAAAATCCGCGGCGCCTGTAATGGGCCTACCTACTAAACGGACCGGTGGGGAAAATCCCTCGGTTGGGTCGATGCCCTCGTTACCCCTCAAACCAACGCCTTCCACAAGTGTGGATAAGGAGAAGGATGAGGGGGAATGGCGTGTAGTAGGTAGGGCCAAAGGGAAGGTCCAGACAGCGGGACCTCTGTCCCAGCATAACTCCAGGGATAAAATCACCTACATCCCCATTCCCTCTACCAGCTCTGAGGGCGACGCCTCGGCGTCTTACGAAAAGTCAGCCACAGCAACACAAAAACTTAATGAACCGAGCTGGGAGAAGATTTTAAATCTTAAAAAGTTAAAGGAAAAAATTGACGCAAAGAGGGCTAAGAATTCCAAGTCGCTGGGGGTGCCCTGCCCCTCATCCTCTGCCCCGTCTTCCCCTTCAGGTTCCATCAAAACATTTGTTAAACCACCTCCGCCCAAATCTCTGACAAACTCGCCAACAAGAGCCAATTCATCAAAAACTCCGTCCCCTTTTAAGACCTCATCAGGCATCACTCCCTCTCACACACCCACATGCACACCCACACCTACTCCCTCTCATTCTCCTCAAAAAAAGAGGGAGAGAAGCCCGGAGTTACCTGCAGTAGCCGAGAAGAGGAAGAAGAAAGTCAAACCGCCATATCTCCCAGGGGAAGACGTCTGCCGTGTATCCGGGGAGCAAGTTGAAAGGGTCTGCGGGCAGACTAAAAACCCGAGGCCGCTGAAGATTCTCTTCAACTTCCGGCACATTAATGGAGTTGATGTGGAGGTGCCGGAAAAGTTTAAAAATGCCCGTAGACTCCTAACTGTTGTCCGATCTGGCCCGGGTACGCGGGAGATTTGGGGCATGATCGAGGAGGCGAACTCGTCCCTGAAATTGGTGCCCCCAGCGGCTGTTTATGAGCCAAATTTAGACCCAACTAAAAATTGTAAAGGGAGGGTCCCTGTTTTTGTTCACCCTTCCCTGTATAGGGCTCTAAAATTAACTTATCCTGCGGACATCGGCGGTCTATCTCATGGTGATACCGTCGACAATGAGATGGCGTCAGGATCAATGGGACAGGCTGTCGGTGTCCTCACCCCAGCAATGTTCTACTCTGATGGGCGACCCTAATCGATTCGATAATGGCACTCTGGTTAGCTAGTTTGAATGTCCGAGGCCTGAGGTCGGAGTCTCGAAGGGTGAGACTCGTTCGCGACCTTCAGAGCCTCGGGGTGAATATATGTTGTGTACAAGAGACCCGTTTTTCTTCTCGCGATTATGAAGGCATTCTGTCTAAGGAGTTTACTCTTTATTCAGCATGTTTTGATGGACGCTCGAGGGGTGTCTCTTGGCTGGTGAGCAAGTCTTTGAAGGCTGCGTGTGCTCTTGTCTTCGCAGATCCGGCGGGCAGGCTTTGCGTGCTGGATGCTACCATAAAGGATAAGGCTTTGCGTCTCATTGGGGTTTATGGGCCCAATATCCAGGCTGAGCGACTTGCTTTGTTTCGGCAGATCGAGCCGTTTATGACGACATCACGTCGGTTAATCTTAGCGGGGGATTGGAATGCCGTCCTTGACCCCGATATAGATCGTATAGGGTCAAAATATAAACCGGGTACTAAAAACTGGGGAGTGGAACATTTTCGGGGCTTTGTCGATGGGTTTGATCTTATCGACAAGTACCGGAATGAACACCCTCAGCGGGTAGTGTGGACTTGGACAAATAGTGGCAGCTCGGCTGTAGGTGTGCTTGCGAGCTACCTCGACCGAGTTTTAATTAGGAGAGTCGATGTAGGGCTCTTAGGGTGTCCAAGTTTTCATTATATAGTTTATACGGATCATAGGCTTGTCCGGGTCCGTGTAAACTTAGATAAGCCTAAGGTTAGGATGACTGGTTACTGGAAATTTAATTGCTCGTTATTTGGCGAGCAGGATTTCCGGGACCAGTTTTTACTAATGCTACAAAGGGAACTGTCGGGGGCTGTGGTGGGAAATGCCTGGTGGGACAAACTTAAATCTAAAATTCGAACGTTTGCTGCCGATTTTAGTCGTCGACTCAGCGTAGATAGAGTAGCGGCGCAAACGGCTTTAGAACAAAGAGTCGATCGGGCTGTGAAATCCCGTGATAGTGGGGAAGTAGTCCTAGCTAAGGCAGAGTTGGCCTCCTTGCTTACCAAGAAGGATCAAGCTCTGGTAGTTAGGGCTAGGTTAAAAAGAATGTCCTCTGAGGCGACGAATATGGCCGCGGAACTGCGTGCAGAGGAAAGTAGGAATGCTTCAAGACGGCATATCGCGAGCGTCACATTGCCGGATGGGCGGACAGTGACTACAAACTCGGGCATATGCGAGGCTTTTCGGGATTACTTTCGGGATCTTTTTACCAGGGAGCCCGGTCTGAGCTCTGCTCAGTTCGACACCTATTTAGCTGACTTTCCCTGCCTTGAGGCAGCTGAAGCGGCTGGGTGCGAGGGTCCCATCACTGAGTCGGAAATCTGGGAAGCGCTGAAAAAGGTTGGCCTGGATAAGTCTCCGGGATTAGATGGTCTTCCTTACGAAGTTTACTTGAGGCAGTCGCCCGTTTTTGTTCCTTTGCTGCAGCTGATCTTCAACAACTGGATGAAGCAGGGGTCTATACCTCAACGCTTCACCAGGGGTGTGATCAAGTTGCTGCGTAAGGGCAAAAGCGGTGGGGATGGGATAGGTAACTTTCGCCCTTTAACGATGTTAAATACAGAGTTAAAGATTTTGGCTAAGGTCTTGGCTAACCGTTTGCAGCTTGTCCTGTCTAGTCTGATTGGCTCCGAGCAGACTTGTTCTGTGAAGGGCAGGACTATTCAGGACAACCTTCATATGGTGCGCCTGATCATCGAGAAAGTCGACAGTGAAGCCGCGCTGATCAATTTAGATCAGTCCAAGGCCTTTGATAGGGTTGACCATCGATTCTTGGAGGCTGTTCTTTCGGCTGCCGGTTTCGGGCCGTACTTTCGCTCCTGGATCCGGCTTATGTATGCGACTCCCGGTGCGCTGGTAGAAGTGAACGGGGTAAGATCGGAACCTTTCGTATTGTCTCGATCTATTCGTCAGGGTTGTCCGCTTTCGCCTATGCTTTACGTTCTTGCGTTGGAACCTTTCCTTCGCAAGTTAAAGGCGAATCCGGTCCTACGCGGAATCTCTTTACCTGGTGCTACCACCTCGGCCAGGTATTCTGCCTATGCTGACGACGTTTCGGTTCTTGTGTCGAGCAGAGCCGAGATTAGCGAAGTCAGCAGAGAAATCAGTGGCTATGAGATGGTGACAGGGGCCAAGATCAACCGCGATAAGTCTGTTGGCTTGCGGTTGGGTGCGTGGAAGGGGGTTTCTCTTCCCGGACCATTCAGCTGGACGGACGGGCCGATCAAGATACTCGGCGTCTGGTTCGGTCCTGATATCCAGTTGGATATGAATTGGTCGGAGGTACGAGAGAAGGCCGAGATCGCAATTAATTTGTGGTCTCGGAGGAATCTTTCCTTGAAGGGGAGGGCGGAGGTATGTGTTTCACATATCTACCCGATTCTCCTTTACCGACTCTCGGTACTTCCACTTCCGTCTACCACAGTACTTTCATTAGTACAGCTTTTGTTCTCTTTCTTGTGGAGAGGCAAAGCTCCTAGGGTATGTCGGGAGATCTGTTGCCTTCATCCCTCTGAAGGCGGTCTAGGTATGCCTAGCATTGAGATTCGTCTCGATATGCTTCGCATCGGGTTCCTGGATCGTTTGTGTCGCGATTCGGATGACGGGGGCGCCTTCTGGAAGGAAGACGCCCGTAGATCCTTTCCATCCCTAAGAAGTGTGCACTCGGGCGAGGAGGAGGCTGGCCGTTTGCCTCGTGCCGAGTGCTCCTTCTACCGTGAATGTCGTCTGGCTCTGAAACACCTCTTACGGGCGACGGTTGGCCTCCACAACGTCCAGGCGTTGTCTCGTAGGGCATTATATCAGGTGGTAGTCAGGGGGTCCGTTCATGATGATTTGATTGACGAGCTCGGTCTTACGAAGCAGGAGGCTCGCTCAATCTGGCCTTGGGCTTCCGGGTTGAAATGTCTCAACAACGATGAGGCATCCCTCACCTGGCTGGTGATACGTGGGGCCCTCTGGGTCGGCAAAAGACTTTGCGCAGCGGGTTTGGAGAAATATCCAAACTGCCGACGTTGTGAGGGGGAAGTCGAGACCCTTGGTCACGTCTTCTTTCATTGCAAGTCGGTAGCACCATTGTGTAAGTTTGTTGAAGGTCTCATGGTTCGCATGTTGCAGGGAAAGTTTTTCGTCCTTGAGGCCGCTTCTGTTTGTAGCAATGTGGCCCCGCCGTTAACAAAGTCTGAACTTTATGTGTTCCACTGCTTGCTAGGAGTTATGAGAGTCGTGATTTGGGTGACACGTCAGAAGGGATTCTATGGAGGTGAGAAGTTCACTTCTTCCCTACTAATCTTGTACTTTAAGCATCAGCTTAAAGTCAAGATTAGGACGGAAAGGTGGCGACTCTCTTCATCAGAATTCGGCAAAAGGTGGGTAAATCTTGCGCGAATGTGTAGAGTGAGAGGTGCTGACCTAGAGTGGCACTTGGACCTCGGTTAGGTGCAGGATTTCGTCCCTCATGGGTTGAACAGAGCAACCCGTCCCGATATTAGGCTAGTTTAGGTTTAGTTTGAATCTTTAGTTTCTCGTTTCTGGTTAACTTAGCTAGGGTATGTATGCTCATCGGCCCCCTTTTATTTCTGTCCCTATTTTTCTTTAGTTTAATTCCCCATCCCCTCCCTCGTTAGGTGGCCAGTGACGTCAGTTCTCTGGTGGTTGCGGGATGACTTTCGTTTCGTGTGCGTGTTTTTTCGTATTTGTTATTGTGTCTAAATGAGTGCGTGTTTGTGTGAGTGAATTTTGATGGATAACTGTGTCTTACACCTTTATAATCTCGCAATTATTTCGTCCAGTTAACTGATGTTTCTGCCACATTTAGGTATTGTGGGGGGTTTTATTACTAACATTATTTTGTTTTGTTTTCTTGTAAATATTCATTGGGGTTTTTAAATTGTTATCCCCCCCCACAGAATTTAAATTGTACATATGGGGACTAGTTAGAACTTCATAGAGAATTTGAGGAATTATGGTGGATGTAGTAAGAAAGGTATGGAAGAATGTGTTGTTTTGGTGCTAGGAGTATTGTTGGTATGTTTGGGTCAGTGTTTGTGACTAGCTAAGTTTTAATTTAAGACAGATGATGACCGTCCTTCCCCAACCCCCTTTTGGCCTTGTGCCACATTTTGTACATATGTACGAATAAATATTGTCAGCGGATCGAACGCGACTCCTGTTTCAGTTCATTTGGGACAAGTTTTTTGACCGGTGAACTTGTTGTTTTTTATTGGCGTGAAAGACTTTGACATATTTTGGATTTTTAAAAAGTATTAACACAAGTTAAGTTATCTGTCAAGTTATAATTTTCTTTCCTTTTTATTTTCTTTTGTTTGAATTTACTTTTTTCTCTTGGCTTCGGCCAACATTTTTTATTTTTTAATTTTTTAGTCCGGTTTGACTAAAGTCCTACCGGCTTTTTATTTCTGTTTATTTGTTTCTAGTACAGTATAAGAAAAGAAAAAAAGTTTTTGTTTTAATTTATACTCTCTCCTGTTTTATTTTTCAATTTAATTAGCGACTTCGGTCGCAATCCTTTATTTTGTTTTAGTTTCTAGTTTTTGTATTTTTCTATTTAATTTATTTCTTTAGCGGCTTCGGCCGCAAACCTTTATTTTTAGTTTGGTTTGACTAGTTTCAAACCAGACTTTTTATTTCTTTTCTTTTTCTTGTATTGTTAATTTTATTGAAAAAAAAGAGGAGTTTATTGTTTTTCTTTATTTTCGGCGGCCTTCGGGCGCCATTTTTATTTTTTTGTAAAGTCTTTCGAGACTAATTTTTGTCTCTTATTTGATCTAGGTTATTTTCATTTTTTCTATTTTTTGGTAAACTTTTAGTTTATTCAATAGCCTTTGATATTTGATTTTCGTTTTTATTTAACTTCTTGCCCTTTTTTTGCTTTCGCCTTATCCCAGCTCCTTACGATATAAGTCCAGTTTTTCTTTGAAGGATGGCCGACGCAATGAGGCGGTCAGGCGTTAAGAAGGACCTCTTTGGGGCGGCTGCTAAAGCCGACCCTCCAGATAAAATGAAAAAGAAAAAACGGGGAAATCCGTCCCCCGATAAACCAGTCCAGGCCAGTGCTATCACTGAGGAGGAGGTCATGCAGGTCTCCAACTCACCCAAAAATGACAAGGTGCCGAAAGAGGCACAATCCAAGACAACAGCCGAGGAATCGCCCTCTTGCTGGAAGTCCCCCCCGAGTTGTATCGTGAATATCGCGGAGTTCTTGGAGAAGGCAAAGGATTATGCCCATCTTGTAAATAAAGATGGCATCCTTAAAGACGTCCAGGAACTACAGATATTCGAACAGAGAATGGTGACCGTTTTCGCGGTCGACAGGCGTACGCGCAAAATCTGTCGTTCCACGAAAGACACAGTGATCAAATCACTTTTGTCCCTGGGGATAAAACCCCAAAGAGTTATTAAAGGTGTAAAGTTTTTTATGTGGGACGTGCTGCTGCCCACGCCAGAAGATTGCCTAGATATGGCAAAACGTGAATTGATCACGAAAGATCTTATCTTGCGAACCGAATATCTAGGTAGGCGAAGGACCAGGGTGGCGGTTTTTGAGGTTCCTCCTCAAATTTCTGGAGAGCTCCTGGCTGCATTTTTTATGCAGTATGGCCAGATTTTAGGGGCTCTCTCGGACAATTTGAACGGGGGGTGGACTTTTGACATAATGATTGATGAGGCGGCCTTCAAGTCCATCCCCAACTGTCTGGATTTTGGCAACCGGAGATTGCCAGTCATTGTGACTGGCAGAAAACCAGTATGCTGGAGGTGTGGAGTGACTGGTCATCTCTCCTCCTCCTGCCCAGGGAAGAAGGCCCCTGGAGCTCCGGTTGCTGGCGACCCAAATCCCCCTTTGGCCGACACTGAAAAATCCGCGGCGCCTGTAATGGGCCTACCTACTAAACGGACCGGTGGGGAAAATCCCTCGGTTGGGTCGATGCCCTCGTTACCCCTCAAACCAACGCCTTCCACAAGTGTGGATAAGGAGAAGGATGAGGGGGAATGGCGTGTAGTAGGTAGGGCCAAAGGGAAGGTCCAGACAGCGGGACCTCTGTCCCAGCATAACTCCAGGGATAAAATCACCTACATCCCCATTCCCTCTACCAGCTCTGAGGGCGACGCCTCGGCGTCTTACGAAAAGTCAGCCACAGCAACACAAAAACTTAATGAACCGAGCTGGGAGAAGATTTTAAATCTTAAAAAGTTAAAGGAAAAAATTGACGCAAAGAGGGCTAAGAATTCCAAGTCGCTGGGGGTGCCCTGCCCCTCATCCTCTGCCCCGTCTTCCCCTTCAGGTTCCATCAAAACATTTGTTAAACCACCTCCGCCCAAATCTCTGACAAACTCGCCAACAAGAGCCAATTCATCAAAAACTCCGTCCCCTTTTAAGACCTCATCAGGCATCACTCCCTCTCACACACCCACATGCACACCCACACCTACTCCCTCTCATTCTCCTCAAAAAAAGAGGGAGAGAAGCCCGGAGTTACCTGCAGTAGCCGAGAAGAGGAAGAAGAAAGTCAAACCGCCATATCTCCCAGGGGAAGACGTCTGCCGTGTATCCGGGGAGCAAGTTGAAAGGGTCTGCGGGCAGACTAAAAACCCGAGGCCGCTGAAGATTCTCTTCAACTTCCGGCACATTAATGGAGTTGATGTGGAGGTGCCGGAAAAGTTTAAAAATGCCCGTAGACTCCTAACTGTTGTCCGATCTGGCCCGGGTACGCGGGAGATTTGGGGCATGATCGAGGAGGCGAACTCGTCCCTGAAATTGGTGCCCCCAGCGGCTGTTTATGAGCCAAATTTAGACCCAACTAAAAATTGTAAAGGGAGGGTCCCTGTTTTTGTTCACCCTTCCCTGTATAGGGCTCTAAAATTAACTTATCCTGCGGACATCGGCGGTCTATCTCATGGTGATACCGTCGACAATGAGATGGCGTCAGGATCAATGGGACAGGCTGTCGGTGTCCTCACCCCAGCAATGTTCTACTCTGATGGGCGACCCTAATCGATTCGATAATGGCACTCTGGTTAGCTAGTTTGAATGTCCGAGGCCTGAGGTCGGAGTCTCGAAGGGTGAGACTCGTTCGCGACCTTCAGAGCCTCGGGGTGAATATATGTTGTGTACAAGAGACCCGTTTTTCTTCTCGCGATTATGAAGGCATTCTGTCTAAGGAGTTTACTCTTTATTCAGCATGTTTTGATGGACGCTCGAGGGGTGTCTCTTGGCTGGTGAGCAAGTCTTTGAAGGCTGCGTGTGCTCTTGTCTTCGCAGATCCGGCGGGCAGGCTTTGCGTGCTGGATGCTACCATAAAGGATAAGGCTTTGCGTCTCATTGGGGTTTATGGGCCCAATATCCAGGCTGAGCGACTTGCTTTGTTTCGGCAGATCGAGCCGTTTATGACGACATCACGTCGGTTAATCTTAGCGGGGGATTGGAATGCCGTCCTTGACCCCGATATAGATCGTATAGGGTCAAAATATAAACCGGGTACTAAAAACTGGGGAGTGGAACATTTTCGGGGCTTTGTCGATGGGTTTGATCTTATCGACAAGTACCGGAATGAACACCCTCAGCGGGTAGTGTGGACTTGGACAAATAGTGGCAGCTCGGCTGTAGGTGTGCTTGCGAGCTACCTCGACCGAGTTTTAATTAGGAGAGTCGATGTAGGGCTCTTAGGGTGTCCAAGTTTTCATTATATAGTTTATACGGATCATAGGCTTGTCCGGGTCCGTGTAAACTTAGATAAGCCTAAGGTTAGGATGACTGGTTACTGGAAATTTAATTGCTCGTTATTTGGCGAGCAGGATTTCCGGGACCAGTTTTTACTAATGCTACAAAGGGAACTGTCGGGGGCTGTGGTGGGAAATGCCTGGTGGGACAAACTTAAATCTAAAATTCGAACGTTTGCTGCCGATTTTAGTCGTCGACTCAGCGTAGATAGAGTAGCGGCGCAAACGGCTTTAGAACAAAGAGTCGATCGGGCTGTGAAATCCCGTGATAGTGGGGAAGTAGTCCTAGCTAAGGCAGAGTTGGCCTCCTTGCTTACCAAGAAGGATCAAGCTCTGGTAGTTAGGGCTAGGTTAAAAAGAATGTCCTCTGAGGCGACGAATATGGCCGCGGAACTGCGTGCAGAGGAAAGTAGGAATGCTTCAAGACGGCATATCGCGAGCGTCACATTGCCGGATGGGCGGACAGTGACTACAAACTCGGGCATATGCGAGGCTTTTCGGGATTACTTTCGGGATCTTTTTACCAGGGAGCCCGGTCTGAGCTCTGCTCAGTTCGACACCTATTTAGCTGACTTTCCCTGCCTTGAGGCAGCTGAAGCGGCTGGGTGCGAGGGTCCCATCACTGAGTCGGAAATCTGGGAAGCGCTGAAAAAGGTTGGCCTGGATAAGTCTCCGGGATTAGATGGTCTTCCTTACGAAGTTTACTTGAGGCAGTCGCCCGTTTTTGTTCCTTTGCTGCAGCTGATCTTCAACAACTGGATGAAGCAGGGGTCTATACCTCAACGCTTCACCAGGGGTGTGATCAAGTTGCTGCGTAAGGGCAAAAGCGGTGGGGATGGGATAGGTAACTTTCGCCCTTTAACGATGTTAAATACAGAGTTAAAGATTTTGGCTAAGGTCTTGGCTAACCGTTTGCAGCTTGTCCTGTCTAGTCTGATTGGCTCCGAGCAGACTTGTTCTGTGAAGGGCAGGACTATTCAGGACAACCTTCATATGGTGCGCCTGATCATCGAGAAAGTCGACAGTGAAGCCGCGCTGATCAATTTAGATCAGTCCAAGGCCTTTGATAGGGTTGACCATCGATTCTTGGAGGCTGTTCTTTCGGCTGCCGGTTTCGGGCCGTACTTTCGCTCCTGGATCCGGCTTATGTATGCGACTCCCGGTGCGCTGGTAGAAGTGAACGGGGTAAGATCGGAACCTTTCGTATTGTCTCGATCTATTCGTCAGGGTTGTCCGCTTTCGCCTATGCTTTACGTTCTTGCGTTGGAACCTTTCCTTCGCAAGTTAAAGGCGAATCCGGTCCTACGCGGAATCTCTTTACCTGGTGCTACCACCTCGGCCAGGTATTCTGCCTATGCTGACGACGTTTCGGTTCTTGTGTCGAGCAGAGCCGAGATTAACGAAGTCAGCAGAGAAATCAGTGGCTATGAGATGGTGACAGGGGCCAAGATCAACCGCGATAAGTCTGTTGGCTTGCGGTTGGGTGCGTGGAAGGGGGTTTCTCTTCCCGGACCATTCAGCTGGACGGACGGGCCGATCAAGATACTCGGCGTCTGGTTCGGTCCTGATATCCAGTTGGATATGAATTGGTCGGAGGTACGAGAGAAGGCCGAGATCGCAATTAATTTGTGGTCTCGGAGGAATCTTTCCTTGAAGGGGAGGGCGGAGGTATGTGTTTCACATATCTACCCGATTCTCCTTTACCGACTCTCGGTACTTCCACTTCCGTCTACCACAGTGCTTTCATTAGTACAGCTTTTGTTCTCTTTCTTGTGGAGAGGCAAAGCTCCTAGGGTATGTCGGGAGATCTGTTGCCTTCATCCCTCTGAAGGCGGTCTAGGTATGCCTAGCATTGAGATTCGTCTCGATATGCTTCGCATCGGGTTCCTGGATCGTTTGTGTCGCGATTCGGATGACGGGGGCGCCTTCTGGAAGGAAGACGCCCGTAGATCCTTTCCATCCCTGAGAAGTGTGCACTCGGGCGAGGAGGAGGCTGGCCGTTTGCCTCGTGCCGAGTGCTCCTTCTACCGTGAATGTCGTCTGGCTCTGAAACACCTCTTACGGGCGACGGTTGGCCTCCACAACGTCCAGGCGTTGTCTCGTAGGGCATTATATCAGGTGGTAGTCAGGGGGTCCGTTCATGATGATTTGATTGACGAGCTCGGTCTTACGAAGCAGGAGGCTCGCTCAATCTGGCCTTGGGCTTCCGGGTTGAAATGTCTCAACAACGATGAGGCATCCCTCACCTGGCTGGTGATACGTGGGGCCCTCTGGGTCGGCAAAAGACTTTGCGCAGCGGGTTTGGAGAAATATCCAAACTGCCGACGTTGTGAGGGGGAAGTCGAGACCCTTGGTCACGTCTTCTTTCATTGCAAGTCGGTAGCACCATTGTGTAAGTTTGTTGAAGGTCTCATGGTTCGCATGTTGCAGGGAAAGTTTTTCGTCCTCGAGGCCGCTTCTGTTTGTAGCAATGTGGCCCCGCCGTTAACAAAGTCTGAACTTTATGTGTTCCACTGCTTGCTAGGAGTTATGAGAGTCGTGATTTGGGTGACACGTCAGAAGGGATTCTATGGAGGTGAGAAGTTCACTTCTTCCCTACTAATCTTGTACTTTAAGCATCAGCTTAAAGTCAAGATTAGGACGGAAAGGTGGCGACTCTCTTCATCAGAATTCGGCAAAAGGTGGGTAAATCTTGCGCGAATGTGTAGAGTGAGAGGAGCTGACCTAGAGTGGCACTTGGACCTCGGTTAGGTGCAGGATTTCGTCCCTCATGGGTTGAACAGAGCAACCCGTCCCGATATTAGACTAGTTTAGGTTTAGTTTGAATCTTTAGTTTCTCGTTTCTGGTTAACTTAGCTAGGGTATGTATGCTCATCGGCCCCCTTTTATTTCTGTCCCTATTTTTCTTTAGTTTAATTCCCCATCCCCTCCCTCGTTAGGTGGTCAGTGACGTCAGTTCTCTGGTGGTTGCGGGATGACTTTCGTTTCGTGTGTGTGTTTTTCGTAGTTGTTAGTGTGTCTAAATGAGTGTGTGCCTGTGTGAGTGATTTTGGAAGGATGACTGTGTTTTACTTTTTATAATCTCGCAATTTTTTTCGTCCAGTTAACTGATGTTACTGCCACACTTAGGTACTGTGGGGGTTTTATTACTAATCCTATTTTGTTTTGTTTTCTTGTATATATTATTATTTCATATTGTAAATAATCATTGGGGTTTTTAAATTGTTATTCCCCCCCCTACAGAATTTAAATTGTACATATGGGGACTAGTTAGAATTTCATAGAGAATTTGAGGAATTATGGTGGATGTAGTAAGAAAGGTATGGAAGAATGTGTTGTTTTGGTGCTAGGACTATTGTTGGTATGTTTGGGTCAGTGTTTGTGACTAGCTAAGTTTTATTTAAGACAGTTGATGACCGTCCTTCCCCAACCCCCTTTTTCGGCCTTGTGCCACATTTTGTATATATTGTTATATACAAATAAATATTGTCAGCGGATCGAACGCGACTCCTGTTTCAGTTCATTTGGGACAAGTTTTTTGACCGGTGAACTTGTTGTTTTTTATTGGCGTGAAAGACTTTGACTTATTTTGGATTTTTAAAAAGTATTAACACAAGTTAAGTTATCTGTCAAGTTTTTATTTTATTTTATTTTTATTTTCTTTTGTTTGAATTTACTTTTTTCTCTTGGCTTCGGCCAACATTTTTTATTTTTTATTTTTTTAGTCCGGTTTGACTAAAGTCCTACCGGCTTTTTATTTCTGTTTATTTGTTTCTAGTACAGTATAAGAAAAGAAAAAAGTTTTTGTTTTAATTTATACTCTCTCCTGTTTTATTTTTCAATTTAATTAGCGACTTCGGTCGCAATCCTTTATTTTGTTTTAGTTTCTAGTTTTTGTATTTTTTTTCTATTTAATTTATTTCTTTAGCGGCTTCGGCCGCAAACCTTTATTTTTAGTTTGGTTTGACTAGTTTCAAACCAGACTTTTTATTTCTTTTCTTTTTCTTGTATTGTTAATTGTATTGAAAAAAAAGAGGAGTTTATTGTTTTTCTTTATTTTCGGCTGCCTTCGGGCGCCATTTTTTATTTTTTTGTAAAGTCTTTCGAGACTAATTTTTGTCTCTTATTTGATCTAGGTTGTTTTAATTTTTTCTATTTTTGGTAAACTTTTAGTTTATTCAATAGCCTTTGATATTTGATTTTCGTTTTTATTTAACTTCTTGCCCTTTTTTTGCTTTCGCCTTATCCCAGCTCCTTACGATATAAGTCCAGTTTTTCTTTGAAGGATGGCCGACGCAATGAGGCGGTCAGGCGTTAAGAAGGACCTCTTTGGGGCGGCTGCTAAAGCCGACCCCCCAGATAAAATGAAAAAGAAAAAACGGGGAAATCCGTCCCCCGATAAACCAGGCCAGGCCAGTGCTATCACTGAGGAGGAGGTCATGCAGGTCTCCAACTCACCCAAAAATGACAAGGTGCCGAAAGAGGCACAATCCAAGACAACAGCCGAGGAATCGCCCTCTTGCTGGAAGTCCCCCCCGAGTTGTATCGTGAATATCGCGGAGTTCTTGGAGAAGGCAAAGGATTATGCCCATCTTGTAAATAAAGATGGCATCCTTAAAGACGTCCAGGAACTACAGATATTCGAACAGAGAATGGTGACCGTTTTCGCGGTCGACAGGCGTACGCGCAAAATCTGTCGGTCCACGAAAGACACAGTGATCAAATCACTTTTGTCCCTGGGGATAAAACCCCAAAGAGTTATTAAAGGTGTAAAGTTTTTTATGTGGGACGTGCTGCTGCCCACGCCAGAAGATTGCCTAGATATGGCAAAACGTGAATTGATCACGAAAGATCTTATCTTGCGAACCGAATATCTAGGTAGGCGAAGGACCAGGGTGGCGGTTTTTGAGGTTCCTCCTCAAATTTCTGGAGAGCTCCTGGCTGCATTTTTTATGCAGTATGGCCAGATTTTAGGGGCTCTCTCGGACAATTTGAACGGGGGGTGGACTTTTGACATAATGATTGATGAGGCGGCCTTCAAGTCCATCCCCAACTGTCTGGATTTTGGCAACCGGAGATTGCCAGTCATTGTGACTGGCAGAAAACCAGTATGCTGGAGGTGTGGAGTGACTGGTCATCTCTCCTCCTCCTGCCCAGGGAAGAAGGCCCCTGGAGCTCCGGTTGCTGGCGACCCAAATCCCCCTTTGGCCGACACTGAAAAATCCGCGGCGCCTGTAATGGGCCTACCTACTAAACGGACCGGTGGGGAAAATCCCTCGGTTGGGTCGATGCCCTCGTTACCCCTCAAACCAACGCCTTCCACTAGTGTGGATAAGGAGAAGGATGAGGGGGAATGGCGTGTAGTAGGTAGGGCCAAAGGGAAGGTCCAGACAGCGGGACCTCTGTCCCAGCATAACTCCAGGGATAAAATCACCTACATCCCCATTCCCTCTACCAGCTCTGAGGGCGACGCCTCGGCGTCTTACGAAAAGTCAGCCACAACAGCGCAGAAACTTAACGAGCCCAGCTGGGAGAAAATTTTAAATCTCAAAAAACTAAAAGAAAAAATAGATGCTAAACGGGCGAAGAATTCCAAGTCGCTGGGGGTGCCCTGCCCCTCATCCTCTGCCCCGTCTTCCCCTTCAGGTACCATCAAATTCGTCAGACCACCTCCGCCTAAATCTCTGACCAACTCTCCAACAAGATCATGTACCTCAAAAACTCCTTCCCCTTTTAAGACCTCATCAGGCATCACTCCCTCTCACACACCCACATGCACACCCACACCTACTCCCTCTCATTCTCCTCAAAAAAAGAGGGAGAGAAGCCCGGAGTTGCCTGCAGTAGCCGAGAAGAGGAAGAAGAAAGTCAAACCGCCATATCTCCCAGGGGAAGACGTCTGCCGTGTATCCGGGGAGCAAGTTGAAAGGGTCTGCGGGCAGACTAAAAACCCGAGGCCGCTGAAGATTCTCTTCAACTTCCGGCACATTAATGGAGTTGATGTGGAGGTGCCGGAAAAGTTTAAAAATGCCCGTAGACTCCTGACTGTTGTCCGATCTGGCCCGGGTACGCGGGAGATTTGGGGCATGATCGAGGAGGCGAACTCGTCCCTGAAATTGGTGCCCCCAGCGGCTGTTTATGAGCCAAATTTAGACCCAACTAAAAATTGTAAAGGGAGGGTCCCTGTTTTTGTTCACCCTTCCCTGTATAGGGCTCTAAAATTAACGTATCCTGCGGACATCGGCGGTCTGTCTCATGGTGATACCGTCGACAATGAGATGGCGTCAGGATCAATGGGACAGGCTGTCGGTGTCCTCACCCCAGCAATGTTCTACTCTGATGGGCGACCCTAATCGATTCGATAATGGCACTCTGGTTAGCTAGTTTGAATGTCCGAGGCCTGAGGTCGGAGTCTCGAAGGGTGAGACTCGTTCGCGACCTTCAGAGCCTCGGTGTGAATATATGTTGTGTGCAAGAGACCCGTTTTTCTTCTCGCGATTATGAAGGCATTCTGTCTAAGGAGTTTACTCTTTATTCAGCATGTTTTGATGGACGCTCGAGGGGTGTCTCTTGGCTGGTGAGCAAGTCTTTGAAGGCTGCGTGTGCTCTTGTCTTCGCAGATCCGGCGGGCAGGCTTTGCGTGCTGGATGCTACCATAAAGGATAAGGCTTTGCGTCTCATTGGGGTTTATGGGCCCAACATCCAGGCTGAGCGACTTGCTTTGTTTCGGCAGATCGAGCCGTTTATGACGACATCACGTCGGTTAATCTTAGCGGGGGATTGGAATGCCGTCCTTGACCCCGATATAGATCGTATAGGGTCAAAATATCAACCGGGTACTAAAAACTGGGGAGTGGAACATTTTCGGGGCTTTGTCGATGGGTTTGATCTTATCGACAAGTACCGGAATGAACACCCTCAGCGGGTAGTGTGGACTTGGACAAATAGTGGCAGCTCGGCTGTAGGTGTGCTTGCGAGCTACCTCGACCGAGTTTTAATTAGGAGAGTCGATGTAGGGCTCTTAGGGTGTCCAAGTTTTCATTATATAGTTTATACGGATCATAGGCTTGTCCGGGTCCGTGTAAACTTAGATAAGCCTAAGGTTAGGATGACTGGTTACTGGAAATTCAATTGCTCGTTATTTGGCGAGCAGGATTTCCGGGACCAGTTTTTACTAATGCTACAAAGGGAACTGTCGGGGGCTGTGGTGGGAAATGCCTGGTGGGACAAACTTAAATCTAAAATTCGAACGTTTGCTGCCGATTTTAGTCGTCGACTCAGCGTAGATAGATTAGCGGCGCAAACGGCTTTAGAACAAAGAGTCGATCGGGCTGTGAAATCCCGTGATAGTGGGGAAGTAGTCCTAGCTAAGGCAGAGTTGGCCTCCTTGCTTACCAAGAAGGATCAAGCTCTGGTAGTTAGGGCTAGGTTAAAAAGAATGTCCTCTGAGGCGACGAATATGGCCGCGGAACTGCGTGCAGAGGAAAGTAGGAATGCTTCAAGACGGCATATCGCGAGCGTCACATTGCCGGATGGGCGGACAGTGACTACAAACTCGGGCATATGCGAGGCTTTTCGGGATTACTTTCGGGATCTTTTTACCAGGGAGCCCGGTCTGAGCTCTGCTCAGTTCGACACCTATTTAGCTGACTTTCCCTGCCTTGAGGCAGCTGAAGCGGCTGGGTGCGAGGGTCCCATCACTGAGTCGGAAATCTGGGAAGCGCTGAAAAAGGTTGGCCTGGATAAGTCTCCGGGATTAGATGGTCTTCCTTACGAAGTTTACTTGAGGCAGTCGCCCGTTTTTGTTCCTTTGCTGCAGCTGATCTTCAACAACTGGATGAAGCAGGGGTCTATACCTCAACGCTTCACCAGGGGTGTGATCAAGTTGCTGCGTAAGGGCAAAAGCGGTGGGGATGGGATAGGTAACTTTCGCCCTTTAACGATGTTAAATACAGAGTTAAAGATTTTGGCTAAGGTCTTGGCTAACCGTTTGCAGCTTGTCCTGTCTAGTCTGATTGGCTCCGAGCAGACTTGTTCTGTGAAGGGCAGGACTATTCAGGACAACCTTCATATGGTGCGCCTGATCATCGAGAAAGTCGACAGTGAAGCCGCGCTGATCAATTTAGATCAGTCCAAGGCCTTTGATAGGGTTGACCATCGATTCTTGGAGGCTGTTCTTTCGGCTGCCGGTTTCGGGCCGTACTTTCGCTCCTGGATCCGGCTTATGTATGCGACTCCCGGTGCGCTGGTAGAAGTGAACGGGGTAAGATCGGAACCTTTCGTATTGTCTCGATCTATTCGTCAGGGTTGTCCGCTTTCGCCTATGCTTTACGTTCTTGCGTTGGAACCTTTCCTTCGCAAGTTAAAGGCGAATCCGGTCCTACGCGGAATCTCTTTACCTGGTGCTACCACCTCGGCCAGGTATTCTGCCTATGCTGACGACGTTTCGGTTCTTGTGTCGAGCAGAGCCGAGATTAACGAAGTCAGCAGAGAAATCAGTGGGTACGAGATGGTGACAGGGGCCAAGATCAACCGCGATAAGTCTGTTGGCTTGCGGTTGGGTGCGTGGAAGGGGGTTTCTCTTCCCGGACCATTCAGCTGGACGGACGGGCCGATCAAGATACTCGGCGTCTGGTTCGGTCCTGATATCCAGTTGGATATGAATTGGTCGGAGGTACGAGAGAAGGCCGAGATCGCAATTAATTTGTGGTCTCGGAGGAATCTTTCCTTGAAGGGGAGGGCGGAGGTATGTATTTCACATATCTACCCGATTCTCCTTTACCGACTCTCGGTACTTCCACTTCCGTCTACCACAGTACTTTCATTAGTACAGCTCTTGTTCTCTTTCTTGTGGAGAGGCAAAGCTCCTAGGGTATGTCGGGAGATCTGTTGCCTTCATCCCTCTGAAGGCGGTCTGGGTATGCCTAGCATTGAGATTCGTCTCGATATGCTTCGCATCGGGTTCCTGGATCGTTTGTGTCGCGATTCGGATGACGGGGGCGCCTTCTGGAAGGAAGACGCCCGTAGATCCTTTCCATCCCTAAGAAGTGTGCACTCGGGCGAGGAGGAGGCTGGCCGTTTGCCTCGTGCCGAGTGCTCCTTCTACCGTGAATGTCGTCTGGCTCTGAAACACCTCTTACGGGCGACGGTTGGCCTCCACAACGTCCAGGCGTTGTCTCGTAGGGCATTATATCAGGTGGTAGTCAGGGGGTCCGTTCATGATGATTTGATTGACGAGCTCGGTCTTACGAAGCAGGAGGCTCGCTCAATCTGGCCTTGGGCTTCCGGGTTGAAATGTCTCAACAACGATGAGGCATCCCTCACCTGGCTGGTGATACGTGGGGCCCTCTGGGTTGGCAAAAGACTTTGCGCAGCGGGTTTGGAGAAATATCCAAACTGCCGACGTTGTGAGGGGGAAGTCGAGACCCTTGGTCACGTCTTCTTTCATTGCAAGTCGGTAGCACCATTGTGTAAGTTTGTTGAAGGTCTCATGGTTCGCATGTTGCAGGGAAAGTTTTTCGTCCTCGAGGCCGCTTCTGTTTGTAGCAATGTGGCCCCGCCGTTAACAAAGTCTGAACTTTATGTGTTCCACTGCTTGCTAGGAGTTATGAGAGTCGTGATTTGGGTGACACGTCAGAAGGGATTCTATGGAGGTGAGAAGTTCACTTCTTCCCTACTAATCTTGTACTTTAAGCATCAGCTTAAAGTCAAGATTAGGACGGAAAGGTGGCGACTCTCTTCATCAGAATTCGGCAAAAGGTGGGTAAATCTTGCGCGAATGTGTAGAGTGAGAGGAGCTGACCTAGAGTGGCACTTGGACCTCGGTTAGGTGCAGGATTTCGTCCCTCATGGGTTGAACAGAAGCAACCCGTCCCGGTATTAGACTAGTTAGGTTTAGTTTGAATTTTTAGTTTTGCGTTTCTGGTTAACTTAGCTAGGGTATGTATGCTCATCGGCCCCCTTTTATTTCTGTCCCTATTTTTCTTTAGTTTAATTCCCCATCCCCTCCCTCGTTAGGTGGTCAGTGACGTCAGTTCTCTGGTGGTTGCGGGATGACTTTCGTTTCGTGTGTGTGTTTTTCGTAGTTGTTAGTGTGTCTAAATGAGTGTGTGCCTGTGTGAGTGATTTTGGAAGGATGACTGTGTTTTACTTTTTATAATCTCGCAATTTTTTTCGTCCAGTTAACTGATGTTACTGCCACATTTAGGTACTGTGGGGGTTTTATTACTAATCCTATTTTGTTTTGTTTTTTTGTATATATTATTATTTCATATTGTAAATAATCTTTGGGGTTTTTAAATTGTTATTCCCCCCCCTACAGAATTTAAATTGTACATATGGGGACTAGTTAGAATTTCATAGAGAATTTGAGGAATTATGGTGGATGTAGTAAGAAAGGTATGGAAGAATGTGTTGTTTTGGTGCTAGGACTATTGTTGGTATGTTTGGGTCAGTGTTTGTGACTAGCTAAGTTTTATTTAAGACAGTTGATGACCGTCCTTCCCCAACCCCCTTTTTCGGCCTTGTGCCACATTTTGTATATATTGTTATATACAAATAAATATTGTCAGCGGATCGAACGCGACTCCTGTTTCAGTTCATTTGGGACAAGTTTTTTGACCGGTGAACTTGTTGTTTTTTATTGGCGTGAAAGACTTTGACTTATTTTGGATTTTTAAAAAGTATTAACACAAGTTAAGTTATCTGTCAAGTTTTTATTTTATTTTATTTTTATTTTCTTTTGTTTGAATTTACTTTTTTCTCTTGGCTTCGGCCAACATTTTTTATTTTTTATTTTTTTAGTCCGGTTTGACTAAAGTCCTACCGGCTTTTTATTTCTGTTTATTTGTTTCTAGTACAGTATAAGAAAAGAAAAAAGTTTTTGTTTTAATTTATACTCTCTCCTGTTTTATTTTTCAATTTAATTAGCGACTTCGGTCGCAATCCTTTATTTTGTTTTAGTTTCTAGTTTTTGTATTTTTTTTCTATTTAATTTATTTCTTTAGCGGCTTCGGCCGCAAACCTTTATTTTTAGTTTGGTTTGACTAGTTTCAAACCAGACTTTTTATTTCTTTTCTTTTTCTTGTATTGTTAATTGTATTGAAAAAAAAGAGGAGTTTATTGTTTTTCTTTATTTTCGGCTGCCTTCGGGCGCCATTTTTTATTTTTTTGTAAAGTCTTTCGAGACTAATTTTTGTCTCTTATTTGATCTAGGTTGTTTTAATTTTTTCTATTTTTGGTAAACTTTTAGTTTATTCAATAGCCTTTGATATTTGATTTTCGTTTTTATTTAACTTCTTGCCCTTTTTTTGCTTTCGCCTTATCCCAGCTCCTTACGATATAAGTCCAGTTTTTCTTTGAAGGATGGCCGACGCAATGAGGCGGTCAGGCGTTAAGAAGGACCTCTTTGGGGCGGCTGCTAAAGCCGACCCTCCAGATAAAATGAAAAAGAAAAAACGGGGAAATCCGTCCCCCGATAAACCAGGCCAGGCCAGTGCTATCACTGAGGAGGAGGTCATGCAGGTCTCCAACTCACCCAAAAATGACAAGGTGCCGAAAGAGGCACAATCCAAGACAACAGCCGAGGAATCGCCCTCTTGCTGGAAGTCCCCCCCGAGTTGTATCGTGAATATCGCGGAGTTCTTGGAGAAGGCAAAGGATTATGCCCATCTTGTAAATAAAGATGGCATCCTTAAAGACGTCCAGGAACTACAGATATTCGAACAGAGAATGGTGACCGTTTTCGCGGTCGACAGGCGTACGCGCAAAATCTGTCGGTCCACGAAAGACACAGTGATCAAATCACTTTTGTCCCTGGGGATAAAACCCCAAAGAGTTATTAAAGGTGTAAAGTTTTTTATGTGGGACGTGCTGCTGCCCACGCCAGAAGATTGCCTAGATATGGCAAAACGTGAATTGATCACGAAAGATCTTATCTTGCGAACCGAATATCTAGGTAGGCGAAGGACCAGGGTGGCGGTTTTTGAGGTTCCTCCTCAAATTTCTGGAGAGCTCCTGGCTGCATTTTTTATGCAGTATGGCCAGATTTTAGGGGCTCTCTCGGACAATTTGAACGGGGGGTGGACTTTTGACATAATGATTGATGAGGCGGCCTTCAAGTCCATCCCCAACTGTCTGGATTTTGGCAACCGGAGATTGCCAGTCATTGTGACTGGCAGAAAACCAGTATGCTGGAGGTGTGGAGTGACTGGTCATCTCTCCTCCTCCTGCCCAGGGAAGAAGGCCCCTGGAGCTCCGGTTGCTGGCGACCCAAATCCCCCTTTGGCCGACACTGAAAAATCCGCGGCGCCTGTAATGGGCCTACCTACTAAACGGACCGGTGGGGAAAATCCCTCGGTTGGGTCGATGCCCTCGTTACCCCTCAAACCAACGCCTTCCACTAGTGTGGATAAGGAGAAGGATGAGGGGGAATGGCGTGTAGTAGGTAGGGCCAAAGGGAAGGTCCAGACAGCGGGACCTCTGTCCCAGCATAACTCCAGGGATAAAATCACCTACATCCCCATTCCCTCTACCAGCTCTGAGGGCGACGCCTCGGCGTCTTACGAAAAGTCAGCCACAACAGCGCAGAAACTTAACGAGCCCAGCTGGGAGAAAATTTTAAATCTCAAAAAACTAAAAGAAAAAATAGATGCTAAACGGGCGAAGAATTCCAAGTCGCTGGGGGTGCCCTGCCCCTCATCCTCTGCCCCGTCTTCCCCTTCAGGTACCATCAAATTCGTCAGACCACCTCCGCCTAAATCTCTGACCAACTCTCCAACAAGATCATGTACCTCAAAAACTCCTTCCCCTTTTAAGACCTCATCAGGCATCACTCCCTCTCACACACCCACATGCACACCCACACCTACTCCCTCTCATTCTCCTCAAAAAAAGAGGGAGAGAAGCCCGGAGTTGCCTGCAGTAGCCGAGAAGAGGAAGAAGAAAGTCAAACCGCCATATCTCCCAGGGGAAGACGTCTGCCGTGTATCCGGGGAGCAAGTTGAAAGGGTCTGCGGGCAGACTAAAAACCCGAGGCCGCTGAAGATTCTCTTCAACTTCCGGCACATTAATGGAGTTGATGTGGAGGTGCCGGAAAAGTTTAAAAATGCCCGTAGACTCCTGACTGTTGTCCGATCTGGCCCGGGTACGCGGGAGATTTGGGGCATGATCGAGGAGGCGAACTCGTCCCTGAAATTGGTGCCCCCAGCGGCTGTTTATGAGCCAAATTTAGACCCAACTAAAAATTGTAAAGGGAGGGTCCCTGTTTTTGTTCACCCTTCCCTGTATAGGGCTCTAAAATTAACTTATCCTGCGGACATCGGCGGTCTGTCTCATGGTGATACCGTCGACAATGAGATGGCGTCAGGATCAATGGGACAGGCTGTCGGTGTCCTCACCCCAGCAATGTTCTACTCTGATGGGCGACCCTAATCGATTCGATAATGGCACTCTGGTTAGCTAGTTTGAATGTCCGAGGCCTGAGGTCGGAGTCTCGAAGGGTGAGACTCGTTCGCGACCTTCAGAGCCTCGGGGTGAATATATGTTGTGTACAAGAGACCCGTTTTTCTTCTCGCGATTATGAAGGCATTCTGTCTAAGGAGTTTACTCTTTATTCAGCATGTTTTGATGGACGCTCGAGGGGTGTCTCTTGGCTGGTGAGCAAGTCTTTGAAGGCTGCGTGTGCTCTTGTCTTCGCAGATCCGGCGGGCAGGCTTTGCGTGCTGGATGCTACCATAAAGGATAAGGCTTTGCGTCTCATTGGGGTTTATGGGCCCAATATCCAGGCTGAGCGACTTGCTTTGTTTCGGCAGATCGAGCCGTTTATGACGACATCACGTCGGTTAATCTTAGCGGGGGATTGGAATGCCGTCCTTGACCCCGATATAGATCGTATAGGGTCAAAATATCAACCGGGTACTAAAAACTGGGGAGTGGAACATTTTCGGGGCTTTGTCGATGGGTTTGATCTTATCGACAAGTACCGGAATGAACACCCTCAGCGGGTAGTGTGGACTTGGACAAATAGTGGCAGCTCGGCTGTAGGTGTGCTTGCGAGCTACCTCGACCGAGTTTTAATTAGGAGAGTCGATGTAGGGCTCTTAGGGTGTCCAAGTTTTCATTATATAGTTTATACGGATCATAGGCTTGTCCGGGTCCGTGTAAACTTAGATAAGCCTAAGGTTAGGATGACTGGTTACTGGAAATTTAATTGCTCGTTATTTGGCGAGCAGGATTTCCGGGACCAGTTTTTACTAATGCTACAAAGGGAACTGTCGGGGGCTGTGGTGGGAAATGCCTGGTGGGACAAACTTAAATCTAAAATTCGAACGTTTGCTGCCGATTTTAGTCGTCGACTCAGCGTAGATAGAGTAGCGGCGCAAACGGCTTTAGAACAAAGAGTCGATCGGGCTGTGAAATCCCGTGATAGTGGGGAAGTAGTCCTAGCTAAGGCAGAGTTGGCCTCCTTGCTTACCAAGAAGGATCAAGCTCTGGTAGTTAGGGCTAGGTTAAAAAGAATGTCCTCTGAGGCGACGAATATGGCCGCGGAACTGCGTGCAGAGGAAAGTAGGAATGCTTCAAGACGGCATATCGCGAGCGTCACATTGCCGGATGGGCGGACAGTGACTACAAACTCGGGCATATGCGAGGCTTTTCGGGATTACTTTCGGGATCTTTTTACCAGGGAGCCCGGTCTGAGCTCTGCTCAGTTCGACACCTATTTAGCTGACTTTCCCTGCCTTGAGGCAGCTGAAGCGGCTGGGTGCGAGGGTCCCATCACTGAGTCGGAAATCTGGGAAGCGCTGAAAAAGGTTGGCCTGGATAAGTCTCCGGGATTAGATGGTCTTCCTTACGAAGTTTACTTGAGGCAGTCGCCCGTTTTTGTTCCTTTGCTGCAGCTGATCTTCAACAACTGGATGAAGCAGGGGTCTATACCTCAACGCTTCACCAGGGGTGTGATCAAGTTGCTGCGTAAGGGCAAAAGCGGTGGGGATGGGATAGGTAACTTTCGCCCTTTAACGATGTTAAATACAGAGTTAAAGATTTTGGCTAAGGTCTTGGCTAACCGTTTGCAGCTTGTCCTGTCTAGTCTGATTGGCTCCGAGCAGACTTGTTCTGTGAAGGGCAGGACTATTCAGGACAACCTTCATATGGTGCGCCTGATCATCGAGAAAGTCGACAGTGAAGCCGCGCTGATCAATTTAGATCAGTCCAAGGCCTTTGATAGGGTTGACCATCGATTCTTGGAGGCTGTTCTTTCGGCTGCCGGTTTCGGGCCGTACTTTCGCTCCTGGATCCGGCTTATGTATGCGACTCCCGGTGCGCTGGTAGAAGTGAACGGGGTAAGATCGGAACCTTTCGTATTGTCTCGATCTATTCGTCAGGGTTGTCCGCTTTCGCCTATGCTTTACGTTCTTGCGTTGGAACCTTTCCTTCGCAAGTTAAAGGCGAATCCGGTCCTACGCGGAATCTCTTTACCTGGTGCTACCACCTCGGCCAGGTATTCTGCCTATGCTGACGACGTTTCGGTTCTTGTGTCGAGCAGAGCCGAGATTAGCGAAGTCAGCAGAGAAATCAGTGGGTATGAGATGGTGACAGGGGCCAAGATCAACCGCGATAAGTCTGTTGGCTTGCGGTTGGGTGCGTGGAAGGGGGTTTCTCTTCCCGGACCATTCAGCTGGACGGACGGGCCGATCAAGATACTCGGCATCTGGTTCGGTCCTGATATCCAGTTGGATATGAATTGGTCGGAGGTACGAGAGAAGGCCGAGATCGCAATTAATTTGTGGTCTCGGAGGAATCTTTCCTTGAAGGGGAGGGCGGAGGTATGTGTTTCACATATCTACCCGATTCTCCTTTACCGACTCTCGGTACTTCCACTTCCGTCTACCACAGTACTTTCATTAGTACAGCTTTTGTTCTCTTTCTTGTGGAGAGGCAAAGCTCCTAGGGTATGTCGGGAGATCTGTTGCCTTCATCCCTCTGAAGGCGGTCTAGGTATGCCTAGCATTGAGATTCGTCTCGATATGCTTCGCATCGGGTTCCTGGATCGTTTGTGTCGCGATTCGGATGACGGGGGAGCCTTCTGGAAGGAAGACGCCCGTAGATCCTTTCCATCCTTGAGAAGTGTGCACTCGGGCGAGGAGGAGGCTGGCCGTTTGCCTCGTGCCGAGTGCTCCTTCTACCGTGAATGTCGTCTGGCTCTGAAACACCTCTTACGGGCGACGGTTGGCCTCCACAACGTCCAGGCGTTGTCTCGTAGGGCATTATATCAGGTGGTAGTCAGGGGGTCCGTTCATGATGATTTGATTGACGAGCTCGGTCTTACGAAGCAGGAGGCTCGCTCAATCTGGCCTTGGGCTTCCGGGTTGAAATGTCTCAACAACGATGAGGCATCCCTCACCTGGCTGGTGATACGTGGGGCCCTCTGGGTCGGCAAAAGACTTTGCGCAGCGGGTTTGGAGAAATATCCAAACTGCCGACGTTGTGAGGGGGAAGTCGAGACCCTTGGTCACGTCTTCTTTCATTGCAAGTCGGTAGCACCATTGTGTAAGTTTGTTGAAGGTCTCATGGTTCGCATGTTGCAGGGAAAGTTTTTCGTCCTCGAGGCCGCTTCTGTTTGTAGCAATGTGGCCCCGCCGTTAACAAAGTCTGAACTTTATGTGTTCCACTGCTTGCTAGGAGTTATGAGAGTCGTGATTTGGGTGACACGTCAGAAGGGATTCTATGGAGGTGAGAAGTTCACTTCTTCCCTACTAATCTTGTACTTTAAGCATCAGCTTAAAGTCAAGATTAGGACGGAAAGGTGGCGACTCTCTTCATCAGAATTCGGCAAAAGGTGGGTAAATCTTGCGCGAATGTGTAGAGTGAGAGGAGCTGACCTAGAGTGGCACTTGGACCTCGGTTAGGTGCAGGATTTCGTCCCTCATGGGTTGAACAGAGCAACCCGTCCCGATATTAGACTAGTTTAGGTTTAGTTTGAATCTTTAGTTTCTCGTTTCTGGTTAACTTAGCTAGGGTATGTATGCTCATCGGCCCCCTTTTATTTCTGTCCCTATTTTTCTTTAGTTTAATTCCCCATCCCCTCCCTCGTTAGGTGGTCAGTGACGTCAGTTCTCTGGTGGTTGCGGGATGACTTTCGTTTCGTGTGTGTGTTTTTCGTAGTTGTTAGTGTGTCTAAATGAGTGTGTGCCTGTGTGAGTGATTTTGGAAGGATGACTGTGTTTTACTTTTTATAATCTCGCAATTTTTTTCGTCCAGTTAACTGATGTTACTGCCACATTTAGGTACTGTGGGGGTTTTATTACTAATCCTATTTTGTTTTGTTTTTTTGTATATATTATTATTTCATATTGTAAATAATCTTTGGGGTTTTTAAATTGTTATTCCCCCCCCTACAGAATTTAAATTGTACATATGGGGACTAGTTAGAATTTCATAGAGAATTTGAGGAATTATGGTGGATGTAGTAAGAAAGGTATGGAAGAATGTGTTGTTTTGGTGCTAGGACTATTGTTGGTATGTTTGGGTCAGTGTTTGTGACTAGCTAAGTTTTATTTAAGACAGTTGATGACCGTCCTTCCCCAACCCCCTTTTTCGGCCTTGTGCCACATTTTGTATATATTGTTATATACAAATAAATATTGTCAGCGGATCGAACGCGACTCCTGTTTCAGTTCATTTGGGACAAGTTTTTTTGACCGGTGAACTTGTTGTTTTTTATTGGCGTGAAAGACTTTGACTTATTTTGGATTTTTAAAAAGTATTAACACAAGTTAAGTTATCTGTCAAGTTTTTATTTTATTTTCTTTTTATTTTCTTTTGTTTGAATTTACTTTTTTCTCTTGGCTTCGGCCAACATTTTTTTATTTTTTATTTTTTTAGTCCGGTTTGACTAAAGTCCTACCGGCTTTTTATTTCTGTTTATTTGTTTCTAGTACAGTATAAGAAAAGAAAAAAGTTTTTGTTTTAATTTATACTCTCTCCTGTTTTATTTTTCAATTTAATTAGCGACTTCGGTCGCAATCCTTTATTTTGTTTTAGTTTCTAGTTTTTGTATTTTTTTTCTATTTAATTTATTTCTTTAGCGGCTTCGGCCGCAAACCTTTATTTTTAGTTTGGTTTGACTAGTTTCAAACCAGACTTTTTATTTCTTTTCTTTTTCTTGTATTGTTAATTGTATTGAAAAAAAAGAGGAGTTTATTGTTTTTCTTTATTTTCGGCTGCCTTCGGGCGCCATTTTTATTTTTTTGTAAAGTCTTTCGAGACTAATTTTTGTCTCTTATTTGATCTAGGTTGTTTTTATTTTTTCTATTTTTGGTAAACTTTTAGTTTATTCAATAGCCTTTGATATTTTCGTTTTTATTTAACTTCTTGCCCTTTTTTTGCTTTCGCCTTATCCCAGCTCCTTACGATATAAGTCCAGTTTTTCTTTGAAGGATGGCCGACGCAATGAGGCGGTCAGGCGTTAAGAAGGACCTCTTTGGGGCGGCTGCTAAAGCCGACCCTCCAGATAAAATGAAAAAGAAAAAACGGGGAAATCCGTCCCCCGATAAACCAGTCCAGGCCAGTGCTATCACTGAGGAGGAGGTCATGCAGGTCTCCAACTCACCCAAAAATGACAAGGTGCCGAAAGAGGCACAATCCAAGACAACAGCCGAGGAATCGCCCTCTTGCTGGAAGTCCCCCCCGAGTTGTATCGTGAATATCGCGGAGTTCTTGGAGAAGGCAAAGGATTATGCCCATCTTGTAAATAAAGATGGCATCCTTAAAGACGTCCAGGAACTACAGATATTCGAACAGAGAATGGTGACCGTTTTCGCGGTCGACAGGCGTACGCGCAAAATCTGTCGTTCCACGAAAGACACAGTGATCAAATCACTTTTGTCCCTGGGGATAAAACCCCAAAGAGTTATTAAAGGTGTAAAGTTTTTTATGTGGGACGTGCTGCTGCCCACGCCAGAAGATTGCCTAGATATGGCAAAACGTGAATTGATCACGAAAGATCTTATCTTGCGAACCGAATATCTAGGTAGGCGAAGGACCAGGGTGGCGGTTTTTGAGGTTCCTCCTCAAATTTCTGGAGAGCTCCTGGCTGCATTTTTTATGCAGTATGGCCAGATTTTAGGGGCTCTCTCGGACAATTTGAACGGGGGGTGGACTTTTGACATAATGATTGATGAGGCGGCCTTCAAGTCCATCCCCAACTGTCTGGATTTTGGCAACCGGAGATTGCCAGTCATTGTGACTGGCAGAAAACCAGTATGCTGGAGGTGTGGAGTGACTGGTCATCTCTCCTCCTCCTGCCCAGGGAAGAAGGCCCCTGGAGCTCCGGTTGCTGGCGACCCAAATCCCCCTTTGGCCGACACTGAAAAATCCGCGGCGCCTGTAATGGGCCTACCTACTAAACGGACCGGTGGGGAAAATCCCTCGGTTGGGTCGATGCCCTCGTTACCCCTCAAGCCAACGCCTTCCACAAGTGTGGATAAGGAGAAGGATGAGGGGGAATGGCGTGTAGTAGGTAGGGCCAAAGGGAAGGTCCAGACAGCGGGACCTCTGTCCCAGCATAACTCCAGGGATAAAATCACCTACATCCCCATTCCCTCTACCAGCTCTGAGGGCGACGCCTCGGCGTCTTACGAAAAGTCAGCCACAGCAACGCAAAAACTTAATGAACCGAGCTGGGAGAAGATTTTAAATCTTAAAAAGTTAAAGGAAAAAATTGACGCAAAGAGGGCTAAGAATTCCAAGTCGCTGGGGGTGCCCTGCCCCTCATCCTCTGCCCCGTCTTCCCCTTCAGGTTCCATCAAAACATTTGTTAAACCACCTCCGCCCAAATCTCTGACAAACTCGCCAACAAGAGCCAATTCATCAAAAACTCCGTCCCCTTTTAAGACCCCATCTGGCATCACTCCCTCTCACACACCTACATGCACACCCACACCTACTCCCTCTCATTCTCCTCAAAAAAAGAGGGAGAGAAGCCCGGAGTTGCCTGCCGTGGCTGAGAAGCGGAAAAAGAAAATTAAACCACCATATCTCTCAGGGGAAGACATATGCCGCGTATCCGGGGAGCAAGTTGAAAGGGTCTGCGGGCAGACTAAAAACCCGAGGCCTTTGAAGATTCTATTTAATTTCCGGCACATTAATGGAGTTGATGTGGAGGTGCCGGAAAAGTTTAAAAATGCCCGTAGACTCCTGACTGTTGTCCGATCTGGCCCGGGTACGCGGGAGATTTGGGGCATGATCGAGGAGGCGAACTCGTCCCTGAAATTGGTGCCCCCAGCGGCTGTTTATGAGCCAAATTTAGACCCAACTAAAAATTGTAAAGGGAGGGTCCCTGTTTTTGTTCACCCTTCCCTGTATAGGGCTCTAAAATTAACTTATCCTGCGGACATCGGCGGTCTGTCTCATGGTGATACCGTCGACAATGAGATGGCGTCAGGATCAATGGGACAGGCTGTCGGTGTCCTCACCCCAGCAATGTTCTACTCTGATGGGCGACCCTAATCGATTCGATAATGGCACTCTGGTTAGCTAGTTTGAATGTCCGAGGCCTGAGGTCGGAGTCTCGAAGGGTGAGACTCGTTCGCGACCTTCAGAGCCTCGGGGTGAATATATGTTGTGTGCAAGAGACCCGTTTTTCTTCTCGCGATTATGAAGGCATTCTGTCTAAGGAGTTTACTCTTTATTCAGCATGTTTTGATGGACGCTCGAGGGGTGTCTCTTGGCTGGTGAGCAAGTCTTTGAAGGCTGCGTGTGCTCTTGTCTTCGCAGATCCGGCGGGCAGGCTTTGCGTGCTGGATGCTACCATAAAGGATAAGGCTTTGCGTCTCATTGGGGTTTATGGGCCCAACATCCAGGCTGAGCGACTTGCTTTGTTTCGGCAGATCGAGCCGTTTATGACGACATCACGTCGGTTAATCTTAGCGGGGGATTGGAATGCCGTCCTTGACCCCGATATAGATCGTATAGGGTCAAAATATCAACCGGGTACTAAAAACTGGGGAGTGGAACATTTTCGGGGCTTTGTCGATGGGTTTGATCTTATCGACAAGTACCGGAATGAACACCCTCAGCGGGTAGTGTGGACTTGGACAAATAGTGGCAGCTCGACTGTAGGTGTGCTTGCGAGCTACCTCGACCGAGTTTTAATTAGGAGAGTCGATGTAGGGCTCTTAGGGTGTCCAAGTTTTCATTATATAGTTTATACGGATCATAGGCTTGTCCGGGTCCGTGTAAACTTAGATAAGCCTAAGGTTAGGATGACTGGTTACTGGAAATTCAATTGCTCGTTATTTGGCGAGCAGGATTTCCGGGACCAGTTTTTACTAATGCTACAAAGGGAACTGTCGGGGGCTGTGGTGGGAAATGCCTGGTGGGACAAACTTAAATCTAAAATTCGAACGTTTGCTGCCGATTTTAGTCGTCGACTCAGCGTAGATAGATTAGCGGCGCAAACGGCTTTAGAACAAAGAGTCGATCGGGCTGTGAAATCCCGTGATAGTGGGGAAGTAGTCCTAGCTAAGGCAGAGTTGGCCTCCTTGCTTACCAAGAAGGATCAAGCTCTGGTAGTTAGGGCTAGGTTAAAAAGAATGTCCTCTGAGGCGACGAATATGGCCGCGGAACTGCGTGCAGAGGAAAGTAGGAATGCTTCAAGACGGCATATCGCGAGCGTCACATTGCCGGATGGGCGGACAGTGACTACAAACTCGGGCATATGCGAGGCTTTTCGGGATTACTTTCGGGATCTTTTTACCAGGGAGCCCGGTCTGAGCTCTGCTCAGTTCGACACCTATTTAGCTGACTTTCCCTGCCTTGAGGCAGCTGAAGCGGCTGGGTGCGAGGGTCCCATCACTGAGTCGGAAATCTGGGAAGCGCTGAAAAAGGTTGGCCTGGATAAGTCTCCGGGATTAGATGGTCTTCCTTACGAAGTTTACTTGAGGCAGTCGCCCGTTTTTGTTCCTTTGCTGCAGCTGATCTTCAACAACTGGATGAAGCAGGGGTCTATACCTCAACGCTTCACCAGGGGTGTGATCAAGTTGCTGCGTAAGGGCAAAAGCGGTGGGGATGGGATAGGTAACTTTCGCCCTTTAACGATGTTAAATACAGAGTTAAAGATTTTGGCTAAGGTCTTGGCTAACCGTTTGCAGCTTGTCCTGTCTAGTCTGATTGGCTCCGAGCAGACTTGTTCTGTGAAGGGCAGGACTATTCAGGACAACCTTCATATGGTGCGCCTGATCATCGAGAAAGTCGACAGTGAAGCCGCGCTGATCAATTTAGATCAGTCCAAGGCCTTTGATAAGGTTGACCATCGATTCTTGGAGGCTGTTCTTTCGGCTGCCGGTTTCGGGCCGTACTTTCGCTCCTGGATCCGGCTTATGTATGCGACTCCCGGTGCGCTGGTAGAAGTGAACGGGGTAAGATCGGAACCTTTCGTATTGTCTCGATCTATTCGTCAGGGTTGTCCGCTTTCGCCTATGCTTTACGTTCTTGCGTTGGAACCTTTCCTTCGCAAGTTAAAGGCGAATCCGGTCCTACGCGGAATCTCTTTACCTGGTGCTACCACCTCGGCCAGGTATTCTGCCTATGCTGACGACGTTTCGGTTCTTGTGTCGAGCAGAGCCGAGATTAACGAAGTCAGCAGAGAAATCAGTGGGTATGAGATGGTGACAGGGGCCAAGATCAACCGCGATAAGTCTGTTGGCTTGCGGTTGGGTGCGTGGAAGGGGGTTTCTCTTCCCGGACCATTCAGCTGGACGGACGGGCCGATCAAGATACTCGGCGTCTGGTTCGGTCCTGATATCCAGTTGGATATGAATTGGTCGGAGGTACGAGAGAAGGCCGAGATCGCAATTAATTTGTGGTCTCGGAGGAATCTTTCCTTGAAGGGGAGGGCGGAGGTATGTGTTTCACATATCTACCCGATTCTCCTTTACCGACTCTCGGTACTTCCACTTCCGTCTACCACAGTGCTTTCATTAGTACAGCTTTTGTTCTCTTTCTTGTGGAGAGGCAAAGCTCCTAGGGTATGTCGGGAGATCTGTTGCCTTCATCCCTCTGAAGGCGGTCTAGGTATGCCTAGCATTGAGATTCGTCTCGATATGCTTCGCATCGGGTTCCTGGATCGTTTGTGTCGCGATTCGGATGACGGGGGCGCCTTCTGGAAGGAAGACGCCCGTAGATCCTTTCCATCCCTAAGAAGTGTGCACTCGGGCGAGGAGGAGGCTGGCCGTTTGCCTCGTGCCGAGTGCTCCTTCTACCGTGAATGTCGTCTGGCTCTGAAACACCTCTTACGGACGACGGTTGGCCTCCACAACGTCCAGGCGTTGTCTCGTAGGGCATTATATCAGGTGGTAGTCAGGGGGTCCGTTCATGATGATTTGATTGACGAGCTCGGTCTTACGAAGCAGGAGGCTCGCTCAATCTGGCCTTGGGCTTCCGGGTTGAAATGTCTCAACAACGATGAGGCATCCCTCACCTGGCTGGTGATACGTGGGGCCCTCTGGGTCGGCAAAAGACTTTGCGCAGCGGGTTTGGAGAAATATCCAAACTGCCGACGTTGTGAGGGGGAAGTCGAGACCCTTGGTCACGTCTTCTTTCATTGCAAGTCGGTAGCACCATTGTGTAAGTTTGTTGAAGGTCTCATGGTTCGCATGTTGCAGGGAAAGTTTTTCGTCCTCGAGGCCGCTTCTGTTTGTAGCAATGTGGCCCCGCCGTTAACAAAGTCTGAACTTTATGTGTTCCACTGCTTGCTAGGAGTTATGAGAGTCGTGATTTGGGTGACACGTCAGAAGGGATTCTATGGAGGTGAGAAGTTCACTTCTTCCCTACTAATCTTGTACTTTAAGCATCAGCTTAAAGTCAAGATTAGGACGGAAAGGTGGCGACTCTCTTCATCAGAATTCGGCAAAAGGTGGGTAAATCTTGCGCGAATGTGTAGAGTGAGAGGAGCTGACCTAGAGTGGCACTTGGACCTCGGTTAGGTGCAGGATTTCGTCCCTCATGGGTTGAACAGAAGCAACCCGTCCCGGTATTAGACTAGTTAGGTTTAGTTTGAATTTTTAGTTTCGCGTTTCTGGTTAACTTAGCTAGGGTATGTATGCTCATCGGCCCACTTTTATTTCTGTCCCTATTTTTCTTTAGTTTAATTCCCCATCCCCTCCCTCGTTAGGTGGTCAGTGACGTCAGTTCTCTGGTGGTTGCGGGATGACTTTCGTTTCGTGTGTGTGTTTTTCGTAGTTGTTAGTGTGTCTAAATGAGTGTGTGCCTGTGTGAGTGATTTTGGAAGGATGACTGTTTTACTTTTTATAATCTCGCAATTTTTTCGTCCAGTTAACTGATGTTACTGCCACATTTAGGTACTGTGGGGGGTTTTATTACTAATCTTATTTTGTTTTGTTTTCTTGTATATATTATTATTGCATATTGTAAATAATCATTGGGTTTTTTTTTTAATTGTTATCCCCCCCCCCACAGACTTTGAATTGTACATATGGGGTCTAGTTAGAATTTCACAGAGAATTTGAGGAATTATGGTGGATGTAGTAAGAAAGGTATGGAAGAATGTGTTGTTTTGGTGCTAGGACTATTGTTGGTATGTTTGGGTCAGTGTTTGTGACTAGCTAAGTTTTATTTAAGACAGTTGATGACCGTCCTTCCCCAACCCCCTTTTTGGCCTTGTGCCACATTTTGTATATATTTTTTATATACAAATAAATATCGTCAGCAGATCGAACACAGAGAGATGTCATATAAAACTACGCTACTCGAAGCAATAACTTTCCCGCGTTAAAAGAACATCACTGACTCAACGACAACTGGCTCGAATAATCCTCTGTGACCAAGAAATATTTCCGAACTTTAAACAAACTTTGCTTACGTAAAGTGAACAAGAAAATATTCACTACTAAATAAGTAAAAGAACTACGATCGAACTAAAGCCTTAACTACAGTTAAGGGTACGCAACTTCAGTTGACTTAACCAAAAGAACAGTACGTAAATAATTGCATACACCTTCATGTTGAACCTTAAATGAACAATTACTTTACCGAAAACTCAATCTAACATAACTTGTAATATTACACGAATATATTGAACACTAGAACAATCCGGATATTATAAGACAAACAACATTAAACACACCAACTTTTCGACAACATAAAAACATCATTGTAAATATTGTTTAATTGTATATAAATGTGTGTATTATTTGAATTGAATTATTGCCTTGTTGTGTTTCATATTTTTAAACATTTTTATTGTTGAGGATGAATGTCAAGAACACACCAGCCTAACAACCAAAATCCTTCTGATAATTTACATCACTATAGATAAAGAAACGAAATACATTCTACTCGTACCCAACAAGTTTTTGTTTTTATTTTTGGTTCGAAAAAGTCATCTTTGTAAACTTTTCTCGCCTTCTGAAACTATAATATTTAATTTTGATATAATTTTGGAGTTTCAATAACCTGGTTAATCACGTGAAGCTTGGAAAATTCGCTATCAAACCTGCCACGACATCGCAAAAGTGACACGTTGCTTTCTATCATTTTTACAAAGTATGTTAAATATTCGACATATTAATTGTACAAACATTTCTGTGAATCCCTTCCTAAAAATTCGGGAAAAATGAAAAGTGGCAGATAATGTGAGAGGCAGTATATAAAAAGCAGGTGTCTTTAAATATATCCTCTCTAATTGTCGATAACAGGTCTGAACAAAAATCTTGATCGTTTGATTCTCAGACATATGCCATGAAACAATTATAGTTCAAACGATATGAAAGAGACTAGCCGCAAATCTAGTGGGGTTGGTCAAAGATATTCATTTTCCTTTGAGGAGATCAGCAAAACAAAATATAAACGGAATCTGTTGGCCGTGGTGAATTAATATTTAACCTGATGAGAAGTGCAGCCTCCTTGGGGATTGGGACGATGATGAACACATGGACCGACAAAGGATACAAGAATTCGAAAAAAGCATAGAAAGTAATTGATCCTCTCAAGAGTTTTGTCATAATTGGTTCTTAAAATGTTGAAGTCTGAGGCTCTTTACTCCTCGTTGGATTGGTGGTGGTAAATGCGGCTTCTTTCCTGCTCTGAGTTTATCTGTGGCCAAATGATTTTGAAAGCATAATATTGAATAAAAATTATTTGTTGGTGCGCACCTTTGTGAAAAAAGAGTCTTTTCATTTTCTATTATCTTTGTAGCGTGGGGGGTGTCTATATTTATCTCCCTTTCTACTTATTCATAATTATATAATATATTTCTATTTATATCTACTCCCTTTTACACACACACACACACGCGCGCGCACGCACCCTCTTCTTCTCCCTCCAGCTATGGGTAAATAGCAGGACATATTAGGTTCTATAGCCTTGGGTGGCAACTGGTCTAGGAGAAAGACAACTCTGAATTCAAAACCTGTGGAGGGTCGTTTGCGAACCTTGTGACACGTAGTGCACCAGGTCTCTGTATTCGGCCTATATATATATATATATATATATATATGTGTGTGTGTGTGTGTGTGTGTGTGTGTGTGCAAGTTTCGTTGAAAACGAGTGACAAGTTGTTGTTGTTAAGTTTTTATACAATTTCTCATGTATTCGTATATTTTTTTCTTTTCAGGGCATAAATTATATAAAAATTCTCCGAATATTTTCCAAGTGCTTCCGGCTATACTTTTAGTCTTTATCAAGGATGAATTTTCTTTTTCTTTTCACTGAATATATCGATTGTTTTATGTATGTATCTAGAGTTATAGGCATGTTTTATTTTCAAAACACAATCAGCACATTGTGACCATGCTCATAGTTGATATTACTGAGTGTTGAATTTTTCAATATATATATACATATATTATATTCAGATTGGCTGCCCGGCAGTTGTCGGCTTTAGACTCAGTTTGTTCAGGCACAATCCACTTATCCCTTCAATAGACCCAGAACTGTCTTTTTTTTTACCTCTTCTGGATAATCTACCCCTATTTGCGACCGAGTAATTGAAAAAGTGTTGTTTTTTTTTTTAAGTTTTCCCGAAAATTTCTTAAAATTGTTGTCCTGATTTGGAGAAAAAACGAACTTGTGAAAAGTCCTATTTTTAGCGCCTTAGTAGCTTTACCCCTGACCGTTATTTTATTGAATTTTCTTCGGAAATATTTAGCAGAAATAATAATAATAATAATAATAATAATAATAACAATAATAATAAACAAAAACAAAACAATTTTATGGAGCTACACAATACACACAGACAGAAAAATTAAAGCTAATCGCCCAGACATCGTTATTAAAGACCACAAACAAAAAAATTGCCTCCTTATTGCAGTGCAATGTTTCTTTGAAGCTCTTCAAAAAGCTATCAAAATATAACCACCTTGAAATCGAAATCTCAAAAATGTGGTCCATAAGAACATCAACAATCCCTGTCGTGTTTGGAGCCCTCGGATTGATAGGAAAAGATTTCAAGAAACTCATTGAAGGGATTCCTTCCTGGTAGTGCATGCCTCAGAGAAACACAAAAAGCTGTTCTCACGAGTAGAGCCCACACCTTACGAAGGGATTTATCTATGTAAAATATGTGTGTGTTTTGTCCTTTTAATTTTTTTAATTGTTCAGTGGAAAATGTCATGATGCCATTTCTGACCCTAGAAAATTTCTGCACTGGAAAATTTGCAACTCCTATGGGAAGGAAACTGAAAGAAACTGGTACGAACACCACCCTGACCCGGTTACGGAGATAGGACCTGTTACAATTCTATGGGACTACACAATACACACTGACAGAACAATCAAAGCCAACCGCCCAGACATTGTTATTAAAGACCACAAACAAAATAAGTGCCTCCTTATTGATATGGCAGTCCCTGCAGACTGCAATGTATCTTTGAAGATATTCGAAAAACTGTCAAAATACAAGGACCTTGAAATATAAATCTCAAAAATGTGGCACATGGGAACATCAACAATTCCTGTTGTAGTTGGAGCCCTTCTACTGGTTGGAAAAGATTCCAGTAGACTAATTGAAGGGATCCCTGGAAGTCCATGCCTCAAAGAGATACAAAAAATTGTTCTGACAAGTACAGCCCACACTTTACGAAGGGCTTTATCTATGTAATTATTTATTTATTTATTTTTTTGCAGTGGAAAGTGTCATTATGCCATTTCTAACCTTAGGTCCCTGGGCGGGACCCGGAAAGAAATGTGTAAACGCCAGATATCAAAGGAAATAAAAATAATAATAATAATAATAATAATAATAATAATAATAGGCATTTAAGTTTATCTTCGAATGGTACAAAATTACAAGCGTGAGAAACCCAGAATCTGCCTCACTGCAGTCGTAATTATTTACGAGACAAACATTCTATCCACTATTCTACGACAAGACGCCTACATGATTGATTGTTTGACTGGTTTCTTCTTTACGGCTTATCAGCTCTTTGCAGGTTATTTAAAGCCAGAAAAAAAAACTTTTATATTGTAAGAATTCTTTTAGAGATAATAATGATTTACTGATACAAGTTCTACTGAATAACCCATAGTTGGGAGGAGAAGAGGTGAGTGAATACCTTTCCCAAGGTTATTTGCGCGTAAGTGAACATGATGAAACCGGTTGGAATTGGAACTTCCCATTTCCAACTCCGAACCGTCATCGATTACACCTTCCGCACATCCAGCTGGTGTTCTCAAGTGGCCACCAACAATGTCGACTTTAATTAATTTCGATGTTCGTACGAGAACCGATGTTCCAACGTGAGACACCCAGTCCGAATCAAACTCACTACAACTAACAATTATATACGAAACTAATTTGCTAACCTTTACTCCACGTCGGTGTTATCAAATAATTTCTTGGCGTCTTGACCCCGACAGTCTCCCTAAAAAGCTGACATACATTTTTTACATGTCAAGGCTGTAGTCCCCACCGATAACCCTTCCATGTAAACTCTTTCGGTAGAATTCCTACCCCCACCGACTCCCCGAGTTCTGTTTATCTCTTCCCGATTCGCACACGTTAAGACCAGTGTTTTTAAGTCGATCCATATATGGACATCATTTGGTGTCCAAGATTTGCACGTGACATAGCTGTCTGCGAGAACCTCCAAGCTTGAAGAGAATTTTCTTATCACGAAACTCTTGATAATTCCGTTCTTTGGATTTCAGACAAAAAACCAAAGCTATCCGTCGTCATCGGCGTTGTAGAAGAAGAAGAAGAAGATGAAGATGAAGAAGAAGAAGAAGAAGAACAACAACAACAACAACAATAACAACAACACCAACAACAACGATGAACGACAGGGACGGGAAAAATATTTTAAAAAAAACTTTGAAAATAGTTAACATTACCTTTCTTACAAACATTTTTTTATAACAGGATTTATACCTGTCTGGCATTTTATGCAAAAATAAAAGTCCGCACCGAACCGAAGGCGAGGGACGGAGATGGGGGTGGGTAGTTGCGAGAACGTAAAGAAATTAGGATTTTTCGATCACACACACAAAGTGGGCTCGCACTTGCAGACGCATACATATGGCTGTCCATGCAAATACAGACATATGTACAAAGAAAAATGATTTGGAAATGATTTATTTAACTCAAGAAATATTTATTTTTCAATATAATCTTCCTTGTTAACGCGCTTTATACAGAGGTTAATATTACGAATATTATACAATAAAACTTTCTGATCTAAATTTAGATTCCGATTACAAATATATCATTACATCTTCCTGTATATGTGTGTGTATGTGTGTTTGTTTGTATGCGTGTGTGTGTGTATGTGTGTGTGTGTTTGTATGCGCGTGTGTATGTGTGTGTGTGTGTTTGTATGCGTGTGTGTGTGTGTGTGTGTGTGTGTGTGTGATTCTCAATTTATTTATATAATCTCTTAATTACTGGATTCTTACACTTCCGCGGATTTAAGTTTCATGAGTAAGCGATCATATGTGTGTGGGGGAGGGTAAGGGGACTATGTATGTGTGTATGTGCGTGCACGTGTGTGTGTGCACACGTTTGTGCGCATATATACAAATAAATATATTTTCGTGCACGAACGTATATGTCATCATAGACATATCTATATTTATACATTTCTGGGAACAGATACAAAGATACTATATGCAAATATACATTCATATATATAAGCATATCAAGAAACACCAATATATATATATATATATTGTCATCCACAGACAGACTGTTTCGCTGTATCACAGCTCATCAGTGTGGCTAGACGTCCGGTTGCCTCTGGCTAGAATCGAAAACCGGCTGAATTCGCGTCAGTCGGAAATTTTACCCTGAAGCCGTTGGCGCACGGCAGAGAAGAAGGTGAATTTAAGCGTATTTATATTTAGATAAACACACAGTAAATTAACTGATTTAAAATATGCGGAAAAACATATTTAAAATCAGTTAATTTATAATATTAATGCTCTGTAAATTTACATTGAGCACTGTTTTGTAAAAATAAAAATATCTATAAGAACACCGGATTATATATCTTACTGTTCATTCTTTTTATATATATATATATATATATTTTTGTCATCCACAGACAGACTATTTCGCTGTTTCACAGCTCATCAGTGTGGCTAGACGTCCGGTTGCCTCTAGCTACGATCGAAACCCGACTGATTTTGCGTCAGTCGGAATCTCTACCCGTTAAGCCATCAGCGTACGGTACGGGATGGAGGTGAATTTTAGCGTGTTTATTTTTAGATTCGGATAAACACACAGTGACTGAGAGTGACTCAATTCTGTCGAAGAGTCGTGCCGTATTAGCATAAATAGTCACTGTTTACAAATTCACACCCCAAACCAGAGGGCTCAACCGAAATTAATTTCAGGAGCTACTATATATATATATATATATATAATCAAATGGATAAATATGAGTAACCTGAAGATTGCAAATGACATGAAACAACAAGTTGTGAATCAACGTAGGATATTAATATATGTTTTTTAATGTGTGTGTGTGTGTGTGTGTGTGTGTGTGTGTGTGTGTGTGTGTGTGTGTGTGTGTGTGTGTTTGCGTATATTATAAATATGTATATATTCACTAAGGACGTAGTTTATAGGGAACAGATAGGAAACTTTTATGAATTTACCATGCTTCGCTTTTATTTAACCTTCATCAGAGATCTTTTTAGAAATGAGTTATGGAGTTTCTCTTACATAACTTATTCCTCGACACCAAAAAAAAAAAAAAAGAAGATTTGATGAAGCTTAAATAAAATCGAAACAGCTTAAATTCATTAACGTTTCCTATTTGTTCCTTATTCTATCATTCTGTCGGATTTGAATCCATATTTGATCTCTATATATAATTAGAGATATAAACAAACATACTTGCGTGCGATCACGCGCATATATAAATTTACAAATAAATATTTTATTTAATTTTTGGTGTCAACAAAACAGTGCTGAAACCGGTATCTATCACAGAGCCACAAAGTATATATTAAGAAATATACATATTACCTGACGTAATGTAATTTGTATATTTATTAATATATATATATATATATATATATATATATATATATATGTGTGTGTGTGTGTGTGTGTGTGTGTGTGTGTGTGTGCAGAGTGAGAAGATAGAAGGATAGATAGATAGATATGAACAGATTGAGATCGATAGATATGAACAGAATGAGATAGATAGATAGATAGATAGAAAGATAGATAGTTAGATAGATAGAAAGATAGATAGATCGATAGATAGATAGATAGATAGATAGATAGATAGATAGTGGAAGTATAAATCAATACCATATGGTGATTATCAGTCTCTAGCTAAAGTGAAATCTTCAGCCTAAGTGCCATTACTCCTTCAGTGTGATTGTGGATATAGCATAGGTTGTGTATATAAGTCGAGAGGATAAAGAGAGAGGATTAAACTGTCCCGTCCCAGTTTATTATTATTATTATTATTATTATTATTAAGGGTCGAGGATTCTACATTACTATTTATGCTGGCTGGGTAGTTGTAAGTATCTATTTAAATAAGCGGCTTTTATTTAAGGTCATCACTTCCAGATTGCTTACATACATACATACATACATATATATATATATATATATATATATATATATATATATATATATATATATAATAAATATTTAAAATTTGTTACTTAACTGATTGATGTTATAGTCAGCACCCTGACTCCAGAGATTTTTGCAATCGGTTCACGTTAGGATTTTCGAAAAAAAGTTTTTAAAAAAATTTGCGCTATTTATTGGTGTTAGGTTGATTTTTTCTCGTTTTGTGTGTGTGTGTGTGTGTGTGCGTGTGTGTGTGTGTGTGTGTGTGTGTGAATGTATATGTGTTTGTGTACGTGTGTGTGTGTGTGATTGTGCGCATGTGTCGAAAATCGTGGATATGTTTGTTTTCCTATTAGTAATAAATTTTATTAGAATTAGTTTATGAGATTCTATTTTGTCTTTTTGTTCATGATGTGCTTATAGGTAATTTAGAAATTATTTTCATGTCTGCATTTGGACAAATGAACTCTGATATTTTGCTTAACAATTAATATTGTTCTGGGAAGGTAATTATCACAATTTTTCTCCTAAAGTTATGTAAATTTGAATTGCTGTTAGAAGTTGCTGATGTTTTTCTTATTTCCCACGTTATTTTTGGTGTACTTTGTTTAGAGCTTTTGAGTTGTCATATATGTTTTGATAGTGTCGTGCTTTTTGCATATTTTCCGTTGTTAAATTATGTTTTTTTTTAATTATTTATGAGTACCTTCTGTTACTGCTATACATATTTTTCCGACTTTCCTTTGAATCTTACTATAGGTTCGTACAGGTCTGTCAATGAGGTTTGATGAAAATTGTAACTGTTTGTTTTTACATTTTATTATAGAGTGGGCTGAACCCTATGAGGTTTCTATTTGTGTTACATTTTTTGTTCTTTCATGTGCAAATGAATGTTTTGCCGAAAAAACACTTTAGTATTTTTTAGTATGATTGTATGCTTCATTATTGATAGGAATTTTTCTTTCGACAAATTGTCAGATAATTTGCAGCTGATGGACAATGGTATTTGTTTGATTATGCTGTGTGGGTGCTTGGAGGGAGTGTGTAAAGTGGATTGTCGTTTGGTTAAAGATGCATCTAAGAAGTTTACCACGTTTTGATTTCTGATCTTGTATTTTTTTTATTGATTTCAACATAAAGTTGTTCTTAACTAGAGTTAATTTTATTATGATTTTACTTATTTTTCCAGTTCATTTTTTGCTGAGTTTATAAATCTGCATGTTGGATAAGCTTTAGAGTTTTCTTTGTCTTTTTTCGTGTGATGTATGCTTGATTTTTATCTAGCCACTTTATGCGATCATTTCGCTCGAGTTTTTGGTGGGATTTCTTTCACTTCCTCCTTTGTTTTTTTTTTTTTCATGTTCTTTTTCCTTTAAATGGTTTATTGAATGTTTATGTTTTAGTTCATGTTTTCCTTGAGTAACTTTTTACGTTCTTCGGGATTTTAGCTTGTATATGTTTTTCTAGTTTTATCGACAAAGACGTTCAGTGATTTCTTTTTTATCTTGTTCATGTTCTCTTCAAAATACGTTTTCGCTGTTGTGAAATGTTATCATTCCATGTCCGTAGGTAAATAGAACGAGAGTTGACTACTGGTTTTCAGAGGTTCATATAGAAATATTGCTTAAAATTTGCTATATTTCCTTCAGAGTCAATGCTGATAGTGATTTACAGTCATCCCTTTTAGGGCCAATGCTGGTGGTTCTTCACAGTCATTCCCTTTAGGGCCTATGTGGATGGTTATTTACAGTCATTCTCTTTAGGGCTCTTCCTGATGGTTATTTACAGTCATTTCCCTCAGATCCAATCCTGATGGTTATTCACGGTCATTCCCTTCAGATCCAATCCTGATGGTTATTCACGGTCATTCCCTTCAGATCCAATCCTGATGGTTATTCACGGTCATTCCCTTCAGATCCAATCCTGATGGTTATTTACAGTCATTCCCTTCAGATCCCTTATTTATATTGGTTGTGTGTCTGGAAGAAGTGTGAATGCAAATGCATGCACATACACAATCATGCATATTGCACACAACACTTGCGCACAAACGTTTGTTCTTTAAAGAATTAATGGATTAGGTTTCAATCAGGCAGATTGTATTCCAAATACAACGTGTCCACCTTAATGGCGTTTGAAGTAACATATATATATATATATATATATATATATATATATATATATATATATATATATATATATATATATATATGCAGATAGATAGATATAAACAAACGGAGATAGGTAGATATATAGATAGATACATATGAAGATATTGGGATATATATATATTTTATAGTAATTCGTCGAGCTTAGAATCCGCAACAAAATGCAGTAAGCACTGGACGGCCGTTTCGTCCTATCTGGGAATCATCAGCAGTGCGCATCCACTACCGAGAATCGAACCAACTGCAACACAGGACTCGATATAGCGCCGCTACTCACTCAGTTCTGTTCACCGATACCCATCCAAGTATACAGAGTCCCCGAATAACCTCGGAACCTGTGCCCCAAGAACCACGACTACTATTTTGACCCTTAGCCGCTCTATCACAGAGCTTAGCTGGATTTAGCAAGATATACAAGTAATTGATTTTGGGGGGATTTAGGCTAATTTAATAGTAATTCGTCTAGCTTAGAATCCTCAACAGAGTCCCAGATAGGACGAAACGGCCGTCCAGTGCTTTCTGCATTCTGTTGAGGATTCTAAGCTCGACGAATTACTATAAAATTAGCCTAAATCCCCCAAATCAATTACTCATATATATATATATATATATATATATATATATATATATATATATATATATATATATATATATATATATAATTGTTTATTTAGGCAGCAATCCCTCTATTATACGTTTCGTTAAATATGACTGGCAAGGTCCCGTGATTGAGCTTTTTATTTAATTTTTCTTGTGTTTGTACAAGTGTTTTCTTTTCTGGACATAAAGTATGTAAAAATTCTGCCTATCCGAGTGCTTTCGGCTATTCTTTTAGCCATTATCAAGGGTGATTTTATTTTTAACTAAACATATGAGATTTTTTTATGTGTCTAAAGTTATAGGAATGTTTTATTTTCTGAACACGATCAGTACATTGTGGCCATGTTCATAGTAATGTTATTGGGTGTTGACCTTTCCTTTTTTTATTATTACGGCTTCCGTTATATTTAATCTTTTTTTTTACATGTCCATGAGGCTGTGATACATGTATTTTCTACTCAATACAGAATAGAGCAAATATTATTTATTCAAAATTTATAACATAGACATGTTATAACATCACTACAAAAACAAAATGCATACTTTTGTCTATATATATATATATATATATATATATATATATATATATATATATATATATATATATATATATATCAGGTCATCCCATAAGTTCTGTCCGAATTTTGAATAAAGAAAACAAGTGACCAAATGTTATGTTTAATTACAGATTCAATCAACACTGTATTTTCCCTGATTATCTATGACTTCCTTCCATCTATTAACAAGCTTACTAATTCCATTACTGTAAAATTCTTTTGGCTTTGATTCGAAGAACTCACAAATGTCAGTTTTAACCTCTTCCTGTGTTACAAAAGCTGTTTCTTCCAAATGATACTGTAAGCTACGAAACAAATGGTAGTCTGAAGGGGCAAGGTCGGGAGAATAAGGTGGATGAAGAATTTTCTCCCAACCAAGTTCTTCGATCTTTTGTGACGTGATTCTTGCTGTGTGTGGTCGCGCATTGTCCTGATGAAACATCACCCGTTTTCGATTCACTAGAGCAGGTCTTTTTTACTTTCTTCAAAGCTTGGTTCAAACGCTCTAATTGCTGACAGTATATTTGAGCATTAATTGTTGCATTAGGTGGTAAGAATTCAAAGTGGATTATTCCTTGGCAATCCCACCAGATTGAAAGAAGAACTTTTTGCCCATGAAGTTCCCTTCTCAGTTGTGGCTGGGGTCCTTCCCCTTTACCAAGCCACTGTCTACGACGCTTAACATTTCGATAAAAGACCCATTTTTCGTCGCCAGTCACAAGTCTATCCAAAAAAAGGTGAAACAAGTTGGCGAGAATGGAGAGAAGAGCAGATGTCAACTCGGGATTTGAGGTTGTTTTCAGACAATTCCTGAGGCACCCATTTTCCAAGTTTAGGAACTTTTACAAGTTGTTGAAGATAACGTTGTATGGTTTGAACTGAGAACCACTGCCAATTCCTCAACTGATAAAGCAGGATTTTCTTCAAGGGCTGCTTCAAGAAGCTTTTCATCAAACTCAACTGGACGTCCGGTTCGATCTTCATCTTCAAGGGTGAATTCTCCACCTCTGAATTTTTCAAACCATCTTCTGCAAGTTCTTTCATTCACACATTCCTCTCCATAAACTGGGTGAATGTTTCTAGCCGCTTTGGCTGCTGAGTTTCCTTTCTTGAACTCATAAAGCATTATATGCTTCAAATGATTCTTAGGTACTTCCATGTTAGCAAGGTTTTAATCAAACAAAATTTAATTTTTATTGTTCTCTGAAATAAAATTTGATCAGTTTAAATGCATCTAAACATAAAAATAAAATGTTCAGCTCCATTAGACATTATATAAATACTCTTTAAATTTCGTTCATTTTAACAAAAAGTTAAAATTCGGACAGAACTTACGGGATGACCTAATATATATATAGACATCTTACATATATATATATATATATATATATATATATATATATATATATATATATATATATATATATATATATATATATACACACATTGTACATATATATATATATATATATATATATACACACATTGTACATATATATATATATATATATATATACACACATTGTACATATATATATATATATATATATATATATATATATATATATATATATATATATATATATATATATATATATCTTACATATATATATATATATAATTATATATTACGAGTATGCGTGCACAAACACACATACAAATGTATTTTGAATTCGTATGTACAATAATTTATTTGGAATACGTAATAACTTTTAAGAAAACATATTTTTGGTTATATATATATATATATATATATATATATATATATATATATATAGAGAGAGAGAGAGAGAGAGAGAGAGAGAGAGCGAGATATATTCAAAATTATAAGATATGCATGTTATAACATCACTACAAAATTGCAATTTTATTTCAGCACTACTGGTGTCTTCTTATGTGATGGTGTTAATTGCAAACACCATCACTTGATCAGACACCAGAAGTGTTGAAAAATAATTGTAATTTTGCAGTGATGTTATAACATGTTTATGTTATAATTTTGAATAAATATTATTTGCTCTACTCAGTATTTATCAGTCTTTTTAGGATAGTGTTTTTGGTTATCGGAATTTTATTCCATCTATATCAACCATGTACCTGTATATATATATATATATATATATATATATATATATATATATATATTGATGCATGTTTCATTAAATAATATAGACTAGTTTTGTCTATTTATTTTAAGTAAGTTCCTTTCATATTGTCTGATAAGCTTAATAACATTATCATTGAAAGACGAAAGGAAATCACCATATTGATACATGTTTTTATCCTATCTAATCTTTCGGCTTACATAAGCCATTATCAAAGATGACAATTACGTTTCAATATATCAAACAATACACAGACGAAACAATAATGATAGTCTCTTTTTGTTGCATGAAAAATTTCAAAGCAACAACAAACTCGTTTATACGAGACGCGGAAGCGAAAATCGCATCGCAGCTCGTGACGTCACACATGACCACGCGAGAGTGAAAACGAGAAGTATTAATTATAAACCAATGGCTTCTGTTATCAATTATAGGCATTTAAGAATATTTGTGGAGATTTCATAGTTTATTTTGTTCAGGTTAGGTTTCAACTGTTTTATGTATATAGCTTCAAGAATTTTTAGCAATTTCTACATGTCGGACCTCGAAAATAAGATATTTACAGATGTTAAAAAACCTTCCATCTATCTAAGATATGTTGACGATATCCTTACGTTAGTTAGAAATACAGATGAAATACTTCAACTTCAAAAACTTTTCAAAAATAATTCTGTCCTTAAATTCACGTATGAACTCAATACTAATAATAACATCCCCTTCCTTGACATATTGATAAACACAAATAATAACAAATTTACTATTTCGCCATACAAAAAACCCACCAGCATAAATTCATGTACACTTAACTACAAGAGCGAATGCCCATATTACTACAAAATAGCAATTATAAAAAATCTAATACATCGTGCAGAAACTAATTCATCTACAAAACAGATTTTTTACAGTAACTAAAGAATATAAAAAAAAACACTTCTTAATAATAGCTTTCCAAACTATATAGTTGATGAACAAATAAGATGCTTTCTTAGAAGTCTTAATACTAAGCAAATAGAACATAATACTGCTTCAATTAATCCCAAAAGTATTAATCTCATATATCATAGTCAAATGCATACTAATTATAAACAAGATGAAAATATACTAAAAAATTAGTAAAAACTAATATATCTACAACACATACTATCAAAAAAATTAGGTTAATCATATACTACCCTAAATTTAGTATATCCAACTTAATTATTCGCAATGATTCTTTCCCCACCCCCTATTTGTTAGTGATTTGTAAAAAAAAAACAACATAGTTTACAAATTCAAGTGCCCTTTGGGAGATTGCATCTCCAATGGATTAAATAATATTTATGTTGGTCACACCAAAAACTCGCTTTCACGACGCTTGGTCATGTGTGATGTCACGAGCTGCGATGCGATTTTCGCTTCCGCGTCCCGTATACACGAGTTTGGCGTTGCTTTGAAATTTTTCATACAACAAAAACAGACTATCATTATTGTTTTGTCCGTGTATTGTTCGATATATTGAAATGTAACTGTCATCTTTGATAATGGCTTATGTAAGCCGAAAGCTTAGATAGGATTAAATTTCTTTCGTCTTTCAATGATAATGTTATTAAGCCCCAGACAATATGAAAGGAACTTACTTAAAATAAATAGACAAAACTTGTCTATATTATTTAATGAAACATGCATCAATGAAAAATTGCTGCCGAAATACACACACAATATATATATATATATATATATATATATATATATATATATATATATATATATATATATATATATATACTGAGAGAGAGATACAATATGTGGATGAATGTATTTCTATCCGTGTTTTGATTTTTGTCTTCATTTTATTGTGGTAATTTCTTTTTGAAAAATGTTACCAGCATAAATAGAAAAAAATGAATAGATTCCTTTTGGATTGCTTTCGACATTAATTCCTCTAATGACTAAACTGGCTGAGTCCTTTCCGTTGAAAGATGCTGATGCAAAAACTCTTTAAATATTTACACGTTGACTAATTTGCTCAGCTCTTGCCTCTTCTTTTTTTTCTGCTATGTTTTTATTTCTCTTCTTAAAAACAATTACTTTTGATTCCTCTCTTTATAAGTATTTTCGACTTTGGCAATCTCTATCTCTCTACGTATACACATACATTTAAGTTTTGCCGAATAATGACAGACAAGTTATTTCTTCTCAGTCGGATCCATTACATTCACTTACGTGCTTATACCCTTCGGAAAGGTATGAATCCTCTTCTTAACCCCACCACCACCACCAGCTATAGGTAAATAGCAGGATAGACTGGTTTCTATAGCCTTGAATGGCAACCGGTCTAGGAGAAAGAAAAAGACTGAATTCAAAAACCGACCTGAAGATAGTTGTGCTCCATCAGGCTATCTTGCCGAAGACACACTTCTACCGCGGTTGCAGTACATATAGTGCTCCTACGACCCTAATGGGTTACGAGATTCGTGGTTTTAATCTTGTTAGCGGATTAGTTTTCGTATCTTGCTGTTAAAGGTGTATAAGAATCGTTCACAGTTCACCTTACTTCTTGTTAGGTTCCGACATTTTTATTGGCCTCAGTAATTATCAAGAATTAAAGAAATGAAGTCCATTTTGTGATAGTTTGCCTCTTTGAGATGATTTAGAATTCTAAGCTTTCATTTTGTTTCTGTGACGTCACATAGACATGGCGTTATTGTTAGTTCTGGATTTGCGTTGTGTAGATTCGGAGAATTTAAATAAATTTGATAATTATATGAATGCAAATGAAGACTCTGAACAAAAATAACTTAGGCAAAATGATTCATTTATAGTCATGAAGTCATTTTCAATATTTTCTAAAACAAATCTTTGCCTTTTGCTAAGTGTACTGTAGGAAATTTAAAAAAACTTCATTTTATAATCAGTCAGTTATGTGCTATGCGTGATACACGTTTAGGCGATCATATATCTTTCGATACATGACTGACAAGGCAGATATTTTTTCCCGCAGTAGGTTGCCATTTCTTTCTGCGGTAGACCAGTTGCCATCGAAGACTATAGAACCTGGTCTGTCCTGCTATATACCCATAGATGGGTGGGGAAGAAGAGGAGGATTCATACCTTTCCCAAGGGTCAGTCAGTTATGTGGCATGCGTGATACACGATTAAGCGATCATGTATCTTTCGATACATAACTGACAAGGCAGATTTTTTCCGCAGTAGGTTGCCATTTCTTTCTGCGGTAGAACAGTTGCCATCCAAGTCTATAGAACCGGTCTGTCCTGCTGGAGGGGAGAAGAAGAGAATTCATACTTTTCCCAAGGGTATTAGCACGTAAGTGAATGTAATGGACTCGACTGGAATTCGAACTCGGCTCTCCGATTCCTCAATTCGAGCCGCTATCCATTACTCCACCCAATCTCAAATTTCCTTTTTATCTTTCCTTAAATTGAATTTCTCAAGGTCTAATCTGATTTTCTTTTATTCTCGACTATCAATATCCAAAGAAACTTGATATTTGCTTTTGACTTTAAAATTTTTCCTGCGTTCGTCGCAGTCTATTACTTTGAATTCGACGCAGACCCTGTAAAGTACTAAATAAGAGGCTATACTAGTTCCATCTATCAGTACTGACACACCCTTGTGCAAATTAATTGAAACAAAACGAATGATTCCGTTATTATTTACTTTTTTCGTATTTTTCTAATGAAACATGACCGAGTGCACATGTTAGTACTTCATATGTCCATTCCACAACATCGTTCCTTGCAGATTGATTACAGATTCTCGATTGGATTTAAATCTGGAGAGTTTCTGGACCAATCTATAGTTGTTTGATTTGTTCACTGGTAAGGCTTGCCAGTGTGTTCGTGCAGCGTTACAATTTTCGTACGCTTCCTTGGAGACGCAATTAGGTAATTGATTTGAATGAAAACGTTAAGAGCTCTTTCGCCTGAGTGATTCAGCTAGGGGTATACGGCTGATGCATTACGCAACTGTGTTATATGATTCAGCTTGATTCAGTATGACTCCAGTTGGCTAACTGGGATGGGGGGGGATTCAGAGAGGGGATTAACTGGATTTAAGCTGTGTGATCAAGGGAATTCTGCTTGGATAATCAACTGGGTGATACCATTGGGTGAAAGAGGATTCACGTTGTTCCAGAAGTTTGAAGGATTCGTTGTTTTAGAGCAGCACGGATGAAGAAAATGGGTTATTTCCTTGGTTGATTCTGTTTAATACATGCGTTGCTTGGATCTGTTTCTTGATCCAGCTGTGTATCCCAGATTATTGTCTTGGAGGATTCGGATACTGATACCGCTAAATAACCCTGTTAGGTGAATAAACTTGTATATTCAATTTAATGGTTTGACTGGTTTGTCTTGTTGATCTACTGACTTTCGGCAACCGGCCAAATTTTCATTTATGAAATTATCTTAAGAGATTTCCAACATGGATATAGGCATCGACACTTGACAATGATGGTGACAACCTCTTCTTATCGACTTACCTTAACCGCTAACATTTGAGAAAAATTTCAAAGAACGCCTACGAAATTTGGTATCCCAATCGACAGTGATTCCCCCGACAATCAAATACAAAACACTTCTTTCACGTTTAATTTCCCTGATAAATTCACAGTAAGTATTGTGAATTTCATCTGCAAAATAAAAAAAATAATTTAAAATATTATCAATATTTCATTAATAACACTGATCAACAAAAACTCCTTTGAAAAGGTGTCTAGACACCAAACATCTTTTTTGCTAATTTGTGGGCAATGATTCTGAAAATGACTTTACTTTTTCTTGGTTAGCTACCGTTTTTGCTCTACAGAAATGCCTCATTTTTCGGCAAAAAAGCATTTTTTTAATTTGTTTTCTGTATATGTGATATTGACCGATGGCAATATTTCTCAAAATAAAATCGTGTAAACCTCTCAATTCATATTTAAACCAACAAATATTAGTCTGCTTATTGAGAAATACTATTTTTGCAATAACAATCAGACATTAAGTGCTTAAAAATAACACGATTGAATCTACCAAGACCAATAAGTGTTTTCATCAAATCATTTAATAAACTAACAGAAAAAATAAAACCTTCATGAACATAAGAACTATGGTAAAAAAGATTTTCTTGATCGTCTGTCATGTTCAATGTTATTTAAGTCCCTTTTGATACTCCAGCAGTATCATGTATAATGGAATAGGTGCATTCCATTGGGATGTCTTTAGTTTGAGTTTCTTTCCAACTGTGAAAACAAAATGCTCTCAATGTGCTTAGTTTCATTCCATTATGGATTTGCTTCGTGGGCGAGGATTCAGGAGAAGAGGCTTTTGACGTTTGTTGTAGTGAAAGGATAAAAGTGATGGGATAAATTTATGAATATCAAACAGAAGATTTTAGGGTTTCATTTCTTTGATGTCATCTTTATTATCAGGTTTACTAAAATCTATTATTGATAAGGTTTATCAGTTAATTTGCATTTTGGAAATAAATTGGGAAAATTCGGTACATCAATTTTAAAATTTTTGACTCAAAAACACTTTTTATCTGATAAAAATTGTTTATTTCAGGTGGCTGACATAAATTGCTCTGTCTTCCTGAAAATTGATGGGCTTCTACAACCTTTATTAACAAAATTTTGTGATCAGCCAATATCGTAAATTGATCTTTTTTCTAAAAATAAGCAATTTCATTACAGCAAAAACGGTAACTAACCATGAAAAACGAAGTTTATATTCGGAATCATCACCATCAAATTAGCTAAAAAACGTGTTTTGTTTCTTGCCACCAAAAATCCTGTTGACCAGAGTAATTTCTATCTTCAACTTTACTGTTTTGAACTGAGATCAAAACAAGTAAATTTGCCTCGTTTTAAACAAAATTCTTGTCTCATCTACAATTTATTTGCAGTTTTTTTTCATTTATTTGTCCACAAAACAATCTAATCCAACAATTGACAAAACGGCAAATATTTACGCTGTACTTATTACATAGCGCCTTGAGCATACCTGTAGACATAACTGCAAAGGGCATCGTTTAGAAACGCCATGATCAAAACAATAAAGATAAGAATTTGTGTTTGAATAATTAATGACATTATTTATTTTTATTTTTTTATAATCACCGGTAACAAAATTCATCTTGATTTTTTCTTCTAAAAATAAAAAAAAATGTTGGTTTTCGTAAAAACGTAAATTTTACAAAACAATTTAATTTTAAAATATGAATTTGTTACTGATGGAAGCTAGAAAGTTAATATTAAAATCGATCTTTCTCGAAAGTAAAAGCTAACAAGAATTCTTTGTAGGAATGTTTGTTCTATTATTACCTAAAACCATATTACAGAATTCCTGTTTGAACGGTAAACATAATCACCACTGACGATCTTTGATGGCTCTGGGCTGGAATGGTATCTTCTTCTGATGTCATTTATTAAGAATACCCCCCACCAGCCAGGCCGCGAAAGTCATGAACTTCAAAGTTCTTGCCTCACAAGTTTTTACGAAAATAAAAGTAATGATATCATTTCATAATTAAGAAAGAATGCAATGTATATGCAATGACTGTCAGCAGCGATGCGTCATAAAGAAATCATCTTTGGAAACCAAGCTACAATATTTAGACAAAATATCTTCAACTACAGTGATGCACACTGAATTGAGCAGTCCTGAACCCAACTGAATTTTCTTGACTTTCTTGCTACAAATTTTGTGCCGCGAAAATTGTTTAATAAAGACGCCATTTGTTTACAATTTTTTCACTCTCGTATATTTGCCAAAATGTTTTTAATTGCCAAATAAATAAACAAGACGTGATCGACTTTTGGTTAATCAATTTCTACTCCAATATGATCCACTGTTAAGATATAAAATTTCTCAATGCTAATGATATCGAGGTCGTTAGCTTTATGATTTCCTGAGCCGAGAGAGAACACCAGTTTTTCTTTTCTAAGCAACAGGAAATCAATTTCAATCGCAAGAAAATAATTTTGATAATATATTATTTACCCGACGACAGAGGGAAAGGTGCTAACTCAGAGTAAAAAAAAAAATGTCTCCGTTGACATTAAGCAAAATGACATCGTTCGTACGCTTTTCCCGAATCCTTTCATTCTTGAAAATGCGCGCGAGAATTACTTTTTCCTTATTTATTCGTTCTTTTAGTTGTTTGCTTAAAGTTTGCGGAGAATTTTTCGTGAACATAAATATTCGGGGTTTGCTTATCAACGAAATATTTCAAATTAAATAAGAAAAGTATTTCCACGAAAGAAACTTGAAATTATCAATTTTCGTTATAACGCCAAAGATTTCGTGTTTGTTCTATGTTAATCGAAAATTACAATGATCATTTTCAGGATTAATTTCATTCTGTCTATCGGAGAAATTTATCTAATTTAGAATAATGTAGAATAAACAAGTTTTTGCTGATTTTTAATAAAAACTATTTTTAATAAAAGCTTAAAAGTTGAAATTGAATTTTATAAATTATACACACATAATTTAACAGATCAAGTTTACTCGAAATATTTCGATAATTCTATTAGTAGGAGTACTGGTAAATTTAAAAGTGATATTACCCAGGGAAAATCTTTGAAAATATTCAACTTTGGTTTTAGAACTGGAATTCGATAAAATGGTTTAACAAAAAAAAAATTCTGTTACTCTCTTTATGTTTGAGATAAAAATATCATATGTACAAAATAGGTTAATAACAATATTTCTTTCTATAGCAGGAATAATGACGGAGGAAGATCGTTGGGTATCTTGGCTATCAAATAAAATATTCGTTTCTTGAATAACTAATTAAATCCTTGGTCTTACTTTGCATAACTGATAGGTCTGTGTTCGTGTGTTCGCTCCAGAGAAGGTGAAAGTCGATGTGGCTGCTACTATATATGAATAGAGTCTCGGCGTTGCTTTATAGCAGCAGACGCAGCGCGGCAACTCACTGTGCAGGCAGCAGATATGATTACTACACGAGCGATGCCTTCAGATTGCCAACTGAGGCCAAAAGAAAGATTTGCAAGAACGAGGACTATGATGCGTGTATCCGTTTCACTAATATTCAGCGAATTTTCTACTGAAATCCAGAGTTATTCCCCTTGCCACCAGAGCCAGGCCCTTGCAGCCAAATATGGCGCCTGCCGTACCGGGCTCCTCTTTGACCATACATAGAGGTTGCTCGCGAACCGAAGAAAGCTCTTTCCGAGAATCGCTTCGGGTGAAACTGCCTCAACACTAAAAATGCAGGCACCGTATAAGGAGTGAACGTTCACCATTTTTGCTTTCATCTGTTTATTTTATTTTTATTTTGTTTGTTATTAAGTTCAATAAGACTGCTTGCTCAGTGCAATCTCTAACACATGAAAACTTGTTTGCAGTTAAACATGCGTTGGTTAAGGAACGCAAATTTGTGAATGAATTGCTATTCTTATTCTACGCGAGTAACTGCATGTGTGAATGTGTGCATTTGACAAAACTAAAAATTTACCCCAACACATGCATATGTTTTATACGCGTACATATAATATATATATATATATATATATATATATATATATATATATATATATATATATATATATATATATATATATATATATATATGAAAGAATTTTCAGAGTTAACCTGTAGAAAAAGACAATATTTATAAATGTAAAAGACAATAGGAAAAAACTAATAGTTGCCGACGCGATTCGTCCGATGTGGACCTTCTCAACTCAAGACAGAACGAAATGAATTTAAACAAAGTAACTAATAATAACAATAATATTGTTTTGTTATTATTAGTTACGTTGTTTAATAAATTCATTTCGTTTTGCCTTGAAAAAGTCCACATTGGACGAATCGCGTCGGCAACTATTACAGTTTTTCCTGTTGTCTTTTACATTTATATATATATATATATATATATATATATATATATATATATATATATATATATATATATACATGCATACATATATATACATACATACTTATATATATATCAATATATATATATATATATATATATATATATATATATATATATATATATATATATACGTACATACATATTTATATACATACGCTATATCCCTGATACTGAGCACTTTAACCCAGAAATATACCATACCTTAAAATTATATTTTATCACCTATATACGTGTGTTTGTGTGTGCGCGCGCGCACACGTGTGTGTGTATATTTATATATATGCGCATATTAGGTATGTGCGTGCGTATGTATGTATGTATGTGTGTCGGCTGATGTGTGCATGCGTGTGTGTTTATAAAACATTATAAAAGAAAAATGAATGCAGTTCTTTTTGCGTTTCTATAAATCGATGTCCACGAAGGTATGCGTACGTATGCATCCTTTCATGAATATACACACCTATCTATTTACATACAGATATATGAGTCATGCAAACTTTCACATACGCAGCTATACACGAGCGTATGTATTTGCTGAACTCAAATGTTCGTAATTTATAAAATATTTGCAACTATTTTTTTGTGGCAGTTTTGCGTATGATGACAAAAACGCGGTTTCATAAGAAACTGAAAAGAAAGAACTATTCGAATGTTTGTGCTTATGAGGTGAGAAAGACTGCGAAATTGCATTAGAAATGGTTACTAACGTGTGTCTGTGTGTCTGTATTCTTACTTTTCAAGTATTCCTGAATATTTATTCTTTTCTGGTAACATGTAATTCACTGCCTTAACTGACATACTAATGTCCAACGACAAATACACGTCGTTCGTGAAAAATGAATCTCTCTCACCAAAGAACAAGAAATGTGTAATTATAATGAATTTCATATATAGCAAGAATTTTTTCTAAATTTCACTGATTGAATATCTGTGGTAGAAAGATTAAATATTTTTTAAAAAAAAAATAGGGGTAGAAATTGAAGAAAAATCTTAAATTTATGAGGTTTTCCATCTTCGTTGAAAGTGAATTGAGAAACACTTTTTTTTTTCTTTTTTTTTTTTTTGTTACTCCTCCTCCCTCGTCTTTTCGCACCGTCGTAGCCACATACATTCGCACGCCTGCCCAGGGCCGCTTTCGCTTTGCCTTATAAAGGCATTTATACGCCAAGAAATAAAACAGATGAGACTTGTTTGAATATTTTTCATTTACGTCAATTTCTAGTTGACATTCAAAATTTTGCAATTTTACAAAAAATCAAAAACAAATTTTTTTTTTTCAAAACGAGAATTTCTTAATTTTAAAAATAAATAAATAAAAAAAGTAAGAAATGAAAGTGAAATCTTTAAAAAAAATTCTTATTTATAACTGATATTTATTTATTAAAAAAAGACTTTACAAGATTCCTATTAAAATTGTTTTAATCATTTTATTTATTTTTTTTTTTACGTCTGAAAAACTGACGTTCGATTTCGCGGCAGTTTTCTTTTAATGGTTAGGGT
>OZ038496.1:97670364-97737947 GCA_964036315.1 Acanthosepion esculentum | reverse complement strand
TATATATATATATATAAATATATTATCATATATATATATATATATGATAAATATATTTATGTATATGTATATATGTCTATTTATAATAAATGAATTATTTACTTTATATATATATATATATATATATATATTCATAATAAAATCAATTAATTATTATATGTATATATATTTCATGTCTATATGTTTCATGCGTATATGCATACAATTATATATTAGATACGCATATACTAGCGTATCATTCCATTTTTGAAGACCTAAATTTGGAGATAATTATACTACAGTAAATAAATATATTGTCTGATTAACGGCGTAGCCAGAGGTAACAGTAAATACGCTAATTTTAATGCTCGTGTATGATGCGACCTCCTTAAAATTAGCTTCAAAGTTAGGTTTTCAAAAGTAGCATAATACGCGTGTGTATATGTCTGTGCGTGTGTTGATATATATATATATATATATATATATATATATATATAGAGAGAGAGAGAGAGAGAGAGAGAGAGAGTTGATAGTTACATTCACACTGTTTATATTCACATAATGCTTTGTCAAATCAAACTGTCATTGTTCTCCTATAAATACCACTGACCTTATAAACTAACATTTTATCTCATCTCATCTCATATGCTGACAGGATTCATAGGGGCTACCTGTGAAGGTTAGTGGTCATGTCACCCGCGAACGCGCAGTATTTAGAATGTTAGTTTTCACTGGGAAGCATTCTTCACTGAGAACATTGGCGCAACATCATCTTATCATAACCCATGAGTTTGTGCTATACGAAGATGTTTTCATGTGATAATGCAAATAAATACTTCATTTTTATTTGCGGAGGATCTTAAAATCCTTTCTTGATAATCATTTCTTTTTTAAGAGAAAAAGTTTTTATGCAAGTATAAAAAAAAAATACAAATAAGGTTCAGGTGGTGTAGTCGGTGGCAAATTCAGTTTAGTGGTAATGGTCTGGGAGAATCATGAACTCGATTTTTGTTTATTCTTTTGCGAGCCTTATTACTGGTCTAACATCAACCACAATGGTAGATACAAAATTAAAGGAATGCTGCTCAGTTGCTTTCAATACTATCTTATAGAGACTAAATATTTGACACCCTGGAATGCTGCTCAGTTGCTTTCAATACTATCTTATAGAGACTAAATCTTTGACACCCAGGAATGCTGCTCAGTTGCTTTCAATACTATCTTATAGAGACTAAATATTTGATACCCAGGAATGCTGCTCAGTTGCTTTCAATACTATCTTATAGAGACTAAATATTTGACACCCAGGAATGCTGCTCAGTTGCTTTCAATACTATCTTATAGAGACTAAATATTTGACACCCAGGAATGCTGCTCAGTTGCTTTCAATACTATCTTATAGAGACTAAATATTTGACACCCAGGAATGCTGCTCAGTTGCTTTCAATACTATCTTATAGAGACTAAATATTTGACACCCAGGAATGCTGCTCAGTTGCTTTCAATACTATCTTATAGAGACTAAATATTTGACACCCAGGAATGCTGCTCAGTTGCTTTCAATACTATCTTATAGAGACTAAATATTTGACACCCAGGAATGCTGCTCAGTTGCTTTCAATACTATCTTATAGAGACTAAATATTTGACACCCAGGAATGCTGCTCAGTTGCTTTCAATACTATCTTATAGAGACTAAATATTTGACACCCAGGAATGCTGCTCAGTTGCTTTCAATACTATCTTATAGAGACTAAATCTTTGACAAACAGGAATGCTGCTCAGTTGCTTTCAATACTATCTTATAGAGACTAAATCTTTGACAAACAGGAATGCTGCTCAGTTGCTTTCAATATTATCTTATAGAGACTAAATCTTTGACACACAGGAATGCTGATCAGTCTCTATAAGATAGTATTGAATGCAACTGATCTGGATGTCAAAGATTTAGTCTCTTGAAAGCAACTGAGCAGCATTCATGGGTGTCAAAGATTTAGTCTCTATAAGATAGTATTGAAAGCAACTGAGCAGCATTCCTGGGTGTCAAATATTTAGTCTCTATAAGATAGTTTTGAAAGCAACTGAGCAGCATTCCTGGGTATCAAATATTTAGTCTCTATAAGATAGTATTGAAAGCAACTGAGCAGCATTACTGGGTGTCAAAGATTTAGTCTCTATAAGATAGTATTGAAAGCAACTGAGCAGCATTCCTGGGTGTCAAAGATTTAGTCTCTATAAGATAGTATTGAAAGCAACTGAGCAGCATTCATGGGTATCAAATATTTAGCCTCTATAAGATAGTATTGAAAGCAACTGAGCAGCATTCCTGGGTGTCAAAGATTTAGTCTCTATAAGATAGTATTGAAAGCAACTGAACAGCATTCATGGGTATCAAATATTTAGTCTCTATAAGATAGTATTGAAAGCAACTGAGCAGCATTCCTGGGTGTCAAAGATTTAGTCTCTATAAGATAGTATTGAAAGCAACTGAGCAGCATTCCTGGGTGTCAAATATGCTGATCAGTTGCATTCAATACTATCTTATAGAGACTAAATCTTCGACACACAGGAATGCTGATCAGTTGCTTTCAATACTATCTTATAGAGACTAAATCTTTGACACCCAGGAATGCTGTTCAGTTGCTTTCAATACTATCTTATAGAGACTAAATCTTTGACACCCAGGAATGCTGCTCAGTTGCTTTCAATACTATCTTATAGAGACTAAATCTTTGACACACTGGAATGCTGATCAGTTGCATTCAATACTATCTTATAGAGACTAAATCTTTGACACCCAGGAATGCTGATCAGTTGCTTTCAATACTATCTTATAGAGACTAAATCTTTGACACCCAGGAATGCTGATCAGTTGCTTTCAATACTATCTTATAGAGACTGAATCTTTGACACCCAAGAATGCTGCTCAGTTGCTTTCAATACTATCTTATAGAGACTAAATCTTCGACACACAGGAATGCTGCTCAGTTGCTATCAATACTATCTTATAGAGACTAAATCTTTGACAAACTGGAATGCTGCTCAGTTGCTTTCAATACTATCTTATAGAGACTAAATCTTCGACACACAGGAATGCTGCTCAGTTGTATTCAATACTATCTTATAGAGACTAAATCTTCGACACACAGGAATGCTGATCAGTTGCTTTCAATACTATCTTATAGAGACTAAATCTTTGACACCCAGGAATGCTGATCAGTTGCTTTCAATACTATCTTATAGAGACTAAATCTTTGACACCCAGGAATGCTGCTCAGTTGCTTTCAATACTATCTTATAGAGACTAAATCTTTGACACACAGGAATGCTGCTCAGTTGCTTTCAATACTATCTTATAGAGACTAAATCTTTGACAAACAGGAATGCTGCTCAGTTGCTTTCAATACAATATATAGAGACTAAATCTTTGACACGCTGGAATGCTGCTCAGTTGCTTTCAATACTATCTTATAGAGACTAAATCTTTGACACACTGGAATGCTGATCAGTTGTATTCAAGACTATCTTATAGAGACTAAATCTTTGACACACTGGAATGCTGCTCAGTTGCTTTCAATACTATCTTATAGAGACTAAATCTTTGACAAACAGGAATGCTGCTCAGTTGCTTTCAATACAATATATAGAGACTAAATCTTTGACACACTGGAATGCTGCTCAGTTGCTTTCAATACTATCTTATAGAGACTAAATCTTTGACACACTGGAATGCTGATCAGTTGTATTCAATACTATGTTATAGAGACTAAATCTTTGACACCCAGGAATGCTGCTCAGTTGCTTTCAATACTATCTTATAGAGACTAAATCTTTGACAAACAGGAATGCTGCTCAGTTGCTTTCAATACAATATATAGAGACTAAATCTTTGACACACTGGAATGCTGCTCAGTTGCTTTCAATACTATCTTATAGAGACTAAATCTTTGACACACTGGAATGCTGATCAGCTGTATTCAATACTATCTTATAGAGACTAAATCTTCGACACACAGGAATGCTGATCAGTTGTATTCAATACTATCTTATAGAGATTAAATCTTCGACACACAGGAATGCTGCTCAGTTGCTTTCAATACTATCTTATAGAGACTAAATCTTTGACACACTGGAATGCTGATCAGTTGCATTCAATACTATCTTATAGAGACTAAATCTTCGACACACAGGAATGCTGATCAGTTGCTTTCAATACTATCTTATAGAGACTAAATCTTTGACACCCAGGAATGCTGATCAGTTGCTTTCAATACTATCTTATAGAGACTATATCTTTGACACCGAGGAATGCTGCTCAGTTGCTTTCAATACTATCTTATAGAGACTAAATCTTCGACACAGGAATGCTGCTCAGTTGCTTTCAATACTATCTTATAGAGACTAAATCTTTGACACACTGGAATGCTGCTCAGTTGCTTTCAATACTATCTTATAGAGACTAAATCTTCGACACACAGGAATGCTGATCAGTTGCATTCAATACTATCTTATAGATACTAAATCTTTGACACCCAGGAATACTGCTCAGTTGCTTTCAATACTATCTTATAGAGACTAAATCTTTGACAAACAGGAATGCTGCTCAGTTGCTTTCAATACAATATATAGAGACTAAATCTTTGACACACTGGAATGCTGCTCAGTTGCTTTCAATACTATCTTATAGAGACTAAATTTTTGACACACTGGAATGCTGATCAGTTGCATTCAATACTATCTTATAGAGACTAAATCTTCGACACACAGGAATGCTGATCAGTTGCATTCAATACTATCTTATAGAGACTAAATCTTCGACACACAGGAATGCTGCTCAGTTGCTTTCAATACTATCTTATAGAGACTAAATCTTTGACACCCAGATTTGAATGTTCGTTATGCAATTAGCATAGCCAAATTTTATTTTAATAGCATAAAAATAATGAAAAACATCTTTTAGAAATTGAAATCGAAAATTGAAACCAGTTTGTCTTTTCTTTTTAATAAATGAATTTTATTTTAAAAATCATTGTACTGAAAAGTTTTTGATTATGACGGGAATCTAAAAAAGTCTTGTTTAGTTTGATTTGGGAAGTAAGTCGGAATGAGAATTTTTTCCGTGCCTTCTCGTAATACTGCCAGTCACTTTTAGGGGCTCCACGAATAACTTCCCGATTTAGGTTAATTTAGGCCTCACAGTAAAAAAACAATCAGTACAACTTATTTCTTGTTAGACAAGATACGTTAAGATCAAAATACCTTGTGGACAGAGGTCAGCACGATATTGCTATAGGTTTCCCTATGCAATTCAATGTTGAGTTCCTGTCAACTAAGCGGATTCTAAATTAAAACAAATTTCTCGATTTTAGTCATACATTTTCCCCTTCAAATATGCAAATAGCACACTTATCAGAAAAGAAAATATATTTTATAAACATTTCGCTCTGCAATGATTCAAAACTCCGGTAAGCTAAGAGAAATAAATATTTTTAACTTGACAACCTATGCGTGGGAAAAAAGTTCTATTCCTGAGTAATTAAATTTACGAACATTTCCCAGTTAATAAAACATAACGCATTTTCACAACCAGTCCATTGTAATAGCGATTTTGTCAAACATGAATATATCATTTATTATGTAAAGATGACGAAAAGAAGGAACAAGTATTTTCATACGGCTGAGAGTGGATAACAAACATTGCAAATGTGAAGTGTGGGACTATAAATGTATTTAGGATTTTAAAAAAATGGCAAAAAGCAATTTATGAATTGTGTGAACTTTACATTAATTTTCTATTCAGTCAGTTATGTGTCATGCGTGATACACGCTTGGGCGATCATGTATCTTTCGATACATGACCGACGAGGCAGAGTTTTTCCCGCAGTAGATTGCCATTTCTTTCTACAGTAGACCAGTTGCCATCAAAGGCTATAAAACCCAGTCTGACCTGCTATTTACCCATAGATGGGGGGAGAAGAAGATGATTCATACCTTTCCCAAGGGTCAGTCAGTTATGTGCCATGCGTGATATACGCTTAGGCAATCATGTATCTTTCGATACATGACTGACAAGGCAGATTTTTTTCCCGCAGTAGGTTGCCATTTCTTTCTACGGTATGCCAGTTGCCAGCCAAGGCTATAGAACCTGGTCTGTCCTGCTGGGGAGAGAAGAGGAGGATTCATACCTTTCCCAAGAGTAATAGTACATAAGTGAATGTAATGGATTCAACCTCGGCTCTCCGATTCCTCAAGCCGAGCCGCTATCCATCACTCCACCGTGCCTTTTCTAATTTTCTCTTCACACATCTTTAATTTTTAATTCATTTCACTTCGGGCAAGGCGATAATGCCACTCAGACGCAAGCGGTTACTGAGTGCTACAGAAAGAGACAAAAGGACAATAAAAGTACAGGGTACAAAGTAGACAGATGACAATTGACGTTGGTTTAAATTTTTGAAAATCGTAGTTAACAGGAAAGCGGGATTACGGAAGAGAGTTCCACCAGCGGGAAGTGTGAGTGAAAAAAGTATTAGCATAGAACTTACGGTTGCATCTCGCAGTGTTAACCTTAAAATAGTAAATGCTAGCTGCCAATCTAGTACTAAACCTGAGTTCGTGATGACGAAGTAGCAATGAGAAAAACTCATCAAAACAATGACAATAGTTTATCGAAATGGTAGGGGAAAGCAACGTCACGGCGATGGGGGAGGGATTCAGGCCGAGATGCCAGGTCAGGACAGATTTCATATTCTTCTTTGGTTTTTGGTTTGGTTTGGTTTATTTTGTTTTACGGTATATCAACCTCAATGGGTTATTTAATGCCGACAAAATTTTTTATTGCTGGTAATATTTTGTTTTGTCAAAAATCTGTTTCTAGTAATGTATTTCCTTCAAAATTGTATTGCTGGCAATATTCTTTTCAAAAAAGTATTGCTGGTAATAGTTAACTATTTGCCCATAGCTGGGACCCTACAGGTGCTACTACCCCGGGTTAGTGTGGACCTGGGAACACCAGCAATTAAAAGGTGGTTCCACGCTCCTAAAAACCTCCTGATCAGAGGCCTTGCAGCTGGACGTAGTTTAACGTCTTACCCAGGAGGTGGATGTAGTTTAATGTCTTACCCAGGACGCGGATGTAGTTTAACGCCTTACCCAGGACGATTGGGTTTTGTCAACAATGTCTAGGTACATAGCAGATGTGACAGCAATATTCAAAGCATGGACTTATAAATGTGTAAGATAGATTCTGGCGAGAAAAATTGTCTAGGACGACACAGTGAACCAACTTTCCTAGTAGCAGACCTAATAGTTGATTCAATATAATCTTTCTGCATCATGTCAGTGGAAAATGTGAGACCGAATAGGTGCAACGAGTTGCTCCCCTGGGTGCAGGTATCATCCATGCTGATGGAAGGTTAAAAAAAAAGCTTCTCTAAGATGATTTTTTAAAAATAGCAGTTTCGTCTTAGAGGCGTTAAAATTAACAAACCATTTCTTGCCCCAGTTAACAACAGATTTTCATTTTCAAGATTAGCTGGCAATTGGTGTCAGCTTTAGAACAAATATGTTTTACAAAGAATAAAGTTTTTGCTGAAATAGATTTATTTCTGCTTTCCTTTCAATATTTTATCTACCTCTGCAGTCAAGTGTCGTCTCTCTCTCTCTCTCTCTCTCTCTCTCTCTCTCTCTCTCTCTCTCTCTCTCTCTCTCTCTCTCTCTCTCATGATGAAAGGCATGTCGTTGTAAATGTTGAGAGATGTTAGATGCATCATTCAAATGAAAACTCAACCTTCTAGACAACGTAGTTGTGGTGTGACCAACATATATATTATTTTTTCTGAATGGAGATACAATCTTCCAAGGTTTTCTGCAACACGTTAATTGGTGGGGAGAAGTCATTACGAATCATTAAATTGGATATATTGAATTTAGTATAGTATATAATTAATTTATAAATAATTTATAAATATGAGATGATACTATTAAGAATAAGTAGACAAAATTTGTTTAAATTATTTAATGAGACATGTCTTAATGGATTTTTTAAGCCTTTCACCCCAATTAAGGCGGGAGTGCCACTAGTACGCAGGGGGCTAAGAGAAAGTAAGAGAAAAGATTGGGTATAGTGACGGGGGGTGATTGCGGAAAGGAGAAAAAGAAGTAAAAGAAGAACGGAGAACAAGGCATTGACGATTGACATTGCATTTAAATTTTTGAAGATTATAGTTATCAGGGAAGCAAGTAAGAGGAAGGGCGTTCCAACGTCGGGAAGTGCGAGAAAAGAAACTGTTGGAGTAGAAGTGGCGGTTACATTTAACTGTTTCAACAGTACAAGGGTGGAACCGACATGCCAACCTAGTAGCACGCTTAAATTCATATAGTCGGAGCACCAGGGAAAACAGTTCGTCAGAGCAAATGCTATGAAAATATTTGTAGAAAAGACAGAGGGAAGCCACATCAAAGCTGAGAGAAAATGACTGGCGTCAAGATGCCAAGTCAGAAACGACTACATTGCAGATCCTTCTTTGCAGTTTATCGAGGACGTCGAGGTGAACAGCAGACAACGTAAGGCTACAGTATTCAATTCATGGACGTATGGTAGGTTTGTAGATTTGAAGGATGGACTCAGACGAGAAAAACCTTCTGGCACAACACAGAGAACCAACTTTCCTTGCGGTAGATGCAGCTATTGATTCAATTTAATTGTTCGACCTTATCAATGAAAAACATGAGGCCAAGAAGGAGCAATGGGATGCTCTCGTGAAGTCTAGCGTCAACCATGCTGGTAGGGGGGCAGGGAAGATTCTCTATGGTGACAAAATATACGCAATGTATATATATATATAATTAACAGTCTGTTTCATGCTAAACGCAATCGTCAGGCCATGTGCTGACGATTGCGTTTAGAATGAAACTGACTTTCGCCTTTGAGTGATGATTTAAATGTCCCATTTTATATTTACATACGCTCTATCCCTGATATTGAGCACTTTGCCCCATAAATATAGCATATTTTAAACTATATCTTATAATATATGTGTGTGTGTGTGTGTGTGTGTGTGTGTGTGTGTGTGTGTGTGTGTGTGTACATGGGGAGGTATTTCAGGCACGTGACGTGACTAATTATTCAAGGTAGGCAGTCAGTCGGTCCTTATAAAGTAAATTGTCAACAAAAGGCATCCCTATCCCTACCCACTGTTTTAAAATAGTTGCCAAAAATCAGGCAATTATCCAATTCAACCGAAATTTCATTACTTATCCATTATCCCGAATGAATTGTATCCTCAGTTATTAGAAAACATTGTGGATTAAGTATGTTAGGTGTCTGTCTCACACACACCTTTTCGATATCTCGTATGTACTTTTTTAATTTGTAGGGGTGAACGCCCAATTTTTTTTTTTACAGTTATATAAAGAAAATCCCTGAAGATATTATTTCAGTAAAAAAATATGCAATATCAAATGCGAATATACTAAAAATTCGTCCCCAATCTTACCAAAGATAATTCATCCCGTTTCTGTTCATCACAAGAAATATGTTTGAAAAATAAGTAAATGTAAAGTTTAATGCCATTTTCGAGTGTAAACCTTTTTTTAAAGAATTTTATTTCATTTTTTCCTTTTAGCAACTGTTAAATTATTTTTGTATGGATGTACAGAAGAGAAATAATTCTAATTTTTCGCCTTTGACCATTCTACTAAGTTTCATAAAAGCATATAGAATAAAAATGTGTATTCTTAAACTATTTGTTATATATTATTATAATCATTTTATGGACAATAAGAATAAAGGCATCACTTGGATATCAATGAATAATAAAATAAGAACTTAAAGCGAACGCAATCAGTTAACATTATCAATTCAATAACTTGACCAAATTTTCCCATTTTTTGTCCATACCAACTTCATTATTTTAATACGTTTTGTTAAAATCAGAATTATTTTTTTAAAAATCACATTAGGTACAATTATATATTTTATGACATGAAATATGTAATAAAATAATTAAAATATAAACGCAATGAATTGAACTCAAGAGTATCATTTAACTAAAAAAAATAACGACTTCTATTGTATAAAAAAATAAGATTATTAATTCTACTAAGTTTAATAAAAGCGTATATAATAAAAAATTAATATTTTTAAACTATTGGTTACATAAGATTAAAGATAATTTATTTTTAAACATAAATACCAATGTCTTCCTTATTGCAATGCTGGTGTTCCGTATTTCTTTAATTTTAATTTATTATTCTTTGCGCGCTTTTAAGTCACTGGAGTCATTATACAGTTTTTGTGTTTAACCTTTGAACCCAGAAGCTACCGTAAGCAAATAAACGTTATTTTTATTATTTTTTTACGCAAAAAGTCAACATTACTTTACGAAATCCAGTTAATTTAATCCTTAAATTTACTAAATGACTTCGAAATATATCTCTAGAATAAGATTGGATTTAAGACATTTTTAAACTTGTTTACATTTTTCGTTCATAATGGCTGTTCGGTGAGTCCATGTGTGACGAGAAAATGTGCCAATGTTTTAAAAATGGGTAAAAACTTTACATAGGGAAAGCTTTAGGCTTCTTTCAAGTAAAACCAAAATTTAACTTAAAAAGAATACATTTTTAAATTATTTAAAAAGCGTTTATCGTTTTTTGTATTTTTAGTCCGTTTTAACTACTTGAAAATTACAGATATAAACAGAATTATCCAGTGTTATAGAATCCCTTCAATGAAAATCCCTATCGAGTTTTACACACACACGCACACACCACACACACACACATACACACACAAATATACACAATACACACACATCTTTATTTGTTGTTAATTGGTTAGAAAACTGAAATTTTGGGGAATTAAATAGTATTTTGACTTCAAAATCGTCGTCGTCGTCGTCGTCGTCGTCGTCGCCCGTTTCAGACAAGCCAAATTCTTAGTCTTAAAAGGGAAAATGATTGAGTGTTTAAATGAATGTCTCGCCGCCTCCGCTTGCCAAGCATTCCACTTCTTCTGCTTCCTAGCAGTAAACAAAGAACGGCACTTCTCCAGCGAGACAAGCGACTTATCTGAATTCACGAAAGTGAATAAAAACATTCGAAGAAAGGGGATTTTCATTGCACTTTTCATGCGATGAAAATGCCGTCATCGTTTTCTTTTGTTGGCAGAGATACTTTCACGAGATCCTTAGCTGACCTTAGTAACAAACCATCTACTTTTCTAATTCAACAACCATACTGGCATCTCCATTGTTATTCAGTTTGTGTCGCAAATTCGATAATGTAAGGTGTTCGCTCTTCACAAGGTGAATTATTGTGATGTGTCAAACAAATTTACGCCTAGTAACGGGTTTCCCCAAAAGTCTGTTCTGTTTTTTTCGTTAGATAGTATTAGGAGTGTTTAGTTTTAACGAATTTCATTCAAATACATCGTTTTTGAGAGAATTATCTCAGCTCTCCTATCACTGTGGATTTTTAAATGCCAAATATGGGGTACTTTTTTTTATTGATGCTAGCATTAAAAATGGAAAACCTTTTTCAACACATTTTTTTTTCTTTGCATAACGTAAAAATACGACTCAAACGCCACCAACTAGTTTATGGAGAAGGTTCTGTAAATTATTGAATGTGTCAAAATGGTTTGCTGGCGATTTCTGTCTGAACGCTGCATTCCGATTAGATAGAACAAAGCGGTAAATTTGCAGTTTAAGACCCGCACACAATTGTAATTAAAATTTCTTGAAAATTTCCATTTCGGTGTAAATTGACATGCCTATTTCGAAAATAACAGTAAGAGTTTGCGGAAATCTACTGTTATGGAGTTATCGACAATAAAGTTCAGTTTCATTCGTGTCGCCCCATCCGCCATTACTTGCGTTGTTTACATACGTTTAATCATGCGCGGAAGATTACTTAGTTAACGGCCGTGAAGCTTGTATTGATTTTTTTTTTTAGAAAATTTGTTTAAGTTATTTAGAAAAGCAATGTCAAGTGTTGTTTTTTATAGTGAAGATGTAATAATAATGAAATTATAATCATGCCTTTTAAAACCCCAAATTTTATTTTTAAAAAAAATCAAATTGTTCTTGTTTTTATTAATTCCTTTCAACCATTTTTTTTATTTTGTAATTAATCATCCTTTTTTAAATTTCGCGCAAAGTTTGCGCATTGCGTGCGCATTAATCAAGACAAGTGAAGCTTCAGCGCATGACTACTCGAGGCAAACGTATGTAAACAACGCCATTAATGGCTGCCGTGCTGTAGCCGCGACGCGAATGAGTCCGAACTTTTATTGTCGATAACTGCTAAACGTTAGATTTCCACAAACTGTTACTGTTATTTTCGAAATAAGGGTGTAAATTTACACCGAAATGGAATCAATATAGACATTTCTTGAGAATAATCAGCGTTATATCACACAGGAGATAGACTAACTATTCAAAATAATTTTAAAAGTGGTAAAACATTATGTTAGGTGCTTTAATGCGACTAACATAATGTTTATATATATATATATATATATATATATATATATATATATATATATATATATATATATATATTATAAATTAACTGATTTAAAATATGGTTTCTTTGCTACACAGGAAATACCATGTTTCAAAAACCGAAGCTAAAAACTTCAAATTTAATTATATAATTAAATTAAAAGCATTAGTTCTGTTTCAGAAATTTAAAAATAAGTTATTCCAAAATTCTCTTGAAGATGAAACAGAACTAATTCTTTTAATTTTTTGAAACATGGTAATTCCTGTGTAGCGAAGAAACCATATTTTAATCAGTTAATTTATAATATTTATGCTCTGTAAATTTACATTGAGCACTGTTTTGTAAAAATAAAAATATCAATAAGAACACCGGATTATATATCTTACTGTTCTTTTTTTATTATAAGACATATATATATATATATATATATATATATATATATATATATATATATATATATATATATATATATATATATATATATATAATGCTATAGAACCTGGTCTGTCCTGCTATTTACCCATAGCCAGGAGGAGTAGAAGAGGATTTATACTTTTCCCAAGGTTATAAGCACGTAAGTGAATGTAATGGATGCGACTGGAATCCGAACTTGGCTTTCCGATTCCTCAATCCGAACCGCTATCCATTACTCCACCGCACCGCCTGCGATTCAATGCTTAACGAAAATGTTCCATTTCTGATTCAAATTAAGTTGATCATTGAAAGTGGATACTATATAATAATATGGAACGGAGATGATCATCGGACACGTGAGATGAAATCATCAAAAATCGTAGCAAAAGGCAATCATTATCTAAAAGAATAATAATGTTTATGCGGCAGGATTAGAATGAAAATTTTTACTCTGAACTCCTTCCAAAGAACTAAACGATTTATTTAAACGAGTGCTGCCCCCGGTTAAAGGCAGCAATTGACCAAAGTCGTCAGATCAGAATCAAAGAAAACATGCCTAATACTCCTTCATGATAACACGGATAACATAACAAGTTTCGTGTTTGCGTAGATACAAATTGTTACAGATTGCCCAGGAAGTATTCACTTATTCGTTGTATTTATCAAATATTGCACCTCGGATTACTACTTGTTTTGGTCTTTACAGAATTCTCGAAATAAAATAAATGTCAGTTCCCTAAAAGACTTACGAAAAGTGCCTCAAGAATTCCTTTCATAATATAGATCAAGTGTCCTGGGAAGATGGGATTATGAAGTTTACTGAAAGAAAGAGTACAAGACAGAAAGGAGAAAAAAGAAGTATATTTTTCAGTTAATGTCGCAAATAAAAATACATTTTGTATCTGTCTATATAAGTGTGAGTTCAATACCTGGCTAACGTAGTGGAAAACTTGGAGAGAGGAATTAACAGGAGATTGATAACTGGCATCCATTGGACATAGCACATGGAACTAGAACAGTCTATCCCAGTGAGTGAAATAGAGGGTTCAGTTCGACATTCCAACTACCTGAAGAAGGCCGGAGTGTACAACGGCCGAAACGTTGTGATAAATATGGCAACCAAGATGAGGACAATAGTCCGAATAATGTAAATTAAAAAATACATTTTCTTAAAGTTTTTATTTTAGAAACCGGACGAAGTTTTTGTCCAGCCACAATTTCTTCATACAACCATTTCTTCATACCAAATACAAGAGAGTGGTTATAAGAGACTGATAAAAGGAAACTTCTTCATAAGGTTTGTTTTTCAGTAGTCTGATCATTAACAGGTAATCTCCGTAAATTCTAAGTCTGCCCGACGGCAGTGTTCTGAAGATCGGCCTTCAAAATTCATTAAATCGATCAAGTAGAACAAAAAGTCTGTATTATCGGTTCCATATGAAAAAGTTTCTCTCGGTTTACCATGTACTAATCAAGTCGTAAAAGTAAATTATATTCATTCACAATCAAGTAACCACATCCAGTTGCATGAAAATTCTTGGATCTTCACAAGAAAAGAAACTTTCTCAAATGACGAATATTCAGTTATTAAACTTTCGATAGCAAAAATGATTATCACTTTATTCATTGAAAGAATCCAAACCATTATGAATATACAACGCGAATATCAAGTCAGACCTCTGCTCGGGAAGAACTCCGTTTCATTCCAAGAGACAACGATTAATCATTGCGCATGTGCGTGGCGGGAAAATTCGTCACCAGCGCATAAATGAATTTAAAATGTGCACAAAAATAATGGTTAAAAAAATAATACAATGGTTCATTTTGTTAGATGCCTTTCTTTTCGGACAGTTATGCTCATCTTAATTGTTTCGACTGTTATACTCTACGGTCTTCTTCAGTTGTCTGTCGTACTCGGTAACCGTGTCGGAATTTTGAATTGAACCTTTTATTCAGTCAGCAGCAGTAGATTGTTTTTATTCCTCTTTCTATGCTTAAGGGAGATAACTCTTATCATTCAATTCACCTTAGTTTTCGCCTTTGGGTTGCTGAGGCGTTTCTTCCACTGAACCAGGCCAGAGTATATGAGTTTTCCGAAATACCCGATCCATGGATTAAATATGCTTTAATTAACGCTTTCACCCACGACACCGGGAATTTTGGAGCTTTAAATCCAATGCCTGTACTCGGGGTGGGGGCGATTTGGTTAATTCCTTAGTCAGTTGTACCATACTCCAGCTGGTGTTCAAATATACGCTAGGTCCGCTTAAGACTTTTTCAGGGTCTACATATGTGCTAATTCTGTTAAAAGTCTTATCATTCAGTATTGTTTTCTGTTAACTTGAATCCATTCTATAAGGGTTGATGAGCAAGCTTTTCCCTCCTTATAAGATTGATTTCAACGTCTTCTCTTAGATTACAACCTTCTGGATGTTCCTGCAACCTTACCTTTTTCGTAGTTCTGGTCTTGCTCTCGTATTTCTTGCCATAACTGCATCGAATTTGAATACACACAATTCTTGGCCATATCCGCTTGCGGAGTGGGCTTGGTTTGGGTGAGATATCTCCGAAGTGTCGATCTGTTTATACCGTCCTGATGTTGTGTGAACTGTACAGCCTCTGAATATGTTGATGTACTCTTTATATCTGGTATTGACAGGATTCTTATTGTTGCATTTGATTCTTCTGCTGTGGAAGCTGATGTTAATATTGCAAGGTAGTTGTTAAGTTGAAGAGTCCTTTTGAAACTTTCCTTCATTCTGTTATTACTAGTTGAACATAGAACAATGGCCGTCGTATCCGTCTAGCTAATCCCTGTTACAGACGCCTGCTCAGGTACATTTGTGTTTGTACAACAACTGTGGTTTACACTGCAACTATGCTGATCGGGATTTAGTTAAATTTTCTGGGAGAGAATGCATAACCTGGCGAGATCAACTTCGTGCTAGCACAGCTATCGACGTTTTCCGAACACTTCCAGTTTCTTTCACAAGGCTTCGGTCAAGACGGTATGGTTTCTAAAAACTTTCTACACGCTGGAATTACCTCCCCAAACCGATAATATCAAGAAGTCACCTCCTTGACCGATATAAGAATCAAACTCGAGTCTCATGGTCGGAAAGCGAGCGTTTTAAACACTCGGTCCATATACATTCCAATATACCTACATATCGGATGTATTCGGGAAGCACTTTTTATTGATGCAAATTTAGTTAAAGACCAACGAACATTTTTTCTAATTACTTTTTGGTTATTTTTTTATATTTCGGACCATTTTCAGTGAAAGTTTAAGTACAAATTGTCCAACTTCTGAGTACATTTCGGTTTTCATAAACCATTATCGTAGAGATTTTGTTCTTTGTCGGTTTCATTGTTTTTCAAATAATGCGTCTTTACGAGACTTCGATGTTTTAAAACAGTGGTTCCCAACCACTGTGCCGCGGCACATTAGTGTGCCGCGGAATGATTACTGGTGTGCCGCGAAGAGATAATACCTAGAAGCCATTTAATTTCATTTTGTTTAATAAAGACATTCAATTTCTTAATCATGATGACACCGCTCAATTCAAAATCGCCGAATTTCTGGAATCTAAACGTTTCGCGCATACGAATTGGTAAGCGTTATTATGGTTTATATTAGTCATGGGACGATTAATCGGAATATCAGGAGTTTTTCAAAGTATCGGCAATCGGCATCGGAGCTGAATAATTCAGACCCGATTTCGATACCAAAACGATTCCTAAATACACAGGTTGTAAGAGAAAAAGTTGTAACACAGAACTGTACTATGTGAGGTTTTACGTAATGCTCCTAACTCCCAAACATTTTTTTACCTTTTCCTAACCATTTTTAATCTTTTCAATTTCAGGCTAATCTAACTTTATGCACAACTGTCCAACTGACATTCACCATTATTATTTTACACCCGATATTGAATACACGATATGTTGATTTACGTGAATAAAAATTCTTCTTATATAATATTCTTTGTTTTTTATTATGTTATTGCAAAAAGGCTTGATGAGTGGAAAATATTTATTTTTTGTGATAGGTGTGCCGCAAAATTTTAAAGAACTCAATAGTGTGCCACCATGTAAAAAAGGTTGGGAACCACTGTTTTAAAGTATCGAGTCTTAACGTGTTTCCATTATATTTAGGAAATATAATTAGCATATTTGTTACTAAATTTAAAATAATTTTATTGATGTTGGCTTTGTTTTTATGCTTAATGCTTCTAGAATTTGCAGTAGTTTTTAAAGTTTATCTAGTATAGTATTTTGGGTTATTGTGAAGGATTTGTTTAATTAAGGCTGGATATTATAAAAAGACAACACGAGTTAAGACACGAACGATATTTAAAAAAAGACTTACATAGCACAAAAGCAAAAACCTCTTCGATAATGTCTTACCGAAGTGGAAAGCACTCAGAATTTAGACAATTTATATGTAAAATTTAATTTCTAAAACCAAGAAAATGGTCTGAAATATATTAAAAAAAAATAATGGAAAATGTCCCTAAGAAAGAAATTTAATTGGTTTTTACTCATATATATATATATATATATATATATATATATATATATATATATATATATATATATATATATATATATATATATAGATATGGATATATATATATATATATATATATATATATATATATATATATATATATATATATATATATATGTGTGTGTGTGTGTATGTATGTATATGAGTAAAAAAACAACGAAATTTCTTTCTTAGGAAAGAAATTTAATTGGTTTTTAATCATATATATATATATGGGGAGGATGTGTGGGTTTGTAAACAGTGACTATTACGGCTAATAATGCCAGACTCTTCGGTAAATCGAATCGAGTTCTCTCAGTCACTGTGTGTTTATCTAAATATAAATACGCTTAAATTCACCTTCTTCTCTGCCCTGCGCCAACGGCTTCAGGGTAAAATTTCCGACTGACGCGAATTCAGCCGGTTTTCGATTCTAGCCAGAGGCAACCGGACGTCTAGCCACACTGATGAGCTGTGATACAGCGAAACAGTCTGTCTGTGGATGACAATATATATATATATATATATATATATATATATATATATATATATATATATATGAGTAAAAAACAACGAAATTTCTTTCTTAGGGATATTTTTTCATATATTTATATATACGTATGTATAACTCTCTCTCTCTCTCTCTCTCTCTCTCTCTCTCTCTCTCTCTCTGTGTGTGTGTGTGTGTGTGTGTGTGTGTGCGTGCGTGTGTGTAACCAGATCGACTGGGATAGATAGATAGATGTTTTGTTCCACCTGCCTCATTATGAATATCTCCAATCTTGCGAATTTTATTTATTTAATTTAATCATTGCGTTGTCCTGTTGAAAATTTTGTTCTTTTTGTTTGAAAGAAGTTGTCATTTGTTTTTCTTCTGTTGAGTCTCTTAAAAGTTAAATTTGATGCTCAAAGTCAAAAATTCCAAATTAAATATTGTCGTCACATGAATTCTTTGAAACTGCTGATTTGCCCACATCAGAAACACATCCCATGCAAGAACAACAGATATTGATAAATTGGTAACGAGATTCTTCCCCACAAATGACTTGGGACTCTTATTTTAGCAGCAACAGTGGCGCGCGATGAATATGACTGAACGCACATGTTCTTTGCTGTCCCTACAGCATTTCAGTGAGGGTAGGATGATAAACTTGATAAGCTACTTGTGCCTTCTATCTAGAAATTGTCACCCTGAAACGAAGTTTGTTGGTTTAATGTTACAGGAGTGGCAAAATTTTACTGACAATCTCATAAAGTAACGAGTTTTTTATCGTTTTTATGTGTAATTTTGTAAAAAGTTTATTTGTAATATTAGTTAAATACAAGGTGATTTAAAACAAATGAAATATTCGTTTTAAAAACTGAGACAAAAAACGAACGTGTAATAGCGTATAGGATGAGAAACTGAAAAAATCGTTTTTACTCATTTGTCAGTTAGGTTTCTTTACAAAAGTAACAATATTAAATGTAACTTTACTTAGGTTATATATATATATATATATATATATATATATATATATATATATATATATATATATATATATATATATATATATATATATATATATACATACATATATATATATATACATACATACATACATATATATATATATATATATATATACACATACATATATATATATATATATATACATACATATATATATATATATATATATATATATATATATATATATATATATATATATATGTATGTATTTATATATATGTAGTAAAGGTAACAAATCCCTTGCTATATAATCCAAGTGGATCCTAGTAATATAAAATGTTAAAACTGATCCACTAAATATATATATATATATATATATATATATACATACATATATATATATATATATATATATATATATATATATATATATATATATATATATATATATATATATATATATATATATATACATACATACATACAAGTATAGGATTGATATATACGGAATAAATTCTAATAACCAAAAATACTATTCTTAAAAGAGTGCAAAATACAGAGTAGAGCAAATATAATTATTGATTCGAAAATTATAACATAAAAATGTTATAAAATCATCACAAAAATAGCCATTTTGTTTCAACACTTCTGGTGTCTTATCAAGTGATGGCGTTGAAGGCAGAATAAAGGGTTTTGAAAGGTTCAAATCAATCAAACACCCCTCGATAGGGAAACACTGTTACATAAACTGCAATGACCAATCAAAATACAAGTATATGAGAATTCAAGAAACTTGACAACGAACCTTGGTTATAATAATTAATGCCTTAATGTTAGGGTTAGACTAAAATAGAAATCATTCTATTAAATTCTAACGTATTAAATTTTGCTATAAAATTGAAAATTATCAATTTTAAATTTTGATCTGTATTAAGTTTAAAATATAAAATTATTTAAAGAAGAAACTGGGGAAAAATACATATATTTTATTATTTATTTTGTTTTAATTGAAAAGCGAAAATCTGTTTGAATAAACTTTAACTAATGGGGATATAAAACATCGTCATAACTATCATAAATTTGAAGTGATGATATGGCCAGGGAGGACGAAATATTGCAAATGACAATACATACACAATCAGATTATAATATACAAACACGTAGACATATTTATATACACCGGGTTACACTGTATATAAACACGCAAAAACGCGGGCGAAACAGGAAATAGATGTCCACGACCCAAAATATCAGACAAACTTTTTTGAAAATTGAAACTATTTTGTCTGATGATCACAAAAGCGTGAAACCAAGGGTCACAATCTCATATCCATACAACGGAATATGTTAGCTCTATCACTGATATTGAGCACTTTCCAATAAGTACCGCGCATATATAATATATATAGATAATACATACATATATATATATATATATATATATATATATATATATATATATATATATATATATATATATATATGTGTGTGTGTGTGTGTGTGTGTGTGTGTGTGTGTGTGTGTGTGTGAAAGGACTTGAATTAGAACAAGAAACAGTAGTATTAAAAAGTGCTCAATACACCTATGAAAAAAAAATAATAAAATTACAAATAAAATGCAGAGGTTTTAATTTGAAAAAAACAGGAGGTCAGTTGAATCCGCTATCCTTGGTTTCAATCTTACGGTTCCCTCAGGCGATTTTTATAAAAAAAAATAATAATAATAAAATTTTTATCAAATTTTTTTTCCAAAAAATAATAAAATTTAAATTTTTTCATTAAAAGCGTCTTACCGTAAGGTAGAAACCAAGGTATCGGATTCAATTCACCTCCTGATTTTTAAAGTATATATATATATATATATATATATATATATATATATATATATATATATATATATATATATATATATATAGAGAGAGAGAGAGAGAGAGAGAGAGAGAGAGAGAGAGAGAGATGGAAGAATATGATATATAAATTTATATATTTCACAAGAGAATATATATATATATATATATATATAAGAGAATATATATATATATATATATATATATATATATATATATATATATTCTCTTGTGAATATATATATATATATATATATATATATATATATATACATATATATTCTCTTGTGAAATATATAAATTTATATATATATATATATATATAGTTTCCATAAACATATTTAGTGACTAGACATGTTTGAGTAGTCATCGCTATTTTTTGTTTTTTCAGCAGAATAACTGACGACGTCTCTGGCCTGAGTCTTTCAAGAGTCTTTTAATAATGAAAATGTGCCCTTCGGCAGGCTTTCAATCTGAGCTCCGAGTACCCCACACCTCCACTATATAAGCGAAGCCAACGTATAGCCCAGTGTGCTATTTGACAGCTCAGCCATGAAGGACTTCCCAGCGAAAGCAAGGCTCAATTACCTTTATGAAGGAAAGTACATCTCTCGTTAATATGTTACAAACCCATATCATCGAATTTATGTTGTCTTAATTTTTTTTATTATTATTATTAGAGAGACATTCTCCATTTAGGCAAGCGAATTCGTAAACAACGTTGGTTTGCTGAAATTTTGTATATGCTGTTGTTGTTGTTGTTGTTGGCGGTGGAGGTGATAATGTTAAAGGTCTTTAGTTTTTGTAGTAAGTGATGAGTTTAATTTGTTTTGTTTGTAGTTGAGATGTATGTATTAGTTTACTTCGCCTTGGTGTTATAATTAACAAACTTGTCTTTCTCGATCAATTACGAGTGAGTAGTGAATTCGATCCTCACTGAGTGATCCACTGTGCTTAGTAAATCGCAATTATCCTCATCGTTGTTGTTCAAAACTTTTCGGGCGATGAAATTTCAAGAGAGACCATTGACAAAAACACTTTGTTCAATGCAACAGTCATCTTACTTGAATATTTCATACAATTAATTCAAAGCCCAAATAAACAAGTTTCGGTTTTCTGTGTTTTATCTGTAGATAATATCTATATATTAGTCTACTTTTAACTTTATTTCGTTCTGATTTGGGCTATTTTGCGTAGCTGATTTCTGTAGTAGAGTTTAATGGTGTTTATTATAGGATAGTAGAATCCCTCATATCCGGAATCTCTCATATCCGGAGCGCCTCATATCCGGAATCCCGACATGATTTGATGTTTATATTTGAACTATTTGGGTGATATGTAACTGGTTTGAAATTTCTATTTTTTAGGAAATTTACTTTGGATAATTGCTTATGCTTATTTCACCCTAATGGCTTGTATTGGTGCAAAAGATGATCGGAATAAGAGGAAAAGAACAACCTTGGAGTTATCGCAAAAAATGGAAATTTTAAACAGACTAGACGCTGGTGAAAGTTTATTGTAACTAATGGCTGAGTTCAACATAGGAAAGTCAACATTGTATGATATAAAAACTTCCAAATAAACTATTCCCCAGCGTTCACACTGTCACAATAAGGAAATAAAAATCGTGATTGTCATGAAACCGGGACTGAAATCGAAAAAGCTATTGAAAAGGTTGTCAGTTTTATGGAAAGAAAGCCAGCATTCAGCTATGACAATTGCAATAACGCACGTAGAATTAAAAGCGTCTTTCGATTAAAAAATTTCAAGAACAAAAGCAAAACGAAATACGGAAAAAGTTGAGAATGACATTAGAAGAGAAAGAATCATCATGCAACAGCGATTAAAAAATCCTCGTTATATTATTTGTTTTTCATACGTGGCATACTTGAATAATGAATTTTCATTAACATTACATAAATTATTTCTTTTTTCTTTAAAATCAATTCCGTTATATTTCACTCACCATTAGCTTATTTTGTTTACTATAAAACATTGAAAATAAATATTAAACCTGATTTCAGTTCTTTTATTTTAATCTAAATATAACCCCTCATATCCGGACTTTGTAACCAATTCCTCATATCCGGAATCACTCATATCCGGAATCCCTCATATCCGGAATCAATTGTAATCAATTCCTCATATCCGGAAGGCCTTCTTAGTGCGGTTGTCAGGGATTCTACTGTATTTTTTTTTTCTAATGTTAATATTGTTTTTCTTTTACGTGGCTAGGAAGGTAATTTTTAAATTTTAGATGTTTATGTTCGTTATTTATGTGTAGAGAATGTTAAATGTGCTCTGTTTATTAAGTTATTTATGAGGACTAATTTTTTTGTCGGTATGGGCATTCTCTATCAAGTAAACATGATGTTGAGTTTATCGGTGTTTTTATAGGCGTAGGTCTAGATGTTTTAATGCTATCATTATTCGAATCGATTAGTACATCTAAAATTCAGATTTTTTACTGCTGCTGAGCTTGGATGGGAAGTTAAGAATTTGAACATTTTCAAAAAGTTCTACAATTGGCACCGCAATTAGAAGCACATTTTTGCTCTAAATTTTTTTTTTTTTAATATATTTCTATTAAGCATTCCAGGTAACGAATAAAGCAACGGTATTTTTAATTGAATTTTATAAAATTTAATAGAGGGTCCAGTTTACTATGTAAATTTATTTTAAATTGATCCCAGTAATAATTATGTTCATAAGACGGGATTTCTTAAAATGTAAAAAGATTAACATTTGTAATCGGGATTACTTAATCGACAATAATAGATAAAAAGAAAAAAATTAGATTACACATTTGATTTTTTTTTTACATTTTAAGAAATATATGAGCATATTTTGTTTTGGATTCCATAGTGGGGATCAATTTACAACGAATTTACATCGCAAACACAACTCTCTATTGACATTTATAAAATTTAATTAAAAATTGATATAGGTCACCTAAATAACTTCATCTATTGTAATATTAAATTATAATCTATATGAATTAAATTATAATCTATATGAATATTAACTTGAAAAAAATGAATATTTCTTGTTGCAGTGCGTATTTTAAAACTCCTCAAAAGATTCTTAGTTTTTTTAACTTCGTCCCTAATTTGACTTAATATCGTCAACATAATTATTAAATAAATTTATAATTTTCTATTCATAAATTTATATCTCTAAGATAGGGAAATCTAAGAATACTGGAGTGACATGTTATCCCATTACGACACCAGCAGAATCCCTTTACCACAACATCAATTTTTGTCACATTAGAATCCCTTTAAGACATTATTAGTTTTTGTCACTATCAGAATACCATTACGACACTATCAGTTTTTATCACCATCAGAATCCCATTATAACACCTTCAGTTTTTTTGTCACGATCAAAATCCCATTACGACACTATCAGTTTTTGTCATTATCACAATACCATTACGACACCATCAGTTTTTATCACCATCAGAATCCTATTACGAAACTAACAATTTTTCTCACCATCAGAATCCCATTACGACACCATCAATTCTTGTCACCATCAGAATACCATTTCGTCCGTATCAGTTTTTTCTCACCATCAGAATCCCATTAGGACACCATCAGTTTTTGTCACCATCGGAATACCATTACGACACCATCAGTTTTTGTCACCATCAGATTTCTATTAAGAAACAATCAGTTTTTGTCACCATCAAAATCCCATTTTAATACCATCAGTTTTTGTCACCATCGAAATCCCATTACAACACTATCAGTTTTTGTCACTATTAGAATCCCATTACGACATTATCAGTTTTTGTCACCATCAGATCCCATTACGACACCATCAGTTTTTGTCACCATCAGAATCCCATTACGACACTATCATTTTTTTGACAACATCAAAATCCCATTACAACACCATCAGTTTTTGTCAGCATCAGAATACCATTACGACACCATCAGTTTTTGTCAGCATCAGAATCCCATTACGACACCATCAGTTTTTGTCACCATCAGAATCTCATTATGTCACCATCAGAATCTCATTATGACACCATCAGGTATTGTCGCCATCAGAATTCTATTACGACAACATCAGTTTCTGTCACCATCAGTATCCCATTAAGACACTGTCAGTTTTTATCACCAGCACAATCATATTTATACACCATCAGTTTTTGTCACCATCGGAATCCCATTACGACACTATCAGTTTTTATCACCATCAGAATTCTATTACGACAACATCACTTTTTTTCACCATCAGTATCCCATTACGACACTATCAGTTTTTATCACCATCATAATGCCATTACGTCACTATCAGTTTTTGTCACCATCAGTATCCCATTACGACACTATCAGCTTTTGTCACCTTCAGAATCCCATTACTACACCATCAGTTTTATGTTACCATCAGAATCGCATTACGACACTATCAGTTTTTGTCACCATCAGAATCCCATTACGACACCATCAGTTTTTTCACCATCAAAAGGCCATTACGACACTATCAGTTTTTGTCACAATCAAAAGCCTATTACGACAACATCAGTTTTTGTCATCATCATAATACCATTACGACACCATCAGTTTTTGTCACCATCAAAAGCCCATTCTGACACCATCAGTTTTTGTCACCATCAGAATCTCATTATGACACCATCAGTTATTCTCACCATCAGAATTCTATTACGACAACATCAGTTTCTGTCACCATCAGTATCCCATTAAGACACTATCAGTTTTTATCACCATCAGAATCCCATTTATACACCAACAATTTTTGTCACAATCAGAATCCCATTACGACACTATCAGTTTTTGTCACCATCAGAATCCCATTACGATACTATCAGTTTTTGTCACCATCAGAATCCCGTTTATACACCATCAGTTTTTGTCACCATCAGAATCCCATTACGATACTATCAGTTTTTGTCACCATCAGAATCCCGTTTATACACTATCAGTTTTTGTCACCATGAGAATCCCATTACGACACACTCAGTTTTTTGTCACCATCAGAATCCAATTACGACACTATCAGTTTTTATCACCATCAGAATTCCATTTATACGCCATCAGTTTTTGTCACCATCAGAATCCCATTACGACACTATCAGTTTTTGTCACCATCACAATCCCATTTATACACCATCAGTTTTTGTCACCATGAGAATCCCATTACGACACTCTCAGTTTTTTGTCACCATCAGAATCCCATTACGACACCATCAGTTTTATGTCACCATCAGTATCCCATTAAGACACTATCAGTCTTTATCACCATCAGAATCCCATTTATACACCAACAATTTTTGTCACAATCAGAATCCCATTACGACACTATCAGTTTTTGTCACCATCAGAATCCCATTACGATACTATCAGTTTTTGTCACCATCAGAATCCCGTTTATACACCATCAGTTTTTGTCACCATCAGAATCCCATTACGATACTATCAGTTTTTGTCACCATCAGAATCCCGTTTATACACTATCAGTTTTTGTCACCATGAGAATCCCATTACGACACACTCAGTTTTTTGTCACCATCAGAATCCAATTACGACACTATCAGTTTTTATCACCATCAGAATTCCATTTATACGCCATCAGTTTTTGTCACCATCAGAATCCCATTACGACACTATCAGTTTTTGTCACCATCACAATCCCATTTATACACCATCAGTTTTTGTCACCATGAGAATCCCATTACGACACCATCAGTTTTATGTCAGCATCAGTATCCCATTACGAAACTATCAGTTTTTGTCACCATCAAAAGCCCGTTTCGACACCATCAAAAGCCCGTTTCGACACCATCAGTTTTTGTCACCATCAGAATTCTATTACGACACCATCAAGTTTTGTCACCATCAGAATCCCATTCTGACACCATCAGTTTTTGTCACCATCAGAATCCCATTACGACACTCTCAGTTTTATGTCAACATCAGAATCCCATTACGATACTATAAGTTTTTGTCACCATCAAAATCCTATTACGACACTATACATTTTTGTCGGCATCAGAATCCCATTACGACACCAGTTACCAGATACCACCAGTTTCTGTCACCATCATAATACCATTACGACACCATCAGTTTTTGTCAGCATCAGAATCCCATTACGACACCACCAGTTTCTGTCACCATCATAATACCATTACGACACCATCAGTTTTTGTCACCATCAAAACCCCATTACGACACCATCAGTTTTTGTCACCATCAAAACCCCATTACGACACCATCAGTTTTTGTCACCATCAAAAGCCCATTACGACACTATCAGTTTTTGTGTCTATATTTCTTAAGAAGACGTAAAAGAGAAATTGTAGCACAGGTTAATAGCAGTTTCTTGAGAGCTGTTGGTTTTATTTTTGGAGATGAATGTAGCGGATGTTTGTTAAGCATTGGTAATTATAATGTTTAACTGTTGCGTAAATTGTTGGCATCTAGTGACGTTAATACACAAATTATTTGGTTTATTGCTTTTGAGAATTTGTATGAAGTCGTCTATAACAATTATTTACTATGTTTGTATTTCAATGGTAGGCATGTTTGCATTCTTTGGTTGTTTCGTAGATAGGCATAGGAATTTGTGAAGACAATGATTTTAGTGGGGCTCCAGTTTCAGGAGGGTTGTTGTAATTGTTGTTTTCGTACATATGTCCTGATATTCTCAAGTTTCAAAGCTACAAGTATGTATGACCCAGTTAGAATTAAATATACTACTTATGATTACTCGTTAACCATTCCTTCTTACCTTAAAAGTTTGAAGAATTTAAATTTCTGTCGTAAAAAATGAATGAAGTATTTGTCTATATTTCTGAGATGAGGTATTATGTACATTATTTACATTATTCGGACTATTGTCCTCACCCTTGTTGCCATATTTATTACAACATTTCGGCCGTTGTACACTCCGGCCTTCTTCAGGTGGTTGGAATGTCGAACTGAACCCTTTATTTCGCTCACTGGGGTACACTGTTCTAGTTCCACATGCCATGTTTAATGGATGTCAGTTATCAGTTTTAATTCCCCTCTGCAAGTTCTCCACTGCCATAACCGGGTATTGAACTCGCACTCTTTGGGTCCTGTCAATGGATCTAACCAACGCCTTTATCCCCTGTGCCATGTGTCCTTGTGGCGACAAAGATGAGGACAATAGTCCGAATAATGTAAATAATGAATGAAGTATTGTTCGTTGTTAACGCGTTAGACCAGAGATAAAAAAGACAAAAGGTCTAATATCTGACTTTGAATGGATCGGACATTTTTATAGAGACGGGATTTAGAAAGAGAAACAGACCATTTGAGTTCTGATATGAAGAATTCTTATTATTCTCTTATACTCAATTTTGGGCACTTCGGCGGAGTGTTATGGTTAACAAGTTTATTTTTTCAGATCAATTACGAGTGAGTAGTAAATTCGATCCTTACTGAGTCTCCCACATTTGCGGCTGGACTTAGTAAATCACAATTATCCTCATCATTGTTGTTCTAAACTTTTCGGTCGATGCATTTTCAAGAGAGACCATTGACAAAAACGCTTTCATACAATAAATTGAAAGCACAAGTAAATAAATTTCGATTTTCTACGGAGTTGTAAGTGGATTACCGGTTAACAGAACAGCAAATGGTATCAGCGATCCGAGTTGAAACTCCGGCGGGGATACTTTGAGACCACTTTGCATTAATACTCTGGAAAAAGGCATGATTCCATTCCATTCCCACAAGTAAGGGTAGAATATCAGTGTAGATTGGATCCCTTAGAAAATTTTCGCTCTCCGACAGGAATCGAACCTGTATCCTATGAAAATTTCTCGGACATTCAGGCCGGTAAATGTTATTTAATACTGTTTATTATAAAACAGAGCATTTGCTTAAATACTTGTATCTATAAAAAGAACGTTAAACATAATATATATAAATGTCTTTAATATAAATTGTCGGACTATGTCCAATTCTAAAAATATATGACGTCATTTGTTTACATTTGATACGCTAGAGCAGATATGAATAGAAGAGATTCATGGAAGATTTAAGTTTAAAGATAGTAAAATCGGCCTTGCTAACTGGACGCTGCTCTGTGGCCGAAAGGTTAAGGCACATCACGCGAAATGATGGTTCCGTATAGGATACAGGTTCGATTCCTGTCGGAGAGCGAAAATTTTCTATGAAAATTTCTCGGACATTCAGGCCGGTAAATGTTATTTAATACTGTTTATTATAAAACAGAGCATTTGCTTAAATACTTGTATCTATAAAAAGAACGTTAAACATAATATATATAAATGTCTTTAAAATATATATATATATATATATATTCTGTAACTCCAAAGATAATGTCAAGGAGACTCACGCGGTAACTGTAGGAGTTCAATTTCAATATTTTATTAGAACATGCATTTCTTAATTTCATTAAAAAAAAAGAAAAAAATTCACATATACCTACCCCAGAGGGTTCTTAACGGGCCCAAATTGGTAACGATTGACGTTTTTTGAAAGATTAAATTTTATTTGCTTTCTTATATTACTTCATGTGTTTTTGTTTAATTTTTCGTAAATATGAATATTTCTTTCCATTTCCCAACGTGTCTTAGCTGGATTTTTTTATTAATTTTTGAATTTAATATAACCCCAATCCCTGTCATGTCCCTAGTTGAAACGAGTGTCATAAATACGGCCTGGGAAATCCTGCAATATTTGCTTCTAGTATCGACATAGGAAGCATAGAAATGCATATAAGCTCCGCGGAAAGTAAAGAGAAATTAAAATATTTGTATTTTTAAAATTTGTGAAAGTGAAAACTCATATAAGAGAAAGAAAACCCCAGCCATGGTTTTCTTCCCGCCTAAAGCAGTACGCTGTAAACTATCACAGCCATGATTTATATGAGATAATACCCTGTTCGTGTACAGGGAAACGAGAGAGATTTTCAAATCGTTAAACATGATTTTGATCCCCAAAGACGTAACTAATTTGGGAATGATTTTTAAATCTTTCTCTTAGCTACACATATGTACTAATAACAGAAGAGAAGGAAGATTGTGCAGCGACAATATACTAATGATATGATTCTTAAGAAATTCATAATTTTGTACATTAGACTTACCAGGATCTGAATACTGTTTGATAGCACTGAAGACAGCCACATTTCAGATTTTACCTAAGAATTGCAAACATTGGGCGAAATATTCGAATGTGCTTAGATATTAATATATGAAAGAGAGTAGATGGTAGAGAGGAGGAGATAGGGTAGCAGAGAGAAGGAGAACGTGAAATAGAAAGAATCAAGGAGAAATAGTGGGGAGAGAGAGAGAAATAATCAAAGAGGAATAGTGGGGAGAGAGAGAAAGAATCAAGGAGAAATAGTGGGAGAGAGAGAAAGAATCAAGAAGAAATAGTGGGGAGAGAGAGAGAAAGAATCAAGAAATAGTGGGGAGAGAGAGAAAAAGAATCAAGGAGAAATAGTGAGGAGAGAGAGAAAGAATCAAGAAGAAATAGTGGGGAGAGCGAGAGAAAGAATCAAGGAGAAATAGTGGGGAGAGAGAGAGAAAGAATCAAGGAGAAATAGTGAGGAGAGAGAGAAAGAATCAAGAAGAAATAGTGGGGAGAGAGAGAGAAAGAATCAAGGAGAAATAGTGGGGAGAGAGAGAAAGAATCAAGAAGAAATAGTGGGGAAAGAGAGAAAAAGAATCAAGGAGAAATAGTGGAGAGAGAGAGAGAAAGAATCAAGGAGAAATAGTGGGGAGAGAGAGAGAAAGAATCAAGGAGAAATAGTGGGGAGAGAGAGAAAAAGAATCAAGGAGAAATAGTGGGGAGAGAGAGAGAAAGAATCAAGGAGAAATAGTGGGGAGAGAGAGAAAATGTGAGAGAGGATGGTAGAGAAAAGAATGAAATTGTCATAGTTTTAACATTAGAAGCCCATTACGCAATGCTTACCGTGTCTAGTTTCGTCTTTGTCAATTCACTGCGATGAATGAATAAATCCACCAATGGTGAGCGAGTGGGGGTGGGGGACAAAAGTGGAGATTTGGGTAAATAAAAGTTTTGAAAACATTCATTGCATTCTCTCCCCCCCCCCCGCTTCAGCGCGCTTAACAGCAGATCACGTGCCAAGTGAGTGAAAAAGAAAACAAGCAATATGCAATTTATTAACAAGTATGTAAATAGAAGGAGACACTGAACTCGTTCTCACGAGCTTCACTGCTATTTATAATTTATATTATTCGACAAACATTACAATCTACCGTGCGCAACAATAACTCGTAATACATTATAGTTCGCTTTTATAGTTCTGTTGGTTCATTATTGTACCGATTTCTTAAAGAAGAACCTTCTTTAAGAAATCGGTACAATAATGTACACGCTTTTATTTAGTTTGCGTTTGAAGGAGACATTAAAAAACAAATTGATAAAGATAATAACCGAATTTTCTAGATAGCAATTTTCCCTTGGCGAAGAAATCAGGAATTTCGTTTAATAAAATTGAATATTATGACGCAAGAATTTTAACGGCTGTTTGCGGGCATGTGCCTGAAAACACGTCAAGGAAAATAAGTGTGTGTGTGCGTGTGTGTGAGCATGCGCTCTGATATGCGTAAAGACAAAGAAGTGTGCCTTTGGACATGTGTCTAGACATGCGTAAAAGAGAAGAGTGTTTATGCACATGCATAAATGGGGACACGCGTGTGGACTGTCTGATCACTGAAACAGTTGCGTATTTTTCGCGGGAGATTTCTATCCTCGTTCTGGTGAAAAGCTAGAATTTGTCCTTGTACCTCAATAAACTTAGCTTATTATTCAAAAGTTAAAACATTTTTGATCATTTTCGATTACAGAGAAAGTTGTTCGTTCTCGAGACTAAAATAACATCGACGAACAATCATTACATGAAATAGTTTAATTGTTTATGTAGATCATTTTTGTACACTGCTTGACCTCTAACCCCTTTTGTGGGGAATACTGAAGAGTAGAGCTGACGATTGAGAAATAACAAGAGAGAGAAATCAGGGAATGAAGTTATCAACAACATTTATCAAGCTTTTAATATTAGGTTACGTAGGTATCCCCATGAGATCGCTAAAAAAAACAAGGGTCTTAAACTAATTGGAAATAATTTTTTTTGTCTAAATGTTTATGTTATTATTAAGAGGTAACATCAAAGTATATATATATATATATATATATATATATATATATATATATATTAAATAAAAACAGTAGCTCAGATTTACATTGAGCTCTCTGGATTTTATCCTCATTGGGTCTACCCATACGGATTACCTAGCTTTTCATAAACTAAATTAACTACACACACACACACACACATATATATATATATATATATATATATATATATTACAAAGAGTTAATCATACCTTGAATCAATTAGCAATATTAATGCAATTATTGGCGAAATCCCTTCGCTAATAAGACATTCCTGAGAAAAAAACTACTAAGACATATCACTCTGTTAATTGAACTATCTACTTAGTTCATGTCATGTTAACCGAAGAACACTTATAATTAAAAAAAATGTGGATTTACCAAATTACAAAATTCAAAAAATTCTCATTTGTAATATTTGAACTTTAGCGTTGCGATTTGCACGCTCCAACACTACATAGACGTTAATAAATAGCTCATTCTTAAAAACCACTTTCGGTCCGAAAAACACATTTATTTCCTCCTCCAGTTTTGATTCTAAAGGGGAAAAAATAGCCCGAAGATGAATGCATGAAGCCTTTGAAAGTACTAGCTGAATTAAAAATACACCGTATCCATTTTATACATAAGGATCTCATCATTCAGTGGATTATTAGTAGTATAATGCTTATAATTATGTCTACTAGCGAAGGGATTTCGCCAATAATTGCATTAATATTGCTAATTGATTCAAAGTACGATTAACTCTTTGTAATATAAAATTATATGCTGCCTATTTTATTATGTTCATATATATATATATATATATATATATATATATATATATATATATAGTGGTACTCGTTTGGAAAAACCTTAGGTATTTCGGCTTATGATTGACCAACCCAAGCCCAAGGAAAATAAGGGATAAAATGAGGTTTACCTGGGTCTTTAAGTTTATATATATATATATATATATATATATATATATATATATATATATATATATATATATATATATATATATATATATATATATATATGTGGTGATTTTCTTTCGTCTGTCAATGATAATGTTATTAAGCTTATCGGACGATATGAAAGGAATTTGCTTAAAATAAATAGACAAAACTTTGTCTATATTATTTAATGAAACATGCATCAACGAAGGAATTCTGCCTAAATACACACACAATATATATATATATATATATATATATATATATATATATATATATATATATATACGCATGTTGCAATATTCTGTACAAGAGCAGAATTTGGCATGCATATATCTGCCCATGTTGCCTTACTTTCATCAATGATTTTGTCTCTTTGAAATATAATTGTGTTTTTTTTTTCAGATTTTCTCGAATATTTACAATATATATTTTCTTTTCTTTCAGTGAATCAATCTTCTTTTTTTTAAATGTCGTGTCCCGTGAACGTAGGTGATCATGGCTCTCCACAATTTCCTATCGCTTGTGGCTCTTAGTAAAGTTGTTTTTTTTGGGGGGGGGTTAGGTCCAGTGTAGGGCCACATTCGATGCAGCAGATGGCTTGCTTATAGTAGTGATCCCTCATAAAAAAAAGTCAACCAACATCACCTAAAAGATCACAATGGAAAGGTAGAATAATATTGCGGCTAGTAAAATTAAAATTTTACTGCTTTCAAAGTGGATCATTGTATTAAGATAAATGCGGGAATCGTTGTAAGTTCTCGGAAGAGACGTTTTTGAGCAGTCCAGCTCACAAGCCAGAAGCCTTAAGCTAGCGTATATTCCTGCAAGTAATTGCTGCTTTATATTCGTCAAAGCTGATAGTTGCTCACTTGACATAAAGTATCCAACTCCCCGTTCTGCCATCCCTTTACACAAGACCACTATCTAGGTAGTTTATTTCGTTTTTCTTTTTGCCCTTCTTAGCTTTAATATGTCCTGTGAGTTTCAAATTCTTCAAGCCCTCTGACTTCATTATGTGTGGTTTTAACCGTCTCTTTCTGGTTCTAAGTTTCGTCTTGGTTTCCATTTTCCTTAAAACTTCCCCGTTGTTCACATGCATTGTCCATGGTCTTCTCGGTATCCTTCTATATAACCACATCTCTGTTGAATCAAGTCTCCTCTTCATCTAGGCGGAAATTCCCCAGCATTCGCTTTCTCTTTCTTAATACAGTGCTTAGCTTTCGAAGGGCATCTTTTGCTATTCAAATGATCCTGCGATTTTCATGTTTTTGTCTGTTAAGACACTCACCCGATAAATTTATGAGCTTGCTTGATTTGTCCATCTCTAATTCATATCTGGCATATTAGACTGTTCCTCTTACTGGCGACTATACGTTCTGACTTCTTACATTTGATGCCTAGTCCTTTCTACCTGCTTCTCTTTACCAGCTTGTCTGGAAGTTACTAGAGTTTGCTTGTTCCATCAATACACTATCATCCGCATATCTTATGTTGTTAAGATAATAAATCCTGATAGGACTTCTAGTTCTCTTGGGATCGTCTCGATATTCTTTAATCGAAGTTTCGCAAGAGATTAATTAAAACATTATTCTCATCTCTTCTTACCTTTAGATATGTAGTCAGTGTCATGGTTATGAGTCCGCTGGTAACTGGAATAGTTCTGCTGACTCACTATAACTGGAAAGGTCTAAATATATGCGCACTGCTTCATGATGAGCACGTTGTTTCTCACCCATAAAGATTACTTTCGTTTCAAATCTCTCTGCATAGAAAACGAGAAAAGATAAACGACAGAAATCCTTTTTTTAATTTAAATATACAGTGTTGTTCGATAAAAGTGACTCACCTGGTATTTTTTAATTAAATGTTCTCTTCTCCGATGAAACGAAAGTTGAGCTAAATTCAAAGGATAAGCGATCTAAAATCCGAAGAAGAAGCTTTGAAAGCTCTTTGAATTTAGCAGTAAGTACTGTCAAGCATCCGTTCAGTATAATGTTCTGGGGATGCTTTTCTTTTCATGGAACTGGTTTCTTAAAACCTATTGAAAAGACCCCCAGGAGCGAGCAGTACAAGATAATTTTAGAGTCTTGTCTGCTCCCTTCTGCTGAAAGGGTGCAAATCGACCCCACCAAGCTCTTTTTTATGCAGGATAATGCTCCCTGTCACAAATCAAAATTGATGAAGGAATACTTTGATGAGAAGCAGGTGAGTGTTATGACATGACTGCCCCAATCTCCTGACCTCAACCCCATAGAAAACTTATGAAGCATTATAAAGTACAGGCTCTCGAGAAAGCAGTTGAGCAACAAAGAGGATTTGATTGTGAATTTCATATCCGAATGGAATTCAATGTTTGGAGATGAGATTTGCCAGAACCTAATCAAATCAATGCCAAAAAGGGTTGAAAAGGTTATTCAAACTAAATGAGGACCCATAGATTATTAAATATTTCAAACTATATTACCTATTATAAATAAATTATACCTCTATTATTCTTTATTTAAAGCTGTTCGGTTATGTTTCTATTGATTACTAGTTGCAGGAAATAAGTACGTCACTTTTTTTGCACAGAGTTTTTCCCTAAATCTCATTTATATCCAAAATTATAATTACCAATAGAATACCTTAGGGTGAGTAAACTTTTTTACTAGGTGGTCGGGAAGGGGTCTTTATATTAGTAAGATTAAAAATTAGTTTGACCCCAAAAACAATAGGTGATTTTTTTTTAAAATCAGGTGAGTCAGTTTTATCGAACAGCCCTGTATAAGTTTGAAATAAATATTTTCTTTCTCTATTGTTGATATTTCAAACGTATATTACCAGGCAGGTACTTCTGTCAAAATCATATTTTGAAATGTGTATGCGCGAGGCGACGGGTAATATTCTGACCCTCTGCCTAATAAGGACTTGAGCAAAGCAGCTCATACACCCTTGTCCAAATTAATTGAAACAAAACGAATAATTCCGTTATTATTTACTTTCTTTTTCGTATTTATTCCAATGAAACATAACCCAGTGCACATGTTAGTACTTTGTATGTCCATTCCAGGAAGTCGTTTCTTGCAGATTGACCACAGATTCTTGATTGGATTTAAATCAAGAGAGTTCCCGAGCCAGTCGATAATACTTTGATCTGCTCACTTGTAAAACATGCCAGTGTGTTCGTGCAGCACTACATTTTTGTATGGAATAACGTCCATCACAGACAATGGTCGTAGGACAACTAATCGACAGTCGAGACATAAGTGTCTGGGCGTGATGAAAATCCGCTGCAATCACGGATGACGCAATATTTTTCAAGGCCAAACAAATTTAATCATACACACCGAAAAAAGATACATATTACTGCGCACCACAGCAAATGACTTAATCTGAGGAAAAAATAGAAATCGATTACACCCTGTCACACAAGTGGGTCTAAAATTGACTGTATAGTGAAAGAACGGAAACTGAAGCGGTTGTTTCAATTAATTTGTACAAGGGTGTACTTGATTAGGCATGGACTCAACCGGGAATGAAATCTGAAAGTTTTGGTAACTAGAGAGCAAAATAGCTAATATTTGTTCACGTTCCTGGAACTATTCCGATACAATATGTGCAGTTTGTCAAGGCACATTGTCCTGCTGAGAGATTCTCTGCCATCAGTGAAGAATGTTGCCATAAAAGAGTATATCTGTCTTACAATAATGTTGATGAAGACGATAGGCGACAAATTATTTTCCATGTGAATGACAGAATTTCTTCGCAAAACATTACCCAAAACATTCGTCTATTGATTTGATTTCTCAAAGTGCTGATGTTATCGATTACCAAGAATAACGGGACACGCTTTTTTTTCAAGGGAGGTTCATCGTAACAGGCGATCTTCTTCAACGGATACAAGTTTTTCTTCCTAAAGGTTTCTGTCCAAGACAATTTGGGCTTCATCAGATTCACTGAAATCTTTCTTTTTCCCGGTATTGCAGCGGCAATCGACCAATCTAAATGATCGACTTGAGGCCGATTTACCTGCTCATTTACTTTTAATTTTAACATGTGCAGGTTTTAAGACGGTATTTTTCAGTCCTGTTAAATGTCACAGGTTATAAGGTTATAATGTTTCGGCTCATCGGTATATATATATATATATATATATATATATATATATATATATATATATATATATATATATATATTAATAATTTTTATCGTTCAAAATATATATATATATTTTTTTTTTTTTTTTGAACGATAAAAGTTATTAAAAAATTAAAATCTTCAGACACACTGGGTTGTAGATTAATATTTTTTCGTTTTTATTATTATTATTTCATTTAGATTCCTCGACTAGTTTCGGCCAACATGGCCATATATATATATATATATATATATATATATATATATATATATATATATATATATATATATACTATACTATACTATACTTAAACATGAATACAATAAACAAAAACTAAAAATTCTTGAGGCTATATACATAAAACAGTTGAAACCTAACCTGAACAAAATAAACTATGAAATCTCCACAAATATTCTTATGCCTATAATTGGTAACAGAAGCCATTGGTTTATACCAACGGCTTCCCATACTTAATACTTCTCGTTTTCACTCTCTCGTGGTCATGTGTGACGTCATGAGCTGCGGTGCGATTTTCGCTTCCAGCGTCTTTATATGCACGAGTCTGTCGTTGCTTGGAAATCTTCCATGTAAACAGAAACAGACTATCATCACTGTCTTGTCCGTGTATTGCTTAATATATTGTACTGTAATTGTCATCTTTGATAATAGCTTATGTGAGCCGAAAGCTTAGATAGGATTAAAAGAATATGTATCAATATTGTGATTTTCTTTCTTCGTTTAATGATAATGTTATTAAGCTTATCAGACGATATGAAAAGAATTTACATAAAATAAATAGACAACACTTGTCTATATTATTCACTGAAACATGCATCAATATATATGTTATTTTATTTTATTTTATCTGTTCAGTACTTATTGAAAAGCGCCCAATATCAGTGATAGAGCTAACATATTCAGTTGTATGGATATGAGTTTGTGACCTTGTGTTTCATGCCATTGATAGGTCAAGAACACCCCCAGCTGCCACTTGTTGAAAGAACTTCGCTACATACAGTCTCGACACCGAAATAGGATTACAATGGCGCATGTATGTATGCTCGAACGCATGGATTTGTATCTGCGTCTAATCTCGGATTGTTTATATGGGTGTGTTTGTATGAACTAAAATGCGTACATCTGTGTGTATGTATGTCTGTGTGTGTAAAAGTGTCATCCCAAACGTTCACAAATAAGAAGATGTTCTCCCTGCCACCACCAAACATAATCAAACACAAATAAGCATAAATAGATCCAATTTTTAAAGAAATAAACCAGTTTGCTGATTGCAAAAGCGTGAAACCCAGGGTCACAAACTCATATCCATACAACTGAATATATATATATATATATATATATATATATATATATATATATATATATATATATATATATATAATTTATTCGAAAATTATAACATAAACATCTTATAAAATCACTACAAAAATAGCCATTTTGTTTCAACACTTCTAGTGACTTGTCAAGTGATGGTGTTGCATATATATATATATATATATATATATATATACATATATATATATATATATATATATACATATATATATATATATATATATATATATATATATATATATATATATATGAACTTGGTTTGAAGATCTCATTAAAACGTGAAACAGACAGTTACCATTCTGTGTTGATTCCTATGTCGAGACTGTCTCTATCTACAAACGTTTTCTGGTATTGACTACCCTCTGTGTATATTGTTCGTTTGTAAGAGAGAGAGAGAGAGAGAGATTTGATCCGATAATTAAAGTTTAGAAAGAACAACTGTCATGTTTAATAATCGAAATACGATAGTTTCAAATCCAAAACATTATTATTATTATTATTATTATTATTATTATTATTATTATTATTTGAGAGACGGCAGCATGCCAACGAAGTGAGACTGGGTTACAAATCTACGAAGGCCAATCTACCCAACATGGCAACCAATCTGATAAGAGAATACCAAGCACATGCATCACAGCCAAATGCTGACCGGTTTTGATATTTTCAGCGTATAACCTTGCATGCGGAAGGAGCAGTTATAAATACCTTCACGTCGGCTAACTTGGTCCACTCAGACGATCTCCGATTGAGGGCGATCCTTAGTATCGAAATGTGACTCCCAAATTACATTCCTTCAAACATCAGAAATAAAATTTCTCCCCATCCGACCATACCAATTACCCCCGCTCATGAACAGATATATATACAATGTGTCAGCCCCTGGTGGTCATGCCCAGTTGGTTATGATCGGGCAACTGGTAAGCTTAACAGGATATTTACTGTCGCCCATTATTCACTCACAAAAACAAAGCATTTTAATCAATTCCAGTCAATTAAGATCAGAAGCTCGGCCAGTTATGTGCCATAGGCGATCATGTATCTTTCGATACATGACGATACATAACTGACGAGGCATATTTTTTTCCTGCACTAGGTTGCCATTTCTTTCTGCGGTAGACCAGTTGCCATCCAAAACTATAGAACACGGTCTGTCCTGCTGTTGACTCAAAGCTGGTGGGAGAAGAAGAGGATTCATACTTTTCCCAAGGGTATTAGCACATAAGTGAATGTAATGGATTCGACTGGAATTCGAACTCGGCTCTCCGATTCCTCAATCTGAGATCGATGCCAAAAAAATGCAAAGGGAAATCTTGCCAATAAATTTGAATAAATACTAGGCAGAACAATTAGGAAGATACAGATGAACATTTTAAATCCTCAGTCAATTATGTGCCATGCGTGATACACACTTAGGCGATCATGTATCTTTCGATACATGACTAACGAGGCAGATTTTTTTTCCTGCAGTATGTTGCCATTTCTTTCTGCGGTAGACCAGTTGCCATCCACGGCTATAGAACCTAGTATGTCCTGCTATTTACCCATAGCTGTGGGGAGAAGAAGATTCATACCTTTTCCTAGGTTATTAGCATTTAAGTGAATGTAATGATTCGGCTAGAATTCGAATTCGGCTCTCCGATTCCTCAATCCGAGCCGCTATCCATTACTCCATTGTAAGCTATGAGAGCCATACTTTGTTTAGCAAAGTAGTAGTAGTAGTGGTTGTGGTAGAATAATAATAATAATAATAATGATTTTTTTTCAAAATAGTGACCGTCTTTGAAGGATTGTTTTATCACATATTTTCAGGTCAATCAATTCTCTCGTTTTAACAATTTATTCTTCCGAACGTTCTTATTCTGACCTTTAAATGGACGTCCAGTTCTTCTTTGCTAAAAACTCGAGTTAATTAATTTTTTTGCCTTCATTAAGTGCAGCGATGATGGCCAAAAATTAAAAATGTTAATTTTCTAATCTCTTACCTTGGCTGTTTAATTTACATTTTGATTAAAAAGAAAAATATTTCTTCATCCTCTTTAATAATAATGTTATTCATACAATAAACGTGACCTAGTGATTTAGTAGAAACCTGGAATCTTCATGTTCTGGACTCTTTAGATCTCTCATTGTCACACTCATCTGCTCACGTCCTCGGTAAGACTATAAACTGCATCCGTGTCCTGGGTAAGACGATAAACTACATCCGACAGCAAGGCCTTTGATCAGGAGATTTTGAGGTTTTGGAACCACCTCTTAATTGCTGTTGTTCCCAAGTCCACCCTGACGCGAGGCGGTAGCACCTGTCAGGGTCCAAGCTATGGGCAAATAGTTAACTCCCCCAAAGGGGTGAAAACACTATGAAAGTATAAAAAAAGGTTTTAATATCAGCAATACTTTTTTGAAAAAGGATTACCAACAATACATTTTTGAAGAAAAAATTATTCCCCGGAGTGCATGTTTGGAAAAAAAATATTACCAACAATATTTTTTCAAAAAATATTAGTGTAACCCGGATATAAGAGACCCTGATATAAGCGAAACCCGGATATAAGAGATATTTTCTCTGGTCCCAAATTAGAGCCTGTGTTAATAAAACAAAATAGACCAAACCCGGATATAAGAAAAACCCGGATATAAGATACTTCTTCTCCGGTCCAGACAACTCTCTTATATCTGGGTACACTGTACCATCAATTAATCTTGTCGCCATCAAGTAAGACCTTCATTTACTTCAAAGGGAAATTATACTGAACAATTTAGCTATATTATGATGTAATAAATTATACAGTGTTGTAGTTTTAGTGTGATTTCTAATAAACAATGCAAATGTAAAACAGTCTGTCTTATAATTTGTGCCCAGAAGTATTATGGCGTCATATACACTTTTATCTAATTTTTGTTTTTATTAATTATAATCTAACAAATTCTATCCAATGAGTCGCCATTTTTGTAATATTTTACAATTTGTTTTAGTTTTTACTTATCGAATACAGTAAAAATATAACAAAATTTGCTTGTGATCATTCATAATTAGAAATCTGTTTTTAATATATTTTCCATTTAATGAATCTAATACAAAATATATTTTGATTTATTCTTGAAATAGTAAAATTTTGAAATCATATTTTAAGCAAAAACGTGGAAATTAGGTATTTCTGTACATCGTTCCTGACAATCTTTAAAATGAAATGCTCAAAAACTGGTAAACGCTACGCATTTAAATTTTGGTGGCATTACTTATCACCTCAACTCCCAGCTTTTACACTGGGTGCAACATTGGTTTTCTAAAATGGTGAAAAATAAATCTGCCCTAATACACATACAGTCAGAGGGCGACAGTTTTACAGTGATAGTTGCTGAGTCAATTAAATGATCCATTCTTAGTAAATTTGATAGCACGACTTTCTCCAATGGAGAACTTATGTCACAGAGATAAGCTTAGCTTACATATTTCCTGATATATGTATTGTTAACACCTGTCCACCTACCATTCGTAATGCACAACCTACTCTTTTTCTCCTTCATCTAGTTTTTTATTTCTATTTGTGAAACACACATACACACACATGTATTTTTGTATATATTAGATCGTAATACTAAATTTAGTACTAACTCAAAAACAACTGTTATTCCTCCAGTTCAATATTTACGCAATATTTTCTGGATTTTCTCATACAGCCAAGTAACATCATTCCCCCAAATAGCGCCATCTTATGTAGAGTAGGCCTATCCAGCCGAGGATCTGGTTTCAAATCTCGCTAACAATTTGCATCATCCCTACATTTCATTTTGCAGTCGGGGAAAATCCAGCCCCACTTCACACAATTCATTAAATCTCTTGAAATTTGTCGTCTTTTACATTCACATTTTAACTGAAAATTGTTATTCAGTGAGAAACCAAGAAATGACACCTCGGTAAATAGACAGAACTAACGAATGGTTAAGAACAGTTCTAAGCCTGAAACGTAAGTTGATGTTGAAAGGCTTGAGTACCTTGAAAGTGTTTTGAAAGATCACCTTCACGCTGTCCCAATTGTCAAGATAATTGTCGATAGAACAGACAGGGGGGGGGTGCTAAATTCATTGTCATTATTTCAAAGAGAATCCACATTTCGATGATTTTAATTACAGTTTCTACCAGTGTACACTTCGCCCTTCCTCGATATTTTTGAAGTTAGAGGAATTATCAGTGAAATGATTCATGAAATAAGGTAATGTTTGAGTGAATAAAAGTTTTAAGTTGAAAAATAGAACTAAAAATGTCTACTTTTAATGGGAAATGTACGATGGCCAAATAGATTAGAGAAACACCGAGCGAAACGTAGAAATTTAGATCCGCTCTTCGGATTTTGAACGTTCTTCTGAATGACCTGCCAGATTCGGATTTAGTTTTCTTTTCTAAGCTGAGAGAATCAACATCATCTGTTGCATAGAGTGGCTGGAGAGATTAAAATAATTTTGGTAACAAAGAAAACTCAACATGTTAATCTGAATTATAAAAAAAAAACTCGAAGAGGACAAACAATAATTATTTGCTTTTATTTTATTTATTGAACAAAGTAAAAAATATAAATTTAAGATAAAAAAAACGTTGAGTCAACAACGATGTAGCTCTGCAGTAGCATGCTGAGAATACCATTGACTGAACATGTGAGTAACGAGAAAAATTTAAGGAAAATTGAAACAAAATGGACATTTATAGTTTATATCAGAAAGTTGAAATTTCTAAGACACGTAATTAGGAAAGAATACATGGAAAAGTTGACGGTCAGGGGACAGATTGAAGGCAAGAGGGCCAGGAGGAAATGAGTAACCTACCTAAAGAGATTGTGTAAATGACAGAACATGGAGGGCGGGGATAATAAAATGATAAACATTGCGAAGAGTTAAAAATGATAGGACGTTGTGGAGAGCCATGATCACAGGTTCTGAAGGGAGACAGCACAGATTTTAGATTTTGTTTTCATCCAACCCAATTTTGTGCAAAGATTTACTTACGTGCTAAAGAGTTGATACCCGTGTACACGAGAATGCATATACCCTTTATATCGGGTATTTTTTTTAGAGTGCAATGATGAAATTTCACAGAAATGTACATTTACACATCAACGCAACATTTTGTGGAGAATAGTTTACGACATGAATATTTTCTTCCTCCACGTCAGTGCGACTGAACTCTTGTAGAGTACAAGACTACAGTTGCTTCACATGAAGTGTTAGTCCTGTTACTGTAGTAAAGTGTTGTTTTTTTTATCGAGATGGAATTGTTAGCCCCCACGTCCAACCAGTTCTGAATTCAACGTTATTCTTCTAGACGGGTTGGCAGCCAAGGCTAGAGAGAACAATCTACTCTGCTGTTTAACCTATATATGGGGAACGAACGAACTCGACACACTGATTCCACATCTCTCATCGATGGCTGCTACGCGAACATCTACTGTAAATATTTTACTATGACCCGAAAATAAAATTGAAACACCAAATTGACCTACTGTAAGCCAAAAAAAAGAGTAGAAGAGATTCTGATAAAATTTTCAAAGTCCTCTTACTCAGGCCAATGCCGCGCCTTTGTCAAACGATGATGCAGGCTGAGACGAAGCCGTGACACAGTAGGGCAGGTTGGTTTTGGAAAAATGACAGCACTGAATTGAAAAGTTGCAGTTTGACATGATAAATAAAATATATTTTCCAAATTATTAGTGTTTTTTATTTTGTTGTTGATTTTTTTTTTTTTTTAAAGAAACGAGTTAAAAAGATTAACTTTAGGTTCAAAACCGTAGCTTTAGATTTTCTTTCCGGTGATCAGTGAAAGCCTTATAAAAGGTAGAATTCACTGAAGCTTTACAAACTGTAAATGGACAAGATGCATTGCACAAGCACATTATTACTAAGACATTATCAAATCAGTGGACAATTTAGCTATATTATGAAGTAATATATTATACAGTACAGTATTTTTAGTGCGTTTTTCAATAAACAATGCAAATTTAAAATATTTTTTCTTATGTGTGCCCAGTAGTATTATGTTGTTATACACACTTATCTATGTTTTTATTAGTTATGATCTAACAAATCTTATTCATCTTGTAGCCATTTTTTGTAATTTTTTTTTTTTTTTTTTTTACTACATTCGATAAGTAAAAAATTAAATTAAAATAACAATTAGCATATTTTGCTTGGTGATTCATAATTAGAATTCTGCTTTGATTATATTTTCCATTCAATGCAAAAGATAAAATTATTTGGATTTATTCTTGAAACAAAAAAAGTCTACAAGAATTAGGTATTTTTGTACATTTTTTCAGACGATGGTTACAACAAAAATAAAAAATTTTTTTAAAAATCTATGAATCTAATTTTTGTTGTCAGTACCTATCACATCAAACCCCATCTTTCACATCGAATGCAATGTTGATTTGATACTCTAAAAACAAAAGTGAAAAATTTGTCCTAGTCCAGTGCAAGCAGGCGTCATGACACGGGAAAAAAAAAAAAACACCGCGGATCTTCGTGAGGCAGAATGGTTATTTTGGAGCATATTGCAAATAAAGCATCGCTGGCGTTTTGATTTTAGCAACAGTGGTCAAATGAACATTCCGACACCCGTAGACAAGGTTCTGGGCGGGCGGCCATGTAGTACAAACTTTCGTCAAGATAGACACATTTTAAGTGAAGCAATGGTAGACCGCTCGGTATAGTTTACTTGCAACAGGATTACGAGTACTCATGCCCGTGACAAGAAAACCACTTATACCACATCATCTTGCGTCCCTCCAATTGCGCCACGAGAGGGTCAACTGGCGCATTGTTAAGCAATAAGCTGAGGTTCTACCTTCATTGCTTATGCGACTTAGACATAGGGAACGACTCCTTCCAGAGTATTCGCCCACGATAGGCAGGCCTAACCTTGATGGTATAGGGTGCCTTAAGTTACAACTCGCGTTCGCCATTGGTATTTGTGGAGGGAATCTTGAACGCCTAGAGGTACTTCCAGAATATTGTTTAACCAGTCTTGGTGCAATTCCCCAACAGAAAGTAAATGTGTTGTTCCAGTAGCATAATACCTGCTAACCTAGTGCCCGTACTACTCAAATGGCTCTACAAGAAGTTCAACTACCCTGGACAAAACTTTACCCTCCATTTAATATTTACTGAACATGGTACCACACTTAACTTATTCATTTAGGCCACAACATTTTATGTATTGTGCCATCAAGTGATGAGGCATAGTGTACCAGTTATGTTGATTAAAGTGAAAATACATATGTCGCAAATTTATTTACCGTCAGTGTAGATTACATTTTATCTCTTAAGTATTATAACGAATTATATAATAAAATCGCATCAAATGAATCATTATATAACCTAGAAACAAAAGGTGACCAACTAGATTTAAGAAGTTTTGTTTTGGTTTTTTTTAATATCATTTCGCGCCAAGTGAGCGAGGGAGAAACTACTGAGTGATCTTCAAAAATTTAAATGCAAGGTTTACAGGAAAACAAACTGAATTAGAGTTCCACAAGCGAGAAAAACGGTTAGCATCGAACTTAAGCTTCCGTCTAGCCAAGTCAAGTAAAATAAATAAATTGCTTCTAGAGTCATGAAAGAATCTAAAACTTCAGATTATTAAACAAGAATGTAATACTTCTAAATTGATAAGCTAAAATAATACAAAAATAGAAAAAAACGATTCCCGGTGTAAAAAAAAAAAAAAAAAAAAATTCTATAAAAATAAAAAAATTAAATTATTCATTGTAGATTTTTCCGTCAAATCTGAAAGAGAAAACTACTATATTATGCACCCCAACAATTTTTAGTTTTGAATTATTTGTAAAGTTTCCGATTTGATATTGTAACATTTTTTTCCTGCAATAGCTTCAAGGGTTTTTCTATATAAAAAAATTTACTCCAATTTTTAAAATTGTCACGATTTGTAGAAATGGGGAAGAGGAATACTTGACCGAAAAGGTTTCTATAAAGTAGTCGTCTAATAAAATAAACCATTCAGTATACAATTCATTCATTAAAATGAATAAATATCCATTTATATCGGATGATTCCTTAAAAAGAATCATAATAAAAAAAAAACCCGCATCTATTTTATTTTTACTCGTACGTAAAACTAAGTTAAGGAGCGAGACTCAAGTAGACAGAATCGGATCGGCTGATCATTGCAGAAAATGACTCAAATTACAACTTTTTAAACAAAGAAATAAAACTTAAGTATTAAGAACAATTCAATGTATGACAGATTAAATCTTTCTGAAAGCCGCCAATCAAGTGAGGAAGAAAGAAGAAAAAAATTAAAGTTTGGATGGTTTCATTCTATATCCGAAATAAAACTTGACAAAAGACTAAGATTTATAAAGAAATGAAATTCGTTTCCGTTTCTAGTGGCATCCATATTTTGTAAATATTGGACAAATTGAAGAAGTAAACAGGAAGAGTTTCACAGGCTCGGAACAAAACCAAAATTCAAGTGGAATTCTTTTTGCGTCTTCGCCGGTCGAATAGTCGGTTAGGGTGGCTATTTGCTAAACGTTGAGGTATAAAGAAAAACAAATTAAATGCAAAGCACTTGAGAATAGAAATCTTAACACTAACAGTAGTCAAAAACAGTAAGATTCATGTGCTAACAACCATTGTTATAAAAAAAAAAAATAAATAAATAAAAAAAATAAAATAAAAAAAATAAAATAAAAAAAAAAAAAAAATTAAATTAAAATTTAAAAAAAAAAAAAAAAAAAAAAAAGAGATAAAAAGAAAAAGAAAACAGATAAAAAGAGAACAGAAAGAAAGAAAAGAGAACAGAAAGAAAAAAAAGAGAAAAGAAAAAAAAGAAAAAAGAGAAAAGAAAAAAAAGAAAAAAGAGAAAAGAAAAAAGAGAAAAAAAGAGAAAAAAAAAAATGGTGACTTCCGTTGCAGTCTATGTTGAAATAAAAAAACTCTAGAAATAAAATTATGTACAAGTCAACAAAACAAAATTAATAAGACTCGATTTGTGTCAGCAATCGATTGTCATCACTGATCTGCAGTTGGGGGGGGGGTTGAGTCCATAGTCAATGGATTTCATAAGTTGAGCGAGCAATTGTGTGTGTGTGTGTGTGTGTGTGTGTGTGTGTGGAGAGAGAGAGAGAGAGAGTGAGTGAGAGAGCCTGTGTGCGCGCGCACGAGTGAGTGAGAACCTAAGTCAGTGAGCATGCGTGTGTGCCCCCCCCCACTTTAGACAGAAGCAAAAAAAAAACATGTAAGCGAGTTTTGGCAACTAGCTCTCCTTATATGGCGTTATACAGCGAATTTAGTTTGACTCAAGGCCACAAGTATGGAGCACTGAACTCTATAGGAATGACCGCACAGGCGAGTTCGCCAACCATTACCACTACACTGCCGGTCCCCCGAATATCTTTTGTAGATACATAGCCTGTTTAGGTTCGCATCTATACCGTCCCAGGGTTGTACACAAAAAAGGAGGGCGAGGGTGATTACACAATTTTTCTCTGCACTGATAGGACAAGAAAAAAGGTTATCGTCCCAACATATTTTAAGGACAAAAGGAAACCCGATAAAGAAATGCAGTTAATCAATTACCATAGAGGGTCATCCCCCCCCCCCACCAAGAAGGTAAAATTATTTATCTTTGTCAATTGCGAAACAAATCTAATCTGAAAGGAATGCTGCGATCGTGTTTACATTAGTCTGTAGCGTGCTAAACGAAAACCCCTATAAGTTATCCCCCCCCTATTGGTTCCATAAGCGATTCTAAGGGGGGGGGGCTTTCAGTTATGAATGAAACTTACTAAGCTTAAAAAAAAAAAAAAAAAAAAAAATTGGTACAACGTCTACACTCGACTTCCGTGTATCATTTGTAAACATTTTGATGCAAATAAACTTAAAGTATTGCCATCCCCACCGTCTGACGTTAAGCTTAGGATTAAAACGATGCAACAAGAGGCGCAATTTTTTTTGGTGCATATGGACTAGAAATTGCCTAAAGTTAACTCAATACGGAGAACGAGTGATTAAGTGGACATACGAATTAGAGCAATGCAAGACAAAAATAAAGTGAAAGACAAGATCGAGAAAGAACTTAAATGAAAGCGTCATCTTTTCCTTTCATTTAAATTCATTACACAAAGCATAAAAAGAAAGGTTACCTGGCTTTCATTTTGGTAAATCCTGCGACATCTTTTGATCATTTTCAATCAGTTGTCAGCTATTTTACTGCGATGAGGTCGAAGCAGTTCGAGTATAATCTCAGTTCGATGCAAGATTAAAAAAAGTGTAAAGCGTTTACATTTTCCTTCCCCTTTCATAAAAGGGGCGGGTCCATGGTATTTAAAATTAAACAGCATCGATTGAAATGAATCGATAATGTTGACAAGTTCGAATATGAAGAGGAGGAGGAGGAAACTGTCAACGCTTTACAAGGCATGCAGTTAATACAAAGAAAAAAAACCTGATGTTTAGTATATTTTTCATGCATCTTTTCAGCAAACAAAATGCAAGAAGAAAGAAAGACAGTTTCGGGAATTCCAACATTTATTTCTGAACTTTAAAAGACAACGTTTTAACACGTTGAAGAAAGAACTGATCAATACGGAAAACGTCCGTTCTGTACAGAATGCGATGACTGAACGACAAGCATCAAGTCTTACAGCTTTTGCCCAAATAGCATTGAAGTAAACAAGTTTTAAGTAATGTTAAACAAAAAATTTAAAGAAATTAAGATTGCCAGTTAATTTAGGCTAGACTAATTCCAAGTCAGCTGGACAGTCTTAGATTTCAATATTGATGCTCTTACGTTGGTAATCCCCCCCGTATTAACACGGGATTTTTTTAGCAATAGAGTCAGTTTTTTTCTTATACAGACAGCCTTCATACCAGATATGTTTCCTGCAAGTTGTACCCCAACCAGGTTGGTTTTATTTTTTTTTTTTTTTTTAAAATGGTCTTTCAGACTTTAGTCAAAAAAGTTGATGACATTTTTTCCCCTTAAAAGAACCGGCATCGCTGTGAGAGAAGTAGAAAGAGAGAGAGAGGGTTTGGTATTCGTTTCTCTATGGTAACCAAAGCACGCTAGTGATTTTTTTTCTTACAAGAACTTTCTTTGTCCAGCGTATTTATCATTAATCCGGGATTTCTTTAAGTTAAGGGCTAAGGAGAAGAGTAACTGTTTAGAAACATTTGCGGTGAACGATGGATGGACCGGACTCATCATATTCCTGCTTGCTAATCCACATCTGTTGGAAGGTGGACAGAGAAGCCAAGATAGAACCACCGATCCAGACGGAGTATTTACGCTCGGGGGGAGCGATGATCTTGATCTTCATTGTGCTGGGGGCCAGAGATGTGATTTCCTTCTGCATCCTGTCAGCAATACCGGGGAACATTGTGGTACCTCCGGACAGCACAGTGTTGGCATACAGATCTTTCCTGATGTCGACATCGCATTTCATGATGGAGTTGTATGTTGTCTCATGGATACCAGCAGATTCCATACCCAAGAAGGAAGGCTGGAACAAAGATTCTGGGCACCTGAACCTCTCGTTACCAATGGTGATTACTTGACCATCGGGCAACTCGTAGCTCTTCTCGAGGGAGGAAGAAGAAGCGGCAGTGGCCATCTCCTGTTCAAAGTCAAGAGCGACATAGCACAATTTCTCCTTGATGTCACGCACAATTTCTCTCTCGGCGGTGGTTGTGAATGAATAACCACGTTCGGTAAGGATCTTCATGAGGTAGTCAGTAAGATCACGTCCGGCCAAGTCAAGACGGAGGATAGCGTGGGGAAGGGCATAACCTTCATAGATTGGTACAGTGTGGGTGACACCATCTCCGGAATCAAGGACAATACCGGTTGTACGACCAGAAGCGTACAGAGAGAGAACAGCCTGGATGGCAACATACATAGCGGGAGCGTTGAAGGTCTCGAACATGATTTGAGTCATCTTTTCCCTGTTAGCCTTGGGGTTCAAGGGGGCCTCTGTGAGAAGGACGGGGTGCTCTTCGGGGGCGACACGGAGCTCGTTGTAGAATGTGTGATGCCAGATTTTCTCCATGTCATCCCAGTTGGTGACAATACCGTGCTCAATGGGGTATTTCAAGGTAAGAATACCTCTCTTGCTCTGGGCCTCGTCTCCTACGTAGGAGTCCTTTTGGCCCATACCGACCATGACACCCTGGAAGAGAGAGAAGAGAGTTTAGCTAGACTGTTAGAACAAAACGGCGTCGTCAAGGAGACGGGAAAAATAGTCTAAGTGGGACAAATATAAAAGAAAAACAAATCTAGAGAATATAGCATGGAGAAAATTAACGGATACATTAGATCGAAGAAGCTACTGCGAAGAAGGGGGTGACAAATCTACGATTACGGAAAGATAAAACAAATCCTCAATTCCATCACCTAGTGACATTTAGGGAATTGGTAGTTTTCCGACTAAACGGTTTTATTTCACAATAAAAAAAAATAAGAGTAAATCACAGGATTTAGAACAGATTGTAGGTTTTAATTTTAGCAATAAAATGAAAATTTTCTTTCATAATTAACAATCAGCCGGTCGCAAAGAATGAACGATATTTGAAGAAACTGCGGCTGGATAGTCAAGTTACTTGTAGAAGAGCGTTATGCCCTTATATGACCAATTCAAGTGAGAACGGAATGTGGTAGTAGAATTTTGTAGATAGTGGAACCCACATTTTATAGTAGGAGGGGGAGGGCTCAATCCCTACTACCATGTATGGTTGAAGAGTTATTCTTTTTTGCTCTTTTGAAAGAGAGCATGGCAGAACTGCCTTTTCTCGAAGGAACCCCCCCCCCATCTAACCAATCCCACTGACGAATGGGACAGTGAGATTAAGAATGAAGTTAGCTTTTGGTTAAGCAAGTTATTCGATTTCAGAATCTAAGAACTGAATTTGTTTAAGTTTCTTTAGAAGAAACAAATGGTATGACTTTTATGTTGTAATTAGCTTAACGTCAAATAAACAAATAAAATAGAAAATAAAATTATTTCTTGTCGAATAACAAATTCGACAAACTGAAGTCGAAAGTATTAAACTTCCATAGATCAGTTATTTTTTTTAAGATTGTTCACTTGTAGATAAGATTAAAGGCGAATTAGAGTCGCTAAGAAAACCTCATTGCCTTTTTTTGTTGTTTTTTTTTTTTAAAAAAAGAACAAGTAAAAAAAAAAAGGAATCTTTTTCGCTCACCTGATGCCTAGGTCTGCCAACAATAGATGGGAAGACTGCACGTGGAGCATCGTCTCCGGCAAATCCGGCTTTGCACATACCGGAGCCATTGTCAACAACCAAAGCGGCAACGTCGTCGTCACACATGTTGATGGATTAGTTTGACTTGTGAGTCCAAACGAAAGAAAATAGTCTACTGGTATCGGCTGCTGCCTTCCTTATACACTGAGCTGTAACGAGCAACTGGCGACCGAACAGTGGCGCGTGCCTCTTTTATTCAACTCCACCAGGCTTTCCCAGAAAACTAGTCGGTTGGCACAAAGCATAGCCAAATATGGTCACGACCGTCGACAAATATGGGCATAGCGTCCCAGAACGAGTTCCGGCTAAATCCGTTCGCCACGATCCTACACGCGTCTACAAGAGGAACTAACACATTCATAGCCACTTATGGAGCGTCGCTTCTTTTAGCAACCAAACAGTAATGGACTGGCACTATGGCGGTTACAATAAACCAGTTTGTCAGCCGCCGAGGTTCACAGGGCCTACAGCTCTTTCCTTTCGTTCCTGCTTGCCAACGACATTAACGTTTACAGCGTGTTTTCTTTGCAAGAAACAAAACTCCGTGGAAACTAAGATGTTGACAAAGAAAAAGCAGAACGACGAAAAAAAACTTTAAAACCTTCAAACTCCAATCATTTCACCTCGTGTTTTTCCCACTCTTTGTGTTTTCGGCATTTTTTAAAATCACCGATTTTACAGGTATATCTTCATTTACTTACCTTTCATTTAATTGACCCGATTTTTTTGATTTTTTTAACACTAAATTGTTCAATATCTCCTTAATACCAGTTCGTACGTCCCAAATAGATTTACTGATTTCTGTTACGGAGAACGTTATTCATTTTATCCTCCCCTAATAATTTTTACTTCGTCTTTTCAAAGGAAATATTGAATATGTCCTTAAAGACGATTATAAAAATATTTAGCTTCTGTATTTGTTAAATCTTCCCTTTCTAATTTCTGCCAAGTAGGTATTTAAGATTTTATACTCGGCCTTTCAAAAACTAAAATAACACGTACAGTAACAATCACTTTGATCAACAAAGTCTTATTTATAACCGAAGAATCTGAGCTTGTCAAGAACTAAGATTTCTAAAATATTTATTTTGATAAACGTTCCTCTCTTCGCCTGTAAATTCTTTACATTTTTTTTTTTTTTATTGACATGGAATTCCCCTAAAATACTCTACTTTACTTTCAGTTTCTATAACGCAAACTCAAAATAAAAACACGTTTTGGAGAGTGAATTATTTCCCTTACATCGTTATTTTTAACTTTTAAAACATTACTTGAGTAAACCTGTACGATTCGATTTGGTGGGGAAAACATTCAGGTTAAAAGAAAAATATCGTTAATCATTAACTTAACATGACTCCTGATTTAGTTAAACAGGCAATTTTGGTGTTTCTACCAAATGTAGAAATCCGAGGTTACGTAGACAAATTAATAAGAATGACGATTAACATTTTTTTAAGTCAATAAGTAAAAAATGTTTACTTCAATCTTTTTTTTTTTTTAAATCTCGAACGATGCCTTAAAATTAATCCATTTTGTTTTAAATATTTCCGAATTAAATGAGCAAATACGATCTTTTGCAAATTAAGCTAGTTTCGATTTATGAAAGGACACTTGTGTGGGGGGATTTCTATTTAAAATTCAGAAAAATAATACAAGTCTAAGACTGTTTCGCTTTCATAACAAAATATCTGATGTGAAAATGTCTTAAAACTTCTTAGTCTTAATAGTTTTTTCATGGTTTGTCTTGATTAATGCTTAGTCATCAAATAAAATTAGATGAAATTTGAACACTGAAAAATATAGCGGGCAAATTCATTTGGGATAAAAAAAAATGTCGCTAGTTGAAAATAAAATGGAATAATTGTAATCTAAATCAAATCCATTTCTTCAGTCTAGAAATAAGATTCTTCTAGAATCCCAATGCTATTTTATCCTCCATATATTTTATAGGCATAGGCTGTAGAACAATCTTAAACTATTATCGTATGAATTATAATTTCGGATCTGCAGCCAGAAATATAGGCACACAACTCTTAAAACCTTTTCCTTTTTAAGAAAATTTTGCTTTGACACTTGTCTTACCCTTCTCTAGAAATTCTGCCTCACCCAAACCCGTTTGAATCTTAAACTTTTTTCTTTAGAATAAGTATTAGAAATATTTACTGAATATCTTGGCTACCTTCACCGATCCGACAGTAACTGTAACAACATTGAATACTTTATTAAAGGAAATTCTTGTTCGCATCACTCGCTCTCTAAACCAAAATGAATAAATCTTACAAAAACTCCGTTCAACGGCTGTAAAACTATGGAAACTTTTTTCTTTAATTTCTGCTTTTGTCTGTAAATCGGAAAAAAATGATAATTTTTTTCCCCCAGTTAGTTTGAAGCAGAAAGCCTTACTATTTGCAACCGAAGAAACGTCGAACTTTCTAGCGGAGCTAATTTTCAATATTGAATGTCATTTTTAAGATGTTTCGCTCTACAGTTCTATTTGTCGTAAGTCTTTTTCGACAAGTAAAAATCTGCTTTTATTTAAAACATTCTTTTCTGTTTTGATCAGTTTTTGCTTTTTAGTCGTAAGATTAAGAAACTAAAAATAAATCCTCCGAATTAAGTAATCAACATCGTTCTTCTAGTCTTTCATTTCTTCAGGCCCCGCTGTTTGAAACTGGGGGTGACGTTATGGCTTTACTAATATTACAAAGTCCAAGTATGACACAACGTAAAATGACGCTCGGAGGATTGTCTTTCGGCAATTTTCTAGTGAGAATGTTTGACCACGAACTCAACTGATGCGCTACTCTCTCAGCCAAAAAGTGTAATTTCTTCTCATTAAAAAGTAAGGTCTTCGTGTTTCTTCTAAAAGCAAAATGACCAAAAATGGACACTTCGTTTCCTTGTATAAAAAGAAAATGGCAAAAGATTTTTTCTCTTACTGATATTGTTTTTCGCTTTCAGCAAAACCTAAACGCTGATTTTTCAGTTTCTATACATGTTTCAACATTTTAAGTAAAAGTTGAAGCCTCAGTCTTGACCACGATTCCTCGACTGGATTCAAAACCACTTAAATATTTACGATGAAAATAGAAACAATTTCTCAATTTAAAATGACTTCACTTCGTGATAGTAATGGCTAACGAGCTTCCAGCAAAAGATATTCTATAGTTAGTTCACCTTTCTGTATTTTATTCATACTTGTTACGTGTCACGCACAGTTTCTCTCTCCATAGAACTCTTTTATTGTAACCATGTGTCAGACTAGACTAAAACTAGTAAATATTTACACTCCTAAATAGTACCGTAGACCACCACCCCTTAATGGTATTTTGGGAACTCCACTTTCATGTTATGTAGATGGGGGGTGGGGGGAGACTGGTTTCAAAAATAGTCAACAACCATATCAAGCCATTCTAGTGTATGACCCTCTTCCTCCTAAATGTTCAACCTCACATCCCGTGTTGATAGTTTTCCTCGCCCCAAACACACTTCCTCTACCCATGTTTAACCTCTATCCACATACCACTGGTGAGTAGCGAGTATAACAGCAAGTGATTGCTTCTGCATTCCAAAGAATTTGGCAAAACATTTCTTCGATGTCTGCAATTGAAGTTTTGGAATCACAATCAATTTTGAACCACTTAGGGAAAATTTTATCGTCATATAACCGGTTCAAAAAATTCTTCAAAAATTCGTTCGAAAAGAAAAACGAAATATTTTCAGTATGGAGATTAGTTTTTGTTTTCCACTTCGTCAACCACGTCTTTCGACTAAAATAAAATTGGTAGAAACAAAAATGTCAGTCAGGTTTTCATGCATCTTAAGCTCAGATAACTACGTCCAAAATATTTGTAATTGTCACATGACAATGTTCAATAATTCTATCGGCAAGAATAAATGTTGCTCTGTAGTTTCGCTTTGATTATGGTTGGGAATATCTTCTGGTTCTGGTAAAAGCTTCAAATTTGAAATTGCTCTTAAGCAGTTCGTTGATTTGTTAATATTTATAAGTTTATCTTGGCATCGAACCAAATAAGAGGAAATATTTTTTGACGGCCTTAAAAATCAGCACCCAACGGCTTGTTTGTTTCTGTTTTTTTTTTTAACCTAAACTATAATTCCGATCACTAGCTCTGTACTTATGCAAGAGTCGAACGCCGAGTTTCCAAACAAGCTGTTGCATTTCACGAAAGTAAATAAGATTAAAGCCGCTTTGTTTATAGATGCAAGACATTTGATTTGAAGTTTTGACTTCATTTTGTGCGATCATAATTTAGAATAATTTTCAACACTTACGTGTAACTAACGATGTTCATTCAACTTCTAATCACAGAACTTTCTGAAATGTTCCATTATTTAATATTCACTTCGTTCGAGATGAAGTCATTTTCCAATTTTTTCGAATTGGACTGTTCGTTTCACTTCGATTTAATATTAATTTTAAATTTCGTCAATTTATAAAATTGATCGGCAAACAGAAAAATGGCGTAAATTAATCCTAAAGTAGTAGAAACGTAAGCTTATATATGATTACTGGTTAATTCTTAATTTTGCTTCTAATTAAAATTTTAAAATTCTATTTTTCATTTACTCAATCTCCGGCTTTTCGATCGGGCGACGACTAAAATGGGTCCATTCTTAACGGAAGTTCAATTTCTTTAAACAGGAAATATAACCATTCCAAGAGGATACTACACAAATTCACAAGCAGAATAACTAAAAGGAAAAGAACTTTATACAAATGTATTTTGGGGTAGTGTGGATTTTACATGTTCAAAGCTCAGGGTCAAAGTAATGCTAACCCCTCTACCATTTGAACCCTCCAGGTTTCATTTGTGGAACTACGACTGAAGTCTTCAAATAACTTCCAGAAACTGGAATGATATCAAAAACTAATTCTAAGTTACTCCAGTTTGAAATATGGAATTATTGTGACCCTGTTTTGTTTGGGTTTTTTTTTTTTTAAAGTTATCCTGTTATTCAGCCACATCAGCCCAAAATCTAATTTCGTCAGAACGCACACGAACACGTGTTCATCGTTCATTTTCACAGAAAACCACACAATTTAACTTTCAAATTAAAAAAAAAAAAAAAAAAAAAAATGATGGCGCCTATTAATAAAAATTGATACAGGTAAGTATTTGGTTTGGCATTATCAAGACTCTTGCATCATTTGGGAAAGTCATTTGTATGTCATGCAGAATTCTATAAACTTTGATTAAATTATACTTCTCATACATTCTGCAACCTGACCATTATCTTCCGTGTGTGGAAGTAGTCCTTTTTAATGCCTTTTAAAATGAATGCAATTAAAAACGCTGCCCTCCATTTTAAGATTCGCTGACAACAAATCTGAATGTGTAAACATTTTGGTTTTCAATAAAACTTTCAATATTTATATTTTGCTCCAATTTTTTTTATCTTTTTTAAATCTTGAAATGCATGTAACTCCAAATATAGTATTCTCTTTACTGTTCAAACTTTCAACATATTTTTATATCTCGATTCACTCAATTTACACATATTCGACAAAAATTAATTCGCAGATAGGTTTTTTATTTTATTTTAGCGCTAATGTCGGATTGCTCATTAATTCAAACTGATTTAAAGACAAAACTGCCATTGAACTTTGTAATTTTCCCTTGTCTCAAATTTTGAAATGATCTAACTAAATGGTTCTTGAACAAATATTTAAGACACCATAATTACAGAATATAATTCATCTAATCATCGAGTCCTGGTTATAAACTATGCTTGAACACCAACCGCCGATATAAATTTCAAAATAGAATGGTTAGCGAGCTAGTATAGTTGAAAGTATCTAACAGTTCGATTCTCACTGGGTGCCCTGTGTTTACGGTGTTGTGCCAAACTTAGTGATTAGCTGACTATCACTTATATGATCAAAACAATGGATGTTTTTTTTTCCTATCAGAAAAGTAAAAAAAAATGTAAAGACTTTAATATATTTCGCATTTTTCAGCACCATAACTATAGAAGCCATAAGACCTGTTTTAAGCGCAATCATTTGCAAGAAAACTCTTAAATTTATTTTTGTAAAAAGGTCGAATAAAATAGTTCTTGAAAGTCTCTTACACAGGACGAACTAAAAACAAAAAACCTTCACTTTAAAACTTGAGTTCACATTAGAAATATCAAAATAATTACTCAAACACATTGACATATTTATATTTTCCGAACTTGAATGCAATCTTTTGAATTCTTTCAACTGAATATGTCTGTCGTCTTGTGGAGTTGTTTTGCTTCAATTATTGAGTTTATAATTGTCTTTGCTCCAATGTGATTCCTTACTGACACTTTGATTTTCCTATTTCTAAAATATATGCGCCTTCACAAAAGCAATTTACTCTTGTGTATCTGTGGTCAATATTTTTCTCAATCAAATCCAATTAACATGGATTTTGAAAAAGAACCCATTAACTAAACAGTGTACCATAAAATGTCCCGATTAGAACTTTTGTGAATGGAAATTTAATAAAGTGTTAGTCAATTACATTTGGCTCGCTGTATACAATAAAAGTACTACGAGGAAGTGTTCTCAGCTAGGTGGATATTTCAGTAGCTCCACTCGAAAGATTTGTATTTAAGTTCGGCTTATTTCAGCTCGAGGATCTGCTGTAGTCAATGCGATGAGGAAAGAAATCCTGTCATTGGATAAACATGACACTTTGATTGGTCTTTGTATATATTTTTCAAAATTTACAAGGACAACATAAGAAAAGGCTTATTATAAAAGGGAACATTTTCTCTAAGGTTAATGGAATCAAAGTATGTTTCAGTTGCTTACGAATTCCTGGCTGCTGTCGTTTTAGTTCAAAATAAAACACAGGTTGTCAGATTGAAAACGTCGCTAAACATTTTTAACGCGTTCAAGACTCTAGGTTCTCTGAGACACTGTTATATTAGCTAAACTTTCCTTTTGTCAAAGAACCCGTTAGAGCGGTGATTTAATATAACTAGCTAAATCTCAATCCATGCTTGGTAGCCTTGTATTGATTTTAAGCTTTTTGTTTATTACAGCGGTTGGTAGAGATGAGCACCTGAGAGTTTGTTTCTCTAGCCACTCTTTAAGAGACTAGATTAATCTTCACAACAAAATAAATACATTTTATGGTTTGTTAATCTGTCGTAAGCTCGTTTTAAAAAATGTTTCAAGACTATTCTTTTTTTCAGCTTTGAATTTTTTTAAGGCTAATTCTCGTTTTGCAGCGAAGCATATATGGTGAATTGGAAAAAGCCTCAGGATTTATTCGTAAAATTACAAATTGTGGCACAAGGCCGAAAGAATTGGAAAAAGCCTCTGCATGAACGGGGAGCAGAACTTACCAATCATACTCAAAGGCAAGAGTAAAAAAAGAATTCATTCCGATATATTGATTGGTTAATTGTCCTGCTTTAACGACATATCCGTTCTGTTGATTTCGGAATACTGAGACAGATATCGACTTTTCGGACTATTGTCTTCATTTTTGTTGCCATATTCACAACGTTTTGGTTGTTGTACATTGATCTCAAGGACGCGTAACCCAGTGGATAAAAGCTTTGGTCGAAGAAATCCAATGATTTGATTCAAAAAGTTCAGTTCAGTACCTGGTTACGACAGAGGTGAACAAAAATTTAGAGAGTTGAGTTAAAGGGAAATAACTGATACTGGGAGATCCGGAAGAAGCATGACATGTGGAACTAGAACAATCTACCCCAGTGGGTGAGATAAAGGGTTCGGTTCGAAATTCCAATCATCTGAAGGTGGAAACGTCGTAAATATGGCAACAAATGGACAATGTAAATAATTACAATACCTCATCTCGGAAGTATACACACTAATATCGACTTAACTGAATAAAAAGTACAAACAGTTTTTGCTTTTTTCTTTTCTTTATACATCTGTCCAAATTTTGTACTCTTTTTTAAAGTAGAGTACAAAGCCAAATGAGCACACTTAATTAAAACACACAAAGCCGCAGAAGCTTTATTACAAAATACTTTTTATTAGCTTAAGTTTATATTACTTTCAATAGTAGATGATCATCAAATTCTCAGTCTTATACACACCTGTTCTGTCCTCATTGGCTACTCTTCGAACCCTGGAGGTAGATTTTAATCTGATTTTTTTACAGATATAAACACTGTATTCTGTACAGATCTGCGCTGATAACCGTAGCTTCTAAAGGTAGGATTTTTATAACTGGACGTAACGAGTTTCACTTACAAGGTGAATGAAATGGCTTGTACTGCTGTGTGACGAAATCCATTCAAATGTGAAGCTGTCTCTTCATAAAGACCCCCTTTTTCAGTTAAACTTTAGTTCTGTTACATGTGCCAATTAAGAGAGGTTCAACACTACAAATTTTATAAATAAAATAATGCACATTGTTTTAACAAGTATAATAATGAACTTCACGAACTCCTCAGTTTAAATGGAAAATGAGCTGTTCCTTGACTTCAGTTTTTTTTTTGTATTAATCCAAGTTTGCCACATGGTATATATGATTTGAGTCCCTAATGAAATTTTAGTTTTGTATTAGTTGCTTGTAGTAATAAATAAATAAAATGGATAATTAAGAACCAAAAAATAACTGAAGGATACTTCAGAAACTATGCCGGGCAATAGTGAAGAATTCCAAGCCAAATGGGTGTTGATTATCCTCTTCTGAACAGGGAAGTCATTCTCTGTATTGTTTGGTTTTAAACTACAAATATAGCAGTTTTGCTAATTATACGAAAGTAATTGGTTTTGAAACAACAATTGAATCCAATTTCATCAGTTGATATCAAAGGTGAATAAGTACAAAAACATCACTTTTGGTTAAACGGATTTCACGGGAACGAAATTTCTGGAATTCTCACGGAATAATTTCTACAGCATCCCCAGTCTTTGGGCATAAAAGTTCTTCGCTTAAATGGTTTCTTCCTATTTCGTTCGATTGGTATAGCGCACGTCGAAAGAAGATTGTGTTACACCAATATTCGAAATGATCTGTATTTGAAGTCATTTTTTTTTTTTACTCAGATACTAGCAGTGACTTCTGGCATTAGCGGGGAAAATTCTCTTCAACTATGTAGGCAGGTGAGAGGTCAATGAATACTTTAAAAGACAGATTCGAAGATTTTCCTACCGATATACGAATAAATCAATGATTTGCTTGCTCATTGTTATTTATTGACAAGCAGATCTTGTTTGTTTGTTGTGTTTGTTTTTTGTTTCCGTGTTTGGGGGGGGGGGCATTTTTAATCTTGAAACTAGTGGCTAGGTCGACATTACATTCATTGCGATTCCATTTCCATAGTCTGACGCTGTCGCATGCAAAAAGCAACAAATAATCTTGAGCAAAACGAACAAAATTATCTATTTCCGTATTTCTCAGAGTATTAGATATATCTGTTCGATAATTGAAATATACGGCAATAGATTCGTAATAGGAGTATATAGGTGCGCCTATCGTCCGATTCACACTCCTCCCCGGTTCTTCAAACAGAAGAAGTTTATCACTTGTTTACTGTTTGGGTTTCTAGTTCCTTTTTAAAATTTGTTTCAGCTCTATACTCCTAAAGCTTGTTCTCTCCTACGCTAATATAACTCCACTGAATAACCCTCTACCTTGAGTGGCTCTTGATGTTGTATTGGTGAACATTAGTATTAAAAAATGCTAACAATAAAAAAAAAACAAATGCAAAAGAATATATCCGAAATAATAATGTGGCAGAATTTTAGTACCGAGGGGTGCCTAAAAAAATTTTTCTACTTCCCGAAATCGCACGAATCGACTAAACATATATCAAACTGTGTGTGTGTGTTTTCACCCCGAGACGGTGTAATGGTTAACAAGCTTGTCTCGCTAGAACAATTACGACTGAGTAGTGAGTCCGATCCTCACTGGGTGCCCCATAATTTCGGCCTTGTCTACGCTTGGGAAATCACTATATCAAACTGTTTTTAAAAGGTCATCTTGGTTGGACTGAGAACTTCTAAACACCAACAACTCGTCCTTGAAATCTTCACTTTTCGGGAGTTCGACTGAGTAGTGAGTTCGATCCTCACTGGGTGCCCCATACTTTCGGCCTTGTGCCACATCTAAGCTACGCTTGGAAAATCACTATACTGGATAAGCGTTCTAAAGCATCCGAAATAACTTTATCTTTTTGCATCAACAGGGGAAGTCATGGTTCATTGCTTTGTACTTTCTTTTTTTTTTATTCGTTTTCTACAGTTTATCGACCCAAATCTTTCCAGGTTATTTAAATTGGCATGGTAGTGGCACAGTGTGTGGCACAGTGGATAAAGGCGTTGGTTAGATCCAGTGACAGGACCCAAAGAGTGTGAGTTCAATACCCGGTTATGGCAGTGGAGAACTTGCAGAGGGGAATTAACAGGAGATAATTGATAACTGACAACCATTAAACATGGTACGTGGAACCAGAACAGTTTAACCCAGTGAGCGAAATAAAGGGTTCAGTTCGACATTCCAACCACCTGAAGAAGGCCAGAGTGTACAACGGCCGAAACGTTGTAATAAATATGGCGACAAAGATGAGGACAATAGTCCGAATAATGTAAATAGTGTACATAATACCTCATCTAAGAAATATAGACAGATACTGAAAGGCCGAAACGTTGTAATAAATATGGCGAGAAAGATGAGGATAATAGTCGGAATAATGTAAATAGTGTACATAATACCTCATCTCAGAAATATAGACAGATACTGAAAGGCCGAAACGTTGTAATAAATATGGCGAGAAAGATGAGGATAATAGTCGGAATAATGTAAATAGTGTACATAATACCTCATCTCAGAAATATAGACAGATACAAAAGAATGTTTTTCAGAATCACTTTCATTCTTTTAATTACAAATTGTCAAAAGTGTAACAATGTGTTCGTTATCCGAATTATGATATTTGTCAAATTCTTTGTTGAGATTTCCAATTAAGCTAAAAGGATATTTGTTTGCGGTACAAAGTGGAGATATGTCGATTAATAAAAGCGGAAGGCGGCGATTTCGTCAGTGTAAGGGCGTGGCCGAGGGCGTGGAGACAGGAGAGAATGCCTCTCATTGTAAACGACAACGTCATTGTTCCCAGTATTTATAAACAGTGATTGGCCTCCCAAAGAATGTAAGCCATTTTCCGTGCAGGTTTCTCCGTTGGGGTTGATGCTGTACAGCTAAAATAAGAGAAAATATTCCTACATTAGTTGATTTGCCCTACAACGCAACAGCATCGATCCGTATGAAACACGAGTAAACAAAACCTTTTTTTTCTATTCAAGTGTTTGAATTCTTCGGATGACTTCGAAAAACTTTGTTTTGTGCCAAAATATGTAACGACTGCGGAATCAAATGACAAGTAAAAGATTTTATTGGATGAAGTTAGCTTTGTTTTCATACTTTTAAAATCCTGGAACATAATATTTGATAAAACTCCAAGATGAAGTTTAAAAAACGATAGAGATTTTTATCTTAGCAAACAAGAAGTTCCCATCATTCTCTGTTCCGTAAAACAATAGATGGCAAGCTACTCTTGCAAACCATTGGGATTAAAATGAGCTTCATTCTGACCGGGTTTTAAGAACTCAGACTTCTACCAGAAGTGGGAATCGGTTATACCAAGATCTGCAGAGAATAAGGAGTGTGTGAAATTTTTTCCATCTGATGTCTTCAATCTTTTTCCATGTGTTCTTTTCTGTACAGAGTCGTGTATTAACATTTTTAGAACATGGCGACTTCGTGACTGATCAAATTAGGTCTCTTTTCTTACAATGTCTTGTTGAGATGCACCAAAAACTGATGACGTCAGAGTGTACTGTATCAATGCAATCCCGCCAAGAACGCATATTTCCTTGGATGGACATCCATTTTGAATTCGCGACTTTTCATATTCTTGAAAAATATCCATTTTCTTTTTTTAAATGACCAGGTACTAATTTGTTCCAAAATAGATTCTTTCACAAGAGAGCAGGGCATTACTGATGCCCGTTTTGTTTTATGGTTGCTTTCCGTCAAATCATAAGAAACTTATTTTGTTGCTACAAATGACGGTGAACTTTTGAATAACTTGAATTCAGTTTTACATGTAATTCTTCTTCAACCGTAACAGCATTATCTACATCGAGTTCAGACCGGTCGGTTATCACTAAACTCAACAGGGCGACATGCTCAAGCTGAAATCACGGTAGTGCATCAGATTTCAAAAACTCATGTCAACAATTCTTTCGTTTAGATACTATCCTTTTATGTCAGGTCACTCTACGAGTGCTGCCGCTGGTATCATGTAACCCAGTACTATCTGCCGTGTGGCCAGGTCATCAGCAACTAAACTGGTTTCCCTATAAGGTTTTTCTGCTGGAAAAAATAGCTAGACATCCAGTAGGATTAAAAAAAAAAAAAAACTGCCAAAAGCAGATGAACATTCTTGTAAGCTTAACGGTCACCTAAGAAAATGGGATAGACTGGGGCTCCATAGATATGGATGAAGTCATTGCAATGATGACACGGTATCGCAGTGCAGAGGTATTTATAGATTGAAGTCAAGTCAAGGGTGAGGGCGGTGGGTTACCTCAATAGAATCAACAGCCATGTATCTGTAACCATGGCGAGCCTTCAAATTGGAAAATATCGGGATTGCAATTTAACCTGGAGAGGGATAGCCTCCACCTGGCCTACTTGCCCAAGATACACTCTGCGCATGGACGGATACCCTCTCCGGTTTTCAACCCAGAGTACATATCTAGGCAGATGCTTAGCTGCGCAGCGACTCTACGGCCGTCCACGGATTGATGATGATGATGGTGATCATCCAGTATTATTACATGTCTTGTGTACTGCGTCGATTCGTCCATCTTTAATTAACTAAGCTGAATTGTACATTAACAATGTAAATCTGTACCAACGTATATTTGCATGACTTCTTATAATGCAGGCTGTCCATAAAGTCTCTTTACAATTTAAAAAATATATTGCAAATGAAATTAATGAGATATCTTAATCAGATTTGTTCTATGTACTCAGTAGTTATCAAAGTTTTGAATCACATTGCATTTGTATATTTCTGGTATCCTGTTGATGAAAGGGGTGCTGTTAAATGAACCCCTATCATTTCCAGACCATTGGATTGGAAAGGATGGCCCAATTCCCTGGTCACTTCGTTTACCAGAGAGATCTTTCTATGGGGTTGTGTTAAAGATATCATGTATCGAACAAAGATACGAGACATCACTGACCTAAAGCAAAAGATCACTGATGCCATTGCCACCATTGATGAGGCTATGCTACAGCGAACATGGCAAGAAACCGACTCCACCTTGATGTGCTTCGTGAAACTAATGGTGCCCATATTGAGGTGGATTCAATTAGTTAAAAAAAAACTTCAATATTTACTCGTCATTTTGTAACAATTTCCAAATATTTGTCTGTTCATTTGCTTTTGTAATTTGTTACTAGATATTTAGGAAACCCTGTATATATAATATATATATATATATATATATATATATATATATGTGTGTGTGTGTGTGTGTGTGTGTATATATATATATATATATATATATATATATATATATATATATATATATATATATATATATATATATATATATATATATATATACAGGATGTCCATAGAGAGTCTTTACAATTTGAAGAATATATTACAAAGGCAATTGATGAGATATCTTAATCAGATTTGTTCTATGTACTCAGTAGTTATCAAAGTTTTGAATCACATTGCATTTGTATATTTCTGGTATCCTGTTGATGAAAGGGGTGCTGTTAAATGAACCCCTAAAAAATGGCTACTCGTTAAGAAATGACACAATGTTCGTCATTGATACAAAATCGGATACACAGACTCAGCGAAACTACAGAACTAAGTATGGAAGAGATCCACCATTACGTCCGTCAATTTGTGCATGACACAAGACATTTATGAAAACAGTGTTGCGGGCCTGCGTATGTGTTGAGAGATAAGCACGTGTGTCTCCTGAAGTGATCCGCAACAAACATGGGGGACTCGGAATGTGAGTCCACGTAAAGAAATGTAAAGAAACAACAAGAACCGATATATTTGTACAAACAAATGATAATGTATTAACAACAAAGGTTTACAAGTGACAAAGACAATAATATGTGTAACAAATGAATGCGGAAACTTTTTGGTCCAAAGTATGTGAAGTGAGTGACTGTGCGTACGTACGTATGTGTGCATGTATTGTTCATGCTTTTTGTTGTGGTAAACCCTACTACAGTAGAATGAACTCTTCCTCTGTTGTGGTAAACCCTCCTACAGTAGAATGGACTCTTTCTCCTCTCATAAATACAAACTGCGAGAGTCGGTTGGGAGGAGGCGGATTTGGGGCAGTAGTAGAAGTAGTGCTAATCTACCGTTCGTACGTACACCGCTAGCCACTTATTACTAACACTATTGTTTTGTATATATCTTCAATATACTTGTGCAACCTACCTTCGTCTTCCGTGTCTTTCTTTCTGGCCCCTAAACAGGCCACAACACTTTTCTCACAAGGAAAGGAAACGCGTTATAATCGCGTTCTTCAGCAAGGAATTTACATGTTGACGTAAAAAGTAAGAAGAGACTGCGAATAATTATCGCGAAGTATTTATAGTGCTGGAAAGCGCCCCCTAGTAACGGTTTCGAAAATTAAGAGGTGGTAACTCGACAACAGAGACAGTGTTGGATAAAGGGAGGAATGGACAACCAAGAACATCTGAGCAAAACATCGATCGTGTAAGACAGGCCTTTCGGTGTTCTCTTACAATGTCCATCCGTACTGCGCTTGCCAGACAGTTACGGCTGCCACGTTCAACAGTACAAAAAAATCCAACACAAGAACTTGCGATTGTACGCTAACAAAGTGCAAAGGGCAACTCTTACAGGCACTCGAGCCAAATGATAAACCATTGATATGTTACAGCGAACATGGTAAAAGATCGAGTACCGTCTTGATGCGTTTTGTGCAACTAATAGTGTCCATATAGAGGTGTATTAAATTAGTTTTAAAAAAACTCTCAATATCTGGAAATTATAATTTAATAATAATTTCCACATATTTTTCTGTTCGCGTCCTGGGTATGACGATAAACTACATCCGCGTCCTGGGTAAGATGATAAACTACATCTGTGTCCTGAGTAAGACGATAAACTACATCCGACAGAAAGGCCTCTGATCAGGAGGTTTTGAGGAGCATGGAACCACCTCTTAATTGCTGGTGTTCCCAGATCTTCCCTGACCTGGGTGGTAGCACCTGTCAGGGTCCCAGCTATGGGCAAATAGTTAACCCCAACACGTCCTAGATAAGACGATAAAAGTACATCCAATAGCAAAGCTTCTGATCAAGTGGTTTTGAGGCGTGTGGAACCACCTCTTAATTGCTGGTATTCCCAGATCGACCCGGGGTGGTAGCATCTGTTAGGGTTCCAGCAATGGGTAAATAGTTAACCCCGAAACTAGGTGTCAAAACACTATGAAAGTCTAAAAATAGGTTTTAATACCAGAAATACTTTGTAAACAATTTTTATCAGCAATAAATCTTTGAAGAAAAAAAAACTATTACCAGCAATACATTTTTAGAAAAAAATATTACCAGGAATACAGTTTTAAAGGAAAAAATTATTACCAGAAATAGATTTTTGACAAAACAAAATATTACCAGCAATAAAAAAAATTGTCGGCATTGAATAACCTATTGAGGTTGATATACCTTAAAACAAACCAAACCATATTTTTCTGTTCATTTGCTTTTGTAATATTTTTTTTAAATTGTAATGTGACGTTTAGAACTATCATTCAATCTATCAGATTTCAAACATTTCTTCCCGGATATCCTGATATATACAGTAATTTACCAAAAATCACAAAGATAACGTCGTTGAAATTCCCAGAATTTCCCATTCTGCTCTGACATCTGAAGAATCATTAGGAACACTGATGTGATTGCT
>OZ038496.1:97620364-97665364 GCA_964036315.1 Acanthosepion esculentum | reverse complement strand
GCTGCCTTCCTCGAGATACTTTTCCTATCCCTTTTTCTGGCTTCTCCTGAAATACCTTCTTTCAATACAAATTTCTTTCCCTCTGACTCTCTTTCCTTCATATTCTCTCTCTCTCTCTTCACTTCTCTCTCTCTCTCTCTTCACTTCTCTCTCTCTCTCTCTCTCTCTCTTTCTCTCTCTTACGCTTAGGCACACACACGCACATACACATTCACAGGTAAACACGAGTTAAGACTCGAGTTTCATACGTAAGAATTTCTCTGCAGTCAATGCTGGAAGCAGTGAGAGATATTGAAAGCAAAATAAGGCGTTACCTAGCTTCGGCCATGAGAGAAAAAGAGAGTGTATGTTCTCAACACTACAGCTACCCCCCACCTCCTCACCCCGCATCTAGTCATGAGAGCCTCGTCTGCTTGCCTGCTTGCATGCCCACTTAGCTATCTCTCTAACGACTGCTTGCTTTTCATTTTGGAAGACAGATAGAATTAGGGATTTCTGGTAAGCAGAGAAGCAGGCTTCATCTCTTTTTCACTCGAAATAACTTCGGACTGCTAGCACCACCTTTGGTTTCATGATCGGCGTCTACAACATTGTGACGTCACGAACCCGTAGCAAAATACAACGTTTCTTCTCTGCTTACCAATTCCACTCTCTTCATCCAATCCTTCTTTCTTTCTTTCTTTTTCTTTCTTTCTTTCTACTATCACATCACTTTCACCCTCTCTCTCTCTGTTTTTCTCTGTTCTCATTTACTCTCTTCTCTAAAGATATTTAGGTTCACTTAGAAGTGCTTAACGTAGCGCGACTATTAACGAGCTTGTCCCGCAAGGCTCGTGTGGTGAGTTCAATCCTTAGTAGACGTCTTACTGCTTTGACTAAGCTTAATAACTATATGAAAAGGTTAGCTTTCGAACACTGACCAAAGTGCTAATAATCACTATTGCAAGAGTAATGAGTTCGCCCCCTCAAGTGCTCTGGTTACTATGACTTTGTGTCAGACTTAATTTTTATGTATTTAAGTTTAATTTACTCCGACACATAACCAAATAGAGGTTGATAAGAAATCTTTCCGAACATGGACATCAGTGGGAAAATGATAGTCGGGCATAAGGACTGAAAGCGCAAGACAAACTAATCCGTGAGACGAGCCTGCTAACCACTGAGCAATTCTCTTTGTGATTTAGGAAACATTTTTCTTGAAAAAAGAAAACAAAAGAAAAATATTAGAGAAAACTCTTTATTATTTTTTCTTTCTTTTTTTTCTTTCTTTCTTTCTTTCTTTCTTTTTCTTTTTCTTTCTTTCTTTTTCCTTTTTATTTTACATTTCTTTTACTTGCTTTTAATATTCTTCTTTCTTTTTCTTTGTTCTTTTTCTTTGTTCTTTTTCTTTCTTTTTTCTACTTCTTCTTTCATCTATTTCTTTTTCTTTTCTTTTTCTTTTTCCTTCCTTTTATTTTTCTCTTCTCTTCCTCTGTCTTTATCCTGTTCTTTCTTTTTTCCCTTTTTTATTCTTTTCGCTTTTTCTCTTTTTCTTTCTTTATCTTTAATATTCACTTATTCATTTTCATTTTCTCTTTTTTCTGTTTATCCTTCACTTTCTCCAAACTACCCTATCTCTCTTCTTTTCTAACACACACTCTCTCTCTCTCATTCTCTCTCTCATTCTCTCTCTCGATGAATGTGGAGACTTTATGTCTTTATCTTTATCCTTTCTTTCTCTTGCTTTCGTTTACGACATTCCATTCATTCACTTTCTTTTTTCTTTCTGTTTCCCTTTTCTTTTACTAAATTTCCCCTCTTCCTTCTTTTCCTCACTTCTTTCTTTCTTTCTTTTTCTATTTTCCGTTTAATCTTCTACTTTAATTCCTCTTATTTATTTCTTTTGTTTTCTCTTTTCTTTCCTTTCACTTTTATTTCATGTCTTTCATTTCCTCTTTTAACCTTTTCCTTTTTTTTCCACAATAATCTTTCGTTGTTTTATTTTCTTTGTGTTTCCTTCTTCTTCCGTTTCTTTTTCTTTTCCGCTCATCTTTTTTCTCCCTTCGTTCTTTCTCGTCTGCCTCTCCTCGATTTATTTCCCTGCCTCCATTTTTCGCCATATTTTCCCTTTCTACTTTATTGTGGTTTCAATGACTGTCTACACCACATTATCAGCGCGATCTTTCTCTTTCCTAATAAATACACACCTTAAAATTCCCTCCCAAATAAATACATATATTGACGCATCCCATCCCTACTAAAGACTGAGTAAAAAAAAAAAAAATGATAACGTTTTTGCGATAGTGGGTCTTCATGATTTTTAGCTCCTAAATGAAGAATTTTAGCAGGAGGTACAAAATGTATCTTGAGTTCCTTTCCCTTTTCTCTTAGTCATCCATCACTATATGTTTTCTAAGGTTTAAGGATATACAAAATTACGTAGGCTTGTCATCAGTATATAGAAACTTTTTTTTAATTCTAAAAAAATTACAAGCTTCTCTTTAGCTCAGAGGTCGAACACCCGATATACCCCACTCAACATCGATCTTGTATTGACTTTCATTTTTCAGCCAATTCCAACATTGATTAAGTTTTTAGTCCAAGTGAAGGTTTTCTTTAAATAATTGTTGCCATTTGGTGAAGAGTCATAAAGTTCTGCCAAGTGGGATTTCATTGTAAGCTACGAAATAATAAATGCTAACATGTCTTCTATTTTCATTTCCGACTAATCCAAGTTCAGCACAAAATCTTACGAGAGGAAAATAATTATAAGATTGGTTTTGATTCTATGACGATTGTCAGAGAATAAGTGACATTTTGGGCGTTGAATTTTGCGTCATGTAAACATGCAGGTTTACGTAATATTTTGGAGGGAAGAAACGCTGACAAGGACATTAAACGGTGTTGAATCAGACACACACACACACACACACACATATATATATATACACACACACACACACACACACACAAACAAACAAACGCCGATATATAATGCTCACCATATTTTTTTTTTTTATTATTGCATGCCTCAGATCTCATTAGGGAAGATTTTTACATCTGAATCTTCATTCCACGTTTGACCTCTAGCGTGCGATTTTAAGAAATATTGGGAAAAGTCTATCCTCTCAGGTGTAAAAAGGTTTCCAGCATCTTTTTTTTTTGTCAAAATTCGAGATTCAATAAACAACCAACAACTAGTTTTGAAAATCTTGTATTCAGTGATTTATCATGCGCTGAGAACAAAAAGAAAGAAATGGCGGTGGACAAGAAACGCGCACAACATTGCATTTTTTTCCTTTTTCAGTTGGCCAAAACAACAGCAACGGAAGCGAAGATGCTTAATAAAGCTTGTAGGGAGGGGTTTGGTTGGAAGTTATACCCGCCATCGATAATTTGTAAAGTTCAAAACAGGTGAACTTAACAAACTGTGCAACAGGGGGCAACAAAAGTTTGAAAATGTTGACTGGCATTTTTATTTTTATTCTTTTCTGGATGATGACTACCACCCCACCCACTCAATCAATGTCGGGGTTGTCTAAAGGGTTTGGTGTCAATCACTCACAACATTTGAGGCATTTGAAAACTATGATGAAAATTCAAAATACCAGAAAATGGGTTGCATATAAATTGTCAGAGTGGTGTATTGGGCAGTGTCTTACTTCTAGAAAATCACTTCCTGCCAAAGATGACAAAAAGAGTTTTTACTGAACATAAAAAAGGGTTTACTATGATAATCTTCCATATAAAAAAGGATGTGTAGATCTAGAACAGTCAACAGTAAAAACGTAAGTGTATTGATCTGTATTTAATGGAATATTAAAGGTGTACACCATCCTTATTTTATGTGCTGTTTCCATTTGGGTAATTAGGGCTTTCCATAACTCCCCCCCCTTCCCCCCTCTCTCTCTCTCTCTCTCTCTCTCTCTCTCTCTCTCTCTCTCTCTTGTAGCTCTACGAAACCTCTTGCCCATTGTAACTTTAAGCAACATTTGACTCTTTACGATCCGTCTCCACTGCTCTACCATCCATTCTCAAAAGCCCGTTAGGTAGATTAATTGCTCTGTCACTCCCGCCTTCAATATTTCCTGTAAGTGTTAAATTTTCCGAGCCCTCTTTTCTCATAATGTGCCGCAGTAATTTTCCCTTTCTGATTTTAATTATAGCTTTCTTTTTTTGTTCACATTTTCATTAAAACTTCCTCGTTGCTCACATGCTCAGTTCATGGTATTCTCAGCTCCTGGATGTAAAGTTACAACCTCTGTCAATTTCTGTCTCTTCTTCATCTATCCAGCATTCACTGCTCTATAGGAAGATAGATATAATGTTGCAGTTCAGCACTCTTTTCTTTGTTTCTAACGAAGTTTTCCTATTTCGTAATACTTTGTTTAGTTTCTGAAAGGCATCTTTTGATATTCCGATGCATTTATGAGACACGGAAACCAGAAAGTCACACTACTACATGACAATATTTGTCCACCCATAGATTAAGGATAGGACTTTTTTTATTCATCACGCCTATTCATTAGATTTGATGACATTGGATTATAATATTTGGATCAATGCAACATTCCTTATTTGGTCAAAGATGTAAAGACAATTTCAGTTTTCAACTTCATTGCACTGAAAACAGTTTTAAAATATCCAGAACGTCAGTATAAATTCACAGAAAGTTAGGAGAATAGATATTTATTCGTACAAATTTGTACAAAATGTGGCACAAGGCCAAAAAGGGGATTCGGGAAAAGAACGGTCTTCTTCTGTCTTAATTCTAAACTTAGCAAGTCACAAACACTGAGCCAAACATACCAACAATAGTCCTATCACCAAAACAACACATTCTCTCCTATCTTTCTTACTACATCCACCATAATACCTCAAATTCTCTATGAAATCTTAACTAGTCCCCATATGTACATTTCAAAGTCTGTGGGGGGGGGGGGTAAAAACAACAATTTAAAAAAAGGCCCAATGATTATTTATAATATGAATTAATAGTATTTACATGGAAACAAAACAAGATAAGGTTAGTAATTAAAAAAAAACACAATCCCTAAATGTGGCAGAAACATCAGTTAACGAAAGGTAGGAGAATATTTATATGGTTAATATTCAACTAGGGTTAGGGTAGAAAGATACGTTATATGACACCGGCCACTGAAAAGTCGAAGCAAAACAAAGGCGGCACAAGATGTGGTAAACTTATTTCTTCAAACTGCCCGCTGAATCCGTTTTGATCCCAGCATTCCCTAATGGAACCGGAAGTGCTTAGAATCATTATAATTATTGATTTTGTTATAACAATTAATAAATAGATATTCACTGGTTATTATTCATTAACTCATTTTTATTTACTTTATATTGTATGAAAATGGCTAAAGAATTGTTTGAAAACATTTGAGGCAATGGACTGCATGGACAGTTTTTGTACTTCGTCGCTCCCACCAAACGGGAAAAAGTAAGAATGCTGGAAAAAAACTAAATGAAAAATTAATAAAATTCTCATTGTTCGTCATATTTAACGAAAGATGTTTGACAGAAAGATTGCTGTCTAAATATACATTAATATATATGTATGTATATAAGGGAAAATATCCAATTCAAAGAGAAAATTTCTGATTACATCCCGAACCCGATGTAGGGATGAGATACCAATCGCAAGGCATGAATCCACCCCTCCCTTTATCTATAAATAAATAACATGGCAGTCGGTTCCCATTATCTTTATAAAGGCAATCCATCTAGGACGTTCGACATTAGATCAGGTAAGCAATCGTTCCTTGCTGCTGATGAAATATAACCCATTACGATCTGTCACATATTACTTGTTATATATATATATATATATATATATATATATATATATATATATATATATATATATATATATATAAGCTTAGTTAGGGAAAGTAATACCTAAGGGAAACCCTGAAATTGAGCCTTGTTCCCAGTGACATCTACCCTTTTACAAAACTTTACGATACGTTTAGCTCAAAAATACAAGACAAGTTTGTTCATCTTTTTTTAAACAAATTACACCCACTCCATGGCAATTACAGCTGCACCTGACTTGCTTTCAATGATGTAAATTTTTTATGACGTACTGAAAGTCATCTGTTTTTCTAGTTTTTTTTTTTATTATTATTATACTCAGCAGACAAAATCACCAAGTTTGCCTTGACCTTTGTCTTTTTACTGAATAATTCATTTATGTTGTTAAACATCTTAATGCTTCTTACGCACGATAATCAGACACAGACGATTCATCGGAAGAAAATTATTTTTTTCTTTATCTGACGATGGCTTTTCTGACTTTTATAGAAACTGCTAAATGGTGCCCACTTCAAGTGGCGCCCACGGCATGTTCCATACCAGTCATACTAGGTAATCTACTGCATACGTAGAATTGCAGACACCCATACACACACACGCGCGCGCGCGCGCACACACACACAGACACACACACACACATATGAATTAAAAATCAAATGCAGATCAAATATGGATCGGCATCCGACAGGGTGATAAGATAAAAACAAATAGGAAACGTATGGATGGAGCGGCTTGGGGCTAGAAGACATGGCTCATTGCGTTAGGAAAACTTGGATGATTTACACCACGGAATTTGTGAAGGGCGGCGCTATATCGAGTCGAATTAGTAACCTCTTCTTCAAGGAGGCCTGTTGATACAGTTGCTATGAAGCTTGTGTCGTATCGTAACGGCCCGGGTTCGATTCTCGGTTGCGGATGCTCACTGCTGATGAATCCCAAATATAGGACAAAACTGCCGTCCCGTGCTTTCTGCATTCTGTTGAGGCTTCTTCTAGACTCGATGAATTACTTAATATATATTGTGTATTTATGCAGCAATCCTTCATTTATACATGTTTCATTAAAGGCGACAGACACGGTACTGCGATTAAGTATTTTATTTAATTTTTCTTGCGTCCGAACAAGTGTTTTCTTTTCTGGACACAGAGTGTGTAGAAACTGTCCAAATGTTCTATGATTCCAAGCGCTTTCACCTATACTTTTAGCCATTATCAAGGATGATTTTATTTTTGCTTTTTAATTGGGTGTATGTGTTGTATGTATGTTTCTAGAGTTAAAGATTCTAATCCGACCACAGCTCTATTAGAACCCATTTAAACGCACACACAAACTTACCAGACTCCATCCGAAACATACTAGTAGGAAATACAAACCTTATGCACATGTAAAAAAAGATTAAAAATAATGGAAGCCTTAATAATAAAAAAGAAAAACCCAACACTAAATAATATTAACTACAGACACGGCCACAATGTGCTGTGTTTGGAAAATAAAACATCCCTATAACTCAAGAAACATATGTGATATGGCTTGTAATACTACGAAGTAAATTTCTCCCTTTTATCACATATAATATAAAACAAATGTAGTCTAAAAAAATACACACACCAATACACACAAAAATATAAATAAATTGTATGAAATTAACATACAATTCACCATGCTTTTCCTGTTATTTGTGTACGTTTTATTTCCTGTCAAGTATGTTTTTATCTCCATGAACATGAGACTAATTTCTGCTGCTATGATGTGAGTGAATCCCCCACATTTTGGTGAACGCCGGTGTGTATAAGAAAAACAACGTATTCACCCACAAAAGATAGAGCGAAGAGGAAGGTGTTTTGCCTTTTCTTTTTATACAACACCAACTGGTGAGAGTTACGAAAAGTCCTCTTACAGACAAGACATAATCTCACATTTTAATGATAGTTTTATTTTGTCAATTTAACTTTGAGAATTTCGTTCATGAACCAGCTTTTGTAAAGAGTAAAAAAAAATGTTTCCTTGTAATCTAAAGGAATTTTAATTGTTCCTGGAGATTTTCAGTGACACTTTTTGGTAATCTCTTCACAGCCGGGGAACATTCTGTTTTGCTTTGTTTATTGAATGGATCAAAGTCAAGATAAAAGTAAACATCGACAAGCGAACAGTTCTCAAAATAAAGCAATTCACTTTGATGTGATATTAAGTGCAATACCTACAAAGATACTTTCGCTAATGCCCAGTCGTTGTTCGTGAACATTTCACCCTGACGTCAATGAAGTTTGTTTAGGGAATGGAAATTAAAACATTCTTAAGTTTCAACTTCTCAAATTTTCTTGATTATAGAAGACGCGAATGGTCTTAACGTGAATTCAAAGCTATTTTTACGAAATACAAACGTAGATGATAACTTGGGATTTTCTGTATGCGTGATTTTTAGGAATTTAGACTTATTTCTTGCGTATTGATAAAATGCAAAAACATATTCCTTCTCAATTCTAGTTGGATTACAAATATATTATAGTCTTGTGACTCATATTGATATCGCTATAGTAGAAATGTAATTTTATATTAAGATTTAGCAATATCATCCTCGCAATCATTAACTGCCTCTAAAACGAATCTGGTAACGTTTTATCTCCGCCGAGAAGACCCTAAATTTGCTTCCATCCTGATGAGTGGTCGTACTCTCATTGAGGTTTCTTGCTTCGAACCTCTTTGGGGATTAAAGCTCACTTTCAAACTCAAGTAAAACTCATACACTCGGTGCCATCGCCAAAAATTGTGGCAGAATGGCCGGTCCCTTGTATCGCTCCAGAAATGACCGGACTGCTGCTGCCCTGCTCGAATCAGATCAGACCAAGAATGGATTACTTCTGGCATATCTGAGCTGTTGCTGCCAAGTACTCACTGTCTAGCCTTAACAGAGTTCAAAAGCTATTACGCAGCCTTGTGGGTGATGAATTATTTTGCATCCTGCAACCCCTTTCCCACAGACAAAACGTTGTCGGCCTTTTGCTACTATGTTACTACGACAAATGTTCAAATGAGCAACATTCCTTAATCACAGAGGTTCAATCTTTCACAGCTAGAACCCGCCATGTCCTATACGCAACGTCAACTCATACTCACTCCCTCCGTATTATTTTGGCAAGACTCCCGAGAGGATACTTTCCGAACACTACATTGTCAACCTCTCCAAATTCACTCTTGCGTGGTCATGTGTGACGTCATGAGCTGTGGTGCGATTTTCGCTTTCAGCGTCTTATATGCACGTGTTTATCGTTGCTTGGAAATCATCCATGTAAACAAAAACAGACTATCATCAATTTCTTGTTCGTGTATTGCTTAATATATTGTGTAATTGTCATCTTCGATAATGGCTTATGTAAGCCGAAAGCTTAGATTGGATTAAAAAACATGTATCAATATTGTGATTTTCTTTTATTGTTTAATGATAATGTTATTAAGCTTATCAGACGATATGAAAAGAACTTACATAAAATATATAGACAACACTTGTCTATATTATTTAATGAAACATGTATGAATAAATATATATATATATATATATATATATATATATATATATATATATATATATATATATATATATATCATCGACTCTTCCGAATTTAAACAGATTTTTCTTACTGGCACACCAAGACAAGATAACTTTAAGGAAAAGGGTCATTTTTTTTATATTTTTATTTTGAATTTCTTTCTTTTCCATCCAAATGATTTGATTAAATAATTTCTAAATTTCCTTATTAACATTCTTTTCGAAGTGAACGGCCAAGCAGAGAATTAATCATCAACAAAGAAGCAGCAGAGATAGATAGATAGATAGATAGATAGATAGATAGATAGATAGATAGATAGATAGATAGATAGTGAATGGACTGATATATATTGGGATGAAAGAAAAGAATGAAATTGTACAAGTTTTATTTTTTAAATAAACCGTTATATTTATTTTGTATCTTTTCTTTAAAATTTTCTTGATCTTCACTATTTACATTATTCGGACTATTGTCCTCATCTTTGTTGCCATATTTATCACAACGTTTCGGCCGATGTACGCTCCGGCCTTCTTCAGGTGGTTGGAATGTCGAACTAAACCCTTTATTTCGCTCGCTGGGTTAGACTGTTCTAGTTCCACGTGCCATGTCTAATGGATGTCATTTATCAGTTATCTCCTGTTAATTCCCCTTAACCAAGTATTGAACTCACAAATCTTTGGGTCTTGTTATTAGATCTAACCAACGCCTTTATCCACTGTGCCATGTGTCCTTAACATTCCAACCACCTGGAGAAGGTTGGAGCGCACATCGGCCGAAACTTTGCGATAAATATGGCGACAAAGATGAATACAATAGTCCGAATAATGCAAATAATGTACATAATACCTCATCTCAGAAATATAGACAGTTTCTTGATCTTGTCTTTATAGAATCTTCCAACTTTCCTGCATCCCTGCATCCAATTTAAGGTAAATCCTCATTCTATTTTCAGAATAGCTCGAAATCAAAATATTCATATAGCCTTTTATGAATTGAATTTAAGGTAAAGCCTTATCCAATTTTTCAGAATGGTTTGGGAGTAAAAAATTTATATATTCTTAAGTCTATACTTGTGTTTTCCGTGTCGCCAACATGGGAATATATATATGTGTGTGTGTGTGTGTGTGTGTGTGTGTGTGTGTGTGTGTCTGTGTGTGTGTCTGTGTATAATATCTGGTCACTTGTATTCGAGGATACTAGTCTATTAGGGTGGCTAGCCGATCCCTATTGCAGACGCTCGGTCAGGCACATTTGTGTTTGTTCAACACCTACAGAGCCCACCTGTGGCTTATACTGCAATTATGCTGAGCAGACCTTAGTTACAGTTTCTGGGAGATAGTGAGTTATCTAGCGTGATCAACAATCTGAACAAGGCCAGCACACTCAAACCCTCGGTCACGATGACTTGTGACTTCGTGCTAGCACAACTATCGACGCCCCCCCCCCGTGATCCGTCTACCCAATTTCACTTTTGTAAATTACTATAAAGTATAATTGTGACTTTTTAACCGGAGGAGAATTGAACTCCATTTATTCATATAGATAGATTCTACTGACGAATTCTTACAAATCGACCAATCAATAATGCACGCAGAGTTAAAAAAATGTCTTTCGTTTAAAAAATTCCAAGAACAAAAGCCAAATGAAATACGGAAAAAGTTGAGAATGACATTAGAAGAGAAAGAATCATCATGCAACAGCGATTAAAAAATCCTCGTTACATTATTTGTTTTGCATACGTGGCATACTTAATTTAATGAATTTTCATTAACATTACATAATTTATTTCTTTTTTCTTTAAAATCAATTCCGTTATATTTCAGTCAACATTAGCTTATTTTGTTTACTATAAAACATTGAAAATAAATGTTAAACCTGATTTCAGTTCTTTTATTTTAATCTAAATATATAACCCCTCATATCCGGACTTTGTAACCAATTCCTCATATCCGGAATCCCTCATATCCGGACTTTGTAACCAATTCCTCATATCAGGAATCCCTCATATCCGGAATCCCTCAAATCCGGAATCCCTCATATCCAGACTTTATAACCAATTCCTCATATCCGAAAGGCCTTCCGGAAGGTTGTCAGGGATTCTATTTTATTAGCTTGCACAACACATTATTTATTAATAATCATCTCGGTAATATCTATACCCAGTCTGATGGTATTGCTATGGGAAACCCTTTAGGTCCTTTATTCTTTAATTTTTACATGGTCACATCGAAAACAAAATATTTAATGAATCAATGTAAAATACATAGATAATATTTTTATACAAATGAAAACTGTCAACGATATTATAGAACTTAAAGAATGTTTTAAAATGCTTTTGAATTAAATATTAATAAAGGATTCCCTTTCTAACTGCAATTATTGACTATATTGGTCATCATTTTTATTAACTCCCCTTAGAAAAAGTCATTTGGTTCTAATTTTTGCCTCCTGAACTAAAAGTGAATGTCCTGAAAGATATAAATTTGCAATCAGAAACGATTTCATACAAGAATTTGAATTAATCTTCGAATCTCAAACAATTTTTCTTAAGGAGATTTTTCTTAAGTTGCATTAGACGAACGCTTATTAACGACGCCTTGCCTAATTATATTGTCAACTATCAAATTAGACTTCACTTACATAATTATAATTTTAATATAAACTTGAGTTCCCAAGCTAAGATTAATACAGTGCAACCTCGGTTGTCGAACGTCTCACATGTCGAACAAATCGGTTTTCGAAAAGAAAATTCGAGATGAAAATGCCTCGGTTATCGAACAAAATTTCTGATCTTGAACAACATTGCCGAACCTAGTTGAACCGAGTTAACCCGAACGGAATCATTTCTGAGTCAACCGCCATGTTGTATACATTCGTATGCTGTGTATTTTTGGGGGTTTTTTTTTCAATTTTACTGTACTGTGACTTTTTTTCTCTACATTGATTCCTACTGGAGAAATAGTTTCGGTTTACGAACATTTCGGGTTACGAACGGCCTTCAGGATCGACTTAAATTCCTGAACCGAAGTTCCACTGTATCTTCCATTAACGTATTCTACAGAAATTCACCGCAACTACAAAAAGGATGAAAAAGCAATAAAAATCTGGCATCTCGTCTACAGTCACTTTTTCACAGTTCACAGTTGCTTCCCTCTGTGTTTTCTACTTTCACGGTAACTGCTCCGACCAGCTACTTTCGCTATATGAATTTAAGCATGAATCTCAGTCCCACACTTTCACTGTCGAAACGGTTAAATGTAGCCGTCTCTTCTACTCCAATAGCTTCATGTCTCGCACTTCCCGTCTGTGGAACTTCCTTCCTCTTACTTGCTTCTCTGATACCTATAATCTTTAATTATTCAAATGCAATATCAATCGACATCTCCAGATGCCTTGATCTAATTCCACGTCCTTCTCATCATCCTTTCCTCTATCACGTCTCTTTTACTCTTGCTCCCACTCTCAGTAACCACTTGCATGCTAGTGGCACTCCTGTCTTGCTTGGGATGAGATGCTTAAAACACACACACACACACACACACACACACACACACACACACACACACACACACACATACAGACATATTAAACCTATTGATATGAATACTCATGTAAGATTTATCATTTATAATAAAACTAGAATTATTAGCTTCAAAAATAATATTTCTCAATTCACCAACCCCAGACATAAGATGAATGTTGTTTATAAATTTATTTGTCAATTAGAGATTGCATTCTGCAAATAATAAACAGTATATGTATTATATAGATTACATAACAACCACTCTTTCATGCAGGCTTACATGCTATTTATATGAACAAAGTGCTATTAAACAGCACATTAATAAGCCATACAATAACATTAGACAGCTCTTCACTAGCATCACTAAAATACTCTATAAATCCAATAGCAAAAAAAAACAAAGTTTATTAAAACTATTTAAAATCAACTAAAGTAATCATGCATTAATAAAAGTAACTCTAGTCTCCATTCCAGCATTTTTCACTGCATATAAAATATACACGTCATTGCATGTAATACGCATTATAGTAGTACGTTAGTGTGTGCGTGCGCGCGCGCATGTACAGATATGTAGCTTTCAATGCAGAAGACAGTTCGTCTCAACATGAAAAACCTTGCGCAACATAATCTGCCATTCCGTTAGCCTTACATCAAATTGAGCTAAATTTAATAAATTTCTGTTCCCCATTGTTAGATGAAAATCTGATTGAAACATCTTTTGCTCTTGTCTCACAAATAAAATTCCATCGTTTGCCCTTTCTTTTTTTCATGATTCTCTTCGAAATTTCCCTTTCTGAAAAATTAACTGTAGAAGATGGTATAGCTTCAAGTGTGATACAACGGGATCTGGCCGTCATTAGAACATGTGAGAAGGTAATCGGGTGCTAAATAATTTTATCGATATTTGAAGTGTCTGGTGTTTTTATGACCAGCACTGAAGGCTATGAACTTCAAAGCAGCCACCCGCTGACCAAAAGGGAATAAACAGACAAAAAAAAAATGAAAACTTTCAGAAACAAGTGCTACTTGACCGGAAGTTAGAAAGTTCCATTCGCTGGCTGAAAAACAGTCTCACAATTGAAAGTTGATCCGATATCGTCCGTTGCGGAGTATATGTCGTCATTCGAGAGAGAGAGAGAGTACCGACCTCCTGTCAGAAAGGAGTTGCCAGCCGCATGTCGTGATAGAGAAGGGCAGAGAGTTGCTAGGAGAGTCGGGATTCTCTCCGACCTAATGAAGATCTTTTCCATTAGAATATTGTGACGTAAGTAGCAGAAGATGTCTCAGTGTCGCCTACCTACCCACCCAGACCATGTATGTAAATTTTTGAATAAATTATCAACTATATTCGAAACAGTTTCGCCTTTTCATTTCTCGCCGTGGCGATATTTTCGCCTTTCGTTTCCTTATGAGCGTGCAAGAGTCCTTTCACAGCGCATATCGGCAAGAGCGAGAATCAAGACAAATTGATATGATTTGTCCGGTCGGCGAAAGACTGATATAGGAACTCGTATGTTTACGCAAAAGTTGAAATAAATGACATAAACAAACACCACAGTCAAGTAATGCTTTCTACCTTGAAATAGGCATGGATCCCCAACGAGTATTAAGATCATATTCAGACGTAGGTGACAGCTGGATAATGATTTGAGGCAGCGTAGTTCGATGAAAATCTGGTTACAGAGACATGATTAAAACGCTTAACTTTCTCCGGGGATCAGGATAAAAGAACTTTTACAATAAATTTTTCAATACACAATAATTATTAATGGAAATATCATAAAAAGATGAATTCGTAATATAATTTTATAGGATAACGACTGCTTTCTATTGCTCATGCGCAGTCAAATTGTAGATTTCCATAATTTTTATAGATTGTTTGATGAGCGAAATATTAAATGACCGTAACTTTCGGCCGTGTGAAGTAGGTTGGTTGGTGATGCTCATTAACAAATAATAGATCAGATTTGTGCAAATCGGGACAATTTAAACATTTCAAGCATTTATCGACCCAGTTATTCTTTTGTCTCTTTCCGTGACCGGCATTTAAAACTGCGATTGACTCTAATTTTACTTTCGGGAATGGAAGTAATATAATTGTATTTTATTTCCTACACATAATTTTTATTTGACGCAATTTTTGTTTATTTTTGTCGCATTGATACAAAGAAAATTAAGTAAAAGTTTCGATTAAAATTGTAGAATAAACGCAAAAAAAATGTGTGTATTTCAATGAAAACTTAAAATATTGGCGGCCACACGACACAGCATATGCGTAAATAGTATAACATAAATACATGTCGGCTGGCTAAGATGGCTGTGTACCTCTAACGAAGCCAGCGGCTAATGTTAGAATATAGAAAAAATGCTAGTGGCCTGCTTGTATATCTTCATCAGAAGTTAATGTGCATATTTTTTAATGTACACAAAACTAGAAAGAAAAGAAATGAATAAACTTCTTTTCTTTTTTTTTCTTTTTTGCTGACTTGAAACTCATTTTTAACAGTTATTTAATCTCGGAGAATCAAGACTTTCTCCCAAAAGGCCAGTCTTGTACATTATTTTATTTGGGTTCTGATTAGTCAGATTTTTGCTGCTTTGTCCGAAAGAAGAGGAATGGTACCAAAATTTTTAAATCAGAAAATATTAACAATATTTAGGTTTGGTTTGGTTTGGTTTATGTCATATCAACCTCAATGGATTAATTAATGCCGACAAGATTTTTATTGCTGGTAATATTTTTTTCTTTCAAAAATGTATTGCTGGTAATTTTTGTTAAATGTATAGCTGGTATTTTTTTGTTTTCAAAAATGTATTGCTGATAATAATTTTTTACAAAAATCTATTGCTGGTATTAAGACCTGTTTTTACACTTTCATAGTGTTTTGACCCCAGTTTGGGGGTTAAATATTTGCCCATAGCTAGGACCCTAACAGGTGCTACCACCCCGAGTCACGATGAACCTGGGAACACCAGCAATTAAGAGGTGGTTCCACGCTCATCAGAACCTCCTGATCAGAGGCCTTGCTGTTGGACGTAGTTTATCGTCTTACCCAGGACGCGAATGTAGCTTATCGTCTTACCCAGGACGCGGACGTAGTTTATCGTCTTACCCAGGACGCGGATGTAGTTTATCGTCATATGCAGGACGGTATTATTTAGGGTAGATAACTCCAAAACAAAAAAGATACTTAAGGTTTAAAATGCATTTTATAAAAATGAAAAGTCTTTCTTGAAGCTTTTATTTTAGTTTTAATTCCAAGCTAATCGATTAAATTTCATATTTCCATTAAACAAAATACTTTGCTGTATTTCAAACCGAATTTAAATTGATCGGAAGGATTTTTCTCTGATTATCAGTAAAATCCATAAAATCGTTCCTATTGGCAAATCTGTCAACACAACATAGTTATCTTTATTTTTAAAATCTTTCAAAAATAAAATGTACTTTTTTGAAATGTTATTTCAGAAGAAATAGCTGATTTAATGTTTAATTAATCTGAATTGAAACAAATATTACTTATTTTTAGTTTAAAATATCACAGAAAAGCATTTTTAACACGGGCGTGGTTGATTTATGAGTTGTTGACACATTTATCGACAACCTGCTAATTGGAAAATAAGGGGAAATAATTGTAATAAAATTACCTGACGAATACAACATAAACGGCTTTTTTATATATTTTTCGAACTACACAGTAATCTTAAAAATATTAAATCTTTTAGCTTTCGAATAGTTTATTGAATTATATGTACTTTGGCTTTAGAGTCTTACTTACGAAGACACTTGTTGAGAAAATGTTAGAAAATTACCAATAAATTTTAAATTTAATATGGTAACCACTCTTATTTTCTGATAATATAGTCTATGGAGGCCTGGATTTGCATAAATCGGCACGTTTACACACACACACACACACACACATTAAAAATTCCTTTTTAAATACTGGGTGTCGCTGATTTTTCTATTTATGATTAGTAAATACAGTTTCATTTAATAATACCACTTGACTACTACAAATTAATACAGAATTTTAAAAGATTTAAATATTTATGAATTATCCTAATTAATTTTTGAAATAATGATTTTTACAAGAATTATTTTTAAAGCGATCTTTATAAATATATATTAAAAATAATAAAATGTCCCTAATATCTTTAATTATAAAAGCAATTAAAAGTTTTTCTCATTAAATCATGTATTAATATTGTTGCATTTTAATTTTGCGATTCAAAGCATATTTTCTGTAATTAGGAGTTCTGTTTGACTTAAAAACACAATCGATGATTTAATTTCTCCGATGACTTGTTCTTATAACTAATATGAACTTTAAGTCCAACAAAAAATAATTTTTCAAAATTTAATAAAATAAAATAAGTGTTGGGACAAAAGGTGTAAAAAAAATATTTTTACCGAGATTTTCTTAAAAAGAAACTTTTTAAAAATAATTGCATTCATTTCTGAATAAATCCTGAAAGTTTAATCTAAAATCCAACAATTATCTGATTTTTGCAGGAATTTCCAAATCAATGCAAAAAAGGTGCTAAAATTTCCCATACAAATTTATGGTTCCACGTTGACGCCAGAAAAGCAAGATTTTTAACTAACATTTTGGAGTTTCTAACAAAACATTAAAAAAATTACATAAGAATCTTCTTTGGTCTTTCCTCTTAATAATAACAACAAAGATTTTGACGATAAAACTTTGTTTTGATTAAGTTTTGGGCATTTCTTCATCATTTATGCTCATTTTTTAGCGAATCTTAGGCGGTAACTAATTTAGTGGCTTTCACATTCTTCCCTCAACAAAGCAAAATATTTACGAAGAGTGGGAATTGATATGTTAAGTTCGTTAATCCACTCCAGGCTTAAGATTCCGCTTTTTATTCTATTTTTAAAAATTATATCAATTTTGCGCCGTGTTCGGCAAGAATATGAAAGTCAAGCTTCTTTTTTAAAACTCTGTTACTTTAACCCCTTCCCCGCTAATTATTTTGTTAAAAACGTTTCCTTTTCAGACGATTTTTTTCTTTGTTTTTTTTTATTATTATTAATATAGTAACTAAGAAACGGAAGTACACGAGCGGTGGCTAATACCTCTACCAGACGGGTGAGTTGACAATTGGACTCGTTTTAAACTCAGTAGGGCATAAAAAAAGAATCAAACATTATGTTTTGGGCGTGTTTATTCGTCCATGTCTGAAAAAAACACTTTCTGTTAAAAATAAAAAAAAATTAAAAAAAGTATATACACGTCTACGCCGGGGGTGCGGATAATATTGCAAACGTTAGGTTTGGGTGAGGACTAAAGAAAAAGACTCTAATATTGATTTTGAAAGTAATTAGGTCCCTCATAATTGAAACATTGACGTTATACAATCTTCTTAACCACTACCATATAGCCTATTTTACGTTAAGATAGGTTTAATAAATAACTAAAACGTACGAATATAGAAAAGTAATTCTACGGTCTGCTGTTGGGTGATGGTTGACAAATTCGCCACCAATTCGCAAATGCACTGAGGTTGATTTTCCCTGAGTGCTCCACTATTGTAGCCTTGTGCCAGACTAAGCTAAATTCAATAAGTAACTGCAAAAGTATTAGCGCACCAATGTACACGTAGCAAGAAGCATCTCTTCTTTTCCATTCAACCAAATGAGGTGAATGACTTTTAACACCGCCATAATTATAAAAAGACAAAGAAAATCGTCTACTATTTGTATGATAGCTTTAAGCTACAAATTTGGACAGGGAGGTATTCCATATTTGGTAAGAATCACTCTTAGTGCGACTTGAAATCTTTTTATCATCATTCTGTTTTTGACATCAAAGATTAAACAGGAAGAGAAGAATTCGCTGTCAGATTTTTGGAACGAAGTGTTCCTCGTTCTTGGAGAAGAATTTCAACTCATGCTAGAAATGTCAAGGTTACCAATTTCGAAAAAAAAAAAAAAAAAAAAAAAACGGGGAAAACTCTTTACTGTTTTCCTTTCCTGATTTTTCCCCAGGCTAGAGGAAAAGAACTTGTCAGCGGCTTCAGACACAGAAAGCTACCCTGTGTGGGAAGGTTGGACTATATTTTCTCGACTTGTCGCCATTCGATACGAGATAAAACCGCCTAGTTGGGTTATGTTGAACTAAAGCAGAGGAGAATCTCGACTTGACAAAAAAGCAGCTTTTAAGAAACTCGAAAATCCTTTAACTGAAGCTTCTTTCTTTTTCTTTTTTTTTTTTTTTGCTTCAAATAAAAACTGAGTTGCAACCAAATAAATTCGGTAAAGTTTTTTTATCATTTCTCTCCAAGCAAGAAGATAATGTCACCACTAAGATGCGGAGCGGAGGGAGTGAATTTGCCGTTACTGGAAAATTTTAGGAAGCAGTTTCTCACACCTAATGAAGAAATAGTGCTTGGCATTGCATTTATACAATTTTTGTAAGTAGTGATCATCTTTTTGGGACACGTACAGAAAGTACACATCATTAATTTTGCGGGAAATCTTAATTTCATCACTTAAAAATCCGTGTGAGCATTACATCACTAGTGTCATTACCTGTATCTGTATAGACAGAAAATTTATTAAATTTTATATAAAACTACTTTCAAGGTATATGTTATTTATATAAAACAACCTTCCGGGAGGGGGGGTGTATAAGCTGAGTTATGAAATATAAAGGGATATCCTTCTTATGGTTGGGTTCCATTCCAAGAAAGGATTCTCAACTTGTATTAATCTCTCTCTCTCTCTCTATCTCTCTCTCTCTCTCTCTCTCTCTCTCTCTCTCTCTCTCTCTCTCTCTGATACACACACACACAATCTTGCAGTAAATTCAAGCGTATAAGATATATTTAGTGTTTAACTATATTGCATTCATCGCGACTTTAAGCAAAAGAGACATTTCGTTATTTGGGCAATTTTCTGTCCCATGTGCGTGCTTCAGTGTAATGTAAGCGAATGGTGTGGTGCAAACGAATAGTGTGTGTATAACTGGCCAGGATTCCCGTCTGCCAGGGTGGCGAGCCAATCCTTATTGCATACGCTTGCTCAGGCGCATTTTGTGTTTGTTCAACACCCACAGAGTGTTTTATTCTGCAATTTTGCTGAGCAGACCTTAGTTACAGTTTCTGGGAAAGAGCACGTTATCTAGCGTGATCAACAATTTGAAGAAGGTCAGCACGCCCAAGCCCACGGCCACGATGACTTGTGGCTTCGTGCTATTACAGCTATCGACGGCCTTCGTCGACCCAATTTCACTCATAAAGCTTGGGTCAACACGGGGTATGGTTTTCAGGCACTTTCCAAAGGTGCCGCGCGCTGGGATCGAACCCCTCCAGTCCGACAACATCAGGAAGTCTCCTTCCTGTCAAATCGACTATGATGAGATTCGAACCCGGGTTTCATGGTCAGAATGCGAACGTTCTAACCACTCGGCAAGCGAATAGTGTGGTGTAAGCGAATAGGCAAAGCCTTGAGAAAATTCTTCTGACAACACGTACTTGTAACAGGCTTCGAAAGTTCGCTTTTATTTATTCATTAGATTTTTAAAATAGTAAGGTATGAAAACTTGCTTAAAGTCTTGATAAGAGTGGATACTTTACTTACTATCAACAAACATATAATTATAGACACGTTACTTTAACATGGATCAGATAAAAGTTGAAACAGAATAATGTGATGTCTATGCGCCTCCGTTGATAATAGACTAATTGTTTTCAGTTTTCGTTTGCAAATTCAATGCTAAATAAAATAATAATAATAATAATAATAATTATGTGAATCAAATTCCTGGACACATCAGCAACTCAGAGCTACAAAAGATTACTTTGTACGGAACTGCATCATCCACAAAACTCTCTCCATCGAAACGAAACGTCCCAAATGTGCATAGATAATTCTCCTACAGTCGCCCTTTTTTACTCAGAGAACGCGGATGTGGACTTGGTAATTAGGGATTTAAAATTAAATTATCCTCTAGCAGGATGATAACACAAACAATAACAATAATAATAAACAGCATCAACATTACAGCCGCTCTTACATACAAACACATGCACACGCATACGCATATATATATATATATATATATATATATATATATATATATATATATATATATATATATATATATATATATATATATATATATATAAGTAATGACAATCTTAGTAATCCGTATGGGTTAATCCCAAGGAGGATGAAATTCGGAGAGCTCAATGTTAAATCAGACCGAATAATAAAGAAAAACAGACCACTTTAAGGTTCCATTGTTATAATTTATTTCACCAGAGAGTTTCTTTTTCCCTGGATCATCAGACCTCACTTCTAAGGATGAAAACATGAATTTAAACTTACACTTTTGAAAGGCAGTATTAAGTAAGGTGATATAGAGAGTGGTGAGAGATAGTGTGACAGACATGGAAATTAGAGAGTGAAGGGAGAGATAGGAATGCTTTTAAATTTATTTTTATTTTTATTACAATACTTAATAGTGAGGAGACATTGACCTATTTAATAGGTCAACTCACCGGAAACGATATAAACAGAAAAAGAGAAAAAAGAGAAATAAAAAGAAAAAAGGGGAGAAGTAAAGATGTAAAAAATAAGAGATGGACTTAGGGTGAACTCTGATGATCCAAGGAAAAAGAAACTCTCTGGTGAAATAAATTATAACAATGGAACCTTAAAGTGGTCTGTTTTTCTTTAAATTAATATATATATATATATATATATATATATATATATATATATATATATATATATATATATATATATATATATATTATTATTATTATTATTATTATTATTATTATTATTATATATTATATATAGTCAAACCTAATGAGCCAGACAAACCTACCAAGGTTTCACTTAGGCAGATCGTCTGTATATGTGCGATTATTTTCGACAGACTTTCATGTTCCTGGCTCTTTCTTTTTTAAAACACTTTTTTTTCCCTTCGTGATTGATTTGGCTATTGTTAAATCAAGAATTCGAAGGTTTTTCGACACGAGTATAGTTACCTATATTTATATATTATATATATATATTTTATACATGTATTATATATATATATATATATATATTATATATATATATATATATATATATATATATATATATATATATATATATATATATATATATATATATATAATTATATATAATTATATATAAATATAAAAGTGGACATGGAAGTCAGCACTTAGAGGCGACAGTCTGTTTCATGCTAGTGAAATCGTCAGGCGACTCGATAATTATATATATATATATTATATATATATTATTATATATATATTATTATATATATATATATTATTATATATATATTATTATATATATATTATTATATATAGTATATATATATTATATATATATTAAATATATTATATATATTATTACATATATATTATTATATATATATCATATATATATATTAATATATATATATTATGATATATATTATATATATATATATATATTAGTTACCGTTTTTGGAACCATAAATGGTCTGTTTTTCTTTAAATTAAATTATACACATATATATATATATATATATATATATATATATATATATATATATATATATATATATATATATATATATATATGTATGTATATATATATATTAATTACCGCCATAGACTTTCTAAAAAACCGGAAAAACTTTTAAGTAATATAAATGGTTTCTCTGAAATTAAATTTCTGTTCTAAATGTAATGCTTACTTTTACATAAAACCGAATGGAAATAATGTTTTCTTTTCACACTGTAGCCTGTAAAGGTCAAAACAGAAACACTGTAATTCTACTCCTGCCCGAAAACGCGCACGCAAAAAGGAAAAAAGAAAAGGTAAAAAAATACGTAAGTGCAACAATGCAATAATTAAGAATTTGTTATTTATGTTTAAAAATAAATTTTCTTTAACCATTAGTTTAAGAATATAAAATTTTACTCTTAAATTTAGGATAATGAATAAATTTGAAGGTATTAAGTCACTACCGAAACTAAAATATATCATCGAAAATGTAATTTGCGTTAGATTAATGTAAAAAAAAAACATTTATTCCAAGTGCAAATTTTAGAAAAAATTACAGTATAATATATTCTTTTATGTGAATGATCTTTTTTCTTTTATAATAATGTTCACCCTGTACAAGGCCCGGGAGCCACTCGAGGTAGAGGGTTACATATTAACAGGCACATTATGCGGATATGTTTTGTATAGAAGGTAGCGGTTTAACCTAGACTTGAGATTAAGACTGTAGTGATCGGGAAAGCATCCTCTTGGGAGTCGGTTTCACAAGGCAGTGGTTCGTGGGAAGAAGTAGATCGAGTGGAACTTACATCTCACCAAGGAAATACGAAAGGAATTAAGGTGGTTCGCTACAATGTGCGAGGAATGGCGAGTCTTTGCTGTGAAGGTTAGGGCTGGGAGAACTATGGAATGTAATTCATCTGAACATTTTCCATGGAAATTGCGGCTGAGCAGTGAGAAACTAGCGACATTTCGTCTGTGAGAAATGGGTTATAGGCTAATAATAATAATTTGTCACCCACAAGGACGCGGGGACGCTTTTGGAATATTCGAGAATTGAATGTAAAGATTGAGTAGCTACTGCCCAAATATGACAGCAGGACTCTATTTTCGGCCTGATATGCCTCTTGCAAATGTAGAGGATAGAAGGAGGAGTCGGGTATTTACTGGAGAAAAAAAAAAGAAAAAAATTATTTTTAAAATAAAAACTTAAAATAACAACTTAGGTTTAATTACTGAAGTAAGTATAATAGTTATTCTTGTATACAAAAATCTGTAAATAAATGCAGGAAAGCAGAGACAGGCGAAAAAACAACACCCGTACCGATGAACCAGAAAACAGGGCTTTCAAAAGCCAAAGACTGACTGAACGGGAGATATGAAATTAGATTAATTCATAATACTCTTTCCATATTGAACAGTAATCAGTTAAAACAAAATATCAGAATTATGTACTTTTTGTACATCCATTCCAAAAAATATTTAACAGTTGCTAAAAGGAAAAATAAAATAATATAAAATTCTTTTTTAAAAAGCTTCACACACAAAAATCGCATTAAGCTAGACATTTTTCCTTTTCTAAACTTGTTGTTATTTAATAAAAGAAACTCTTGTGATGAACAGAAACGGAATGAATTGCAAAATTGCAATGAAAAATTACAACACTATTTACATTAATATGTTGTAAAATAAATATGGCGATAAAGATGAGGACAATAGTACGAATAATGTAAATAGTGTACATAATACCTCATCTCAGAAATATAGACAGATACTGAAAGGCCGAAACGTTGTAATAAATATGGCGACAAAGATGAGGACAATAGTCCGAATAATGTAAATAGTGTACATAATATCTCATCTCAGAAATATAGACAAATATTGAAAAATTACAAGTCATTTATTTTCTAAATAAATGGAAACTAGAGATTTTTTTTCTGATCAAATTGAATGAAAATAATGTGTTTGGTTAAATTATGCAAACATGAATTATTTTTTAAATTTTATTGAATTATTTTTGTTAAGATGCCCGCCGAATTTTCTGTTTTCACTGTTTGATATTGCACAAACTTTTTTGAAATATCTTCAGGGATTTCTCTTTATGAAACTGTATAAAATTAAACGAACATCCACTCAAATTAAAAATTACACACAAGATATCGAAAAGGGGGTGTAACATACCCTCAAAAATATTTTCACAAAGTTTTTTAATAAAAGAAAAACCTATTCAGTAAAAAATTAATTTCTTGAATAAGTCCTGGAAATTCCGTCTAGATCCGGAAAATTCGCTGATTTTTGGCAAATATTTTAAACCAGGTGGTTGATATTTTTTGCTTTCATTTCGAAAAAAAATCATTTTGATGTTACCTAATATATTCTTCTCTCTCCTTCTCTTTCTTTCTTTCTTTCTTTCTCTCTCTCTCTCTCTCCATATATTATATATATACATAGAGAGAGAGAGACTTGATATCTGTTTTTTTATTTCTTTTTTTTCTATTTATATTATTTTATTTTATTTTTTGACTGTTTAAGAAAATAAGAAAGCGATACCAACTCAAACACTTGTACCCACTAAAACGTTTAAGGAACACACACACACACACACACACACACACACACACACACACACATATATATATATATATATATATATATATATACAAATGTTAAAGAACGGAGAGTAATATTTCAGCATTCAAAACATTAATTTAAAACAGGGCTCAATACAAAAGTAGAGCAATAAATATTTATTTATTATGCAGTGTTACATTATAACATGCACATACCCACTACAAAACGGTACATCTTATTTCAATGTTAAATTTTTTTTTAACGTTTCATCAGGTGTGAAATCACGATGCTACAACTAACGCTAGTAGCATCGTGATTTCCCACCTGATGAAACGCTAAAAAAATTTGGGTTTTCCAATTATGATGGAACTCACTACCAGTCATAACTGATCTAGCGAGACAAATTTACTAATCATTAATCACGACGAGTGCACAATTACATCTAACTTTATATGCCAAATGAATAAATTAATACTCCCTAAATTTTGATATTTTATTTATATTCAAGCTTATCGACTGAGCCCTTTCCGTCACTATCTTTGCTAAATAAATAAATCAAATTTTCTTTTCCTGATTTTTTCTTCTTTAATGGTCGGAATCAAAATTGTTTTATTATTGTTCTATCTTCTTTGTCATTGGCTGCCAAGTTGAACGATACAACAAAAGAAATTACTTATTTTTAATCACAACTGTCACCATGTGTTTTTAGAATCGCAGTAGAAGCAGTCGTAAATGTTTTGTGTGTGAAAGTGTGCCTATTAGCACTATTGCTGCTGTAGTAGAACTAATATTAAACGTGCTAGAAAGAAAAGAAGGTGTAAGATGAAAACTAATATTCACCCACCTCTTGTTTTCTGGTTCGGTTTACGAATCTACATCCACATGTTTGTGTGTGTCTGTGTGTGTCTGTGTGTGTACACGCGCGCACATGCTCGTGAATGCTCTCTGCTATTTGCACACGACCCATCAGAGTTTCATTGCGCTTCCCAACCAGCCACAGTGTCAGTCAGTAGACTTATACTAGAAACATCAACGAACGCTCCAAATTTGGCCAACCAGCCAACCATTTGCTCTCACACAAAAGTACGGAGTTACAGCCAGGAAGCAGCGATAAATAAATAAAAAAAGTATTTTTTTTTCTTAATTCTTCATTGGAATAGTTACACACTTAGGTCTTTGTATTTTAAAAAAAAAATTCTGAACCTCCCAAAATTTGTGGATAGGCGAAGAAAACATTTAAAAGAATCGGAAATTAATTTAACACATTGACAACAAATTCTCTTCAAACGTATTTTATCTCTTAAAATGGAAATCGTTCCGAAAACAGCCAAGATTTCTACAGTATAATTTTATTCTTCATATTCAGTTTTATCCTTTTATTATTTTGAACTTTTGATCTTATCTTGGTTGATAGAGATGTTGTTACATATCACAATAATCAGCAGATATCAAACAATCAATGGTCACCTGATAATGACCAAAGAGTACTTGCTCGAAACGTTTAGTCTATAATAGCATCGATATCAACCAAGATTGACAACAATAGTTTGAAATTACTCGAGATTACTCATCTGTAAAATGATATACTAAATTATGAATAGCGGAACGAACCCGCCATAATAATCAAATGTCAAAAACCATTTGATATTGAATATAAAGGGCTTCCAAAACACTACTAACGTACTTCGGGACGGCGGTGTAGTAGATATAGGAATTGATTATACATGTGTTAATGTCATCTAATAGCCGTAAGTTCAATTCCTTGGTCAAGCAGTGAAGCCCCGATTCAGCTGGAATGAACAATAACTGATATCACAAGGACAGAAAATCACAATAATCAACAGATATTACTCACCAGCCAATCAATGGGTTCCTGATGATGACCAGAGTGTACTTGGCCGAAACGCTGTGTATATCAACCAAGACGAAAGTATATTGACTTATAATTTTACTCAAATCTGAAATGAAAGACTAAATTCGCTATTTACACTGTTCGGACTGTTGTCCCATTCTTTATTGTCATATTCACGACGTTTCAGCCGTTCAACGCTCCGGCTTTCTTCAGGTGATATACGTTGGAATTTTGAACCGAACCGTTTATTTCGTCCACCGGAATAGATTGTTCTCGTTCCGCGTGCCATGCCTTTTCTGGATATCGCAGTTTCAGTTAATTCCCTTCAGTAACTCAACTCTCCAAGATTTTTTTTCACATGACAATAAAGATGAGGACAACAGTCCGAACAATCTAAATAGTTACAATACCTCATCTCAGAAATAGAGACAGATGTTGTAGGTGAATATGGGAATAAAGATGAGGACAACAGTCCGAACAATGTAAATAGTGTAAATAGTTACAATACCTCATCTGAGAAATAGAGACAGATGTTGAAGGTGAATATGGCAATAAAGATGAGGACAACAGTCCAAACAATGTAAATAGTGTAAATAGTTACAATACCTCATCTGAGAAATAGAGACCGATGTTGAAGGTGAATATGGCAATAAAGATGAGGACAACAGTCCGAACAATCTGAATAGTGTAAATAGTTACAATACCTCATCTGAGAAATAGAGACAGATGTTGAAGGTGAATATGGGAATAAAGATGAGGACAACAGTCCGAACAATGTAAATAGTGTAAATAGTTACAATACGTCATCTCAGAAATAGAGACAGATGTTGAAGGTGAATATGGCAATAAAGATGAGGACAACAGTCCGAATAATGTAAATAGTGTAAATAGTTACAATACGTCATCTCAAAAAGAGAGACAGCTAAATTCACTTCTGTTTATAATTATTCCAATTTTTTTCCTAGAGCGTTAAAAAAATTCTGTTTATTTTAATCTTTAATACGAACTAAGTTTATTGTTGAAAATGAATTGCATTTTCATAACTCAATCATTTTTCTTTCAATTGGCTTTTTTGCTATTTGATGCATTTACACACTCTATACCAAATAGGTTAACGCTTACTTTTTCAGTGAATTATTTCACGATAAATTATATTTTCATTCCTCAAGATAGAATAAATTCTATTACACGAGACAATGTGTGACTAATGATATATATGACTAATATATATGACCAATGATATATACGACTAATATATATGACTTATATATATGACTTATATATATGACTAATGATATTTATGAATAATATATATGACTAATATTTATGACTTTTGATATATATTACTAATAGTGTGACTAATGATGGGATTCCCAAGAAAACCGACTTGTTTTCGGGGGGGGGTCTATTAATTTCAGCCCGATAAAAGTAAATCAGTTCAAAATTAACTTAAAAAAGAAATCGATTGTCTTTTATTTGTGTTTCTTGGATTTTCGATTTGATGCTTTGATGCTTTGACAGTCGAGGACATTTTTTTTTGTGATTTTATACGATGGAAAATTTCTTTTTCGGATGAAGAGATTTCTTTAAAACAATAAAAACAAAGACGAGCTACTAATAAACGTTTTAATTTCATCTGTAACAAAAAATGTTTATTTATTAGAACATCTCTCGCTTAATTCAATAAATTATTCACAAAAATATCCTCGCCTTTTTTGTTTATATCAATGCGTCCTTTGTCAGTGATCTTGCCAAGCTTCTTCAGGGGAATTGTTTAGATTCTGAAAGCAGAACCTTTTTATCTTGTTCGCACCATTTTTCTTGTAACTCAAAAGTGAAATGAATCTTAGTTATTCTGACCTGATTCCAAGGAAAGTTTCCAAAGTTGGCTCAAAACTCAAAGATGGAGATTCTAGCTTATCTAAGAGAGAACGGAGAATGGATCAACTCAAAAAGTAAATAAAATATTGCTAACAATTACCACTTCCCCGATAATATATTTATAAGACACAATCATTAAATACACTGTATAAGACACGCTGTCCGGATATATTACGCTTGAGAATTTACTGAAGGTCGTATAACATATAGGTCTCTCACGGTTGAGAACTTCTTTCTTTTTATGTGCCGTCTCCTTTCAAGACGTAGACGATCATGGCTCTCCACTTCCTCCTATCCCTTGCAGCTCTCAATAAGTTTCGTGTCTCTGCCAACTGCCCCAGATCACGTTTGTCATCAACTTGTTTAAGCCCGCCAAGTATATCATACATTGCTTTCCCTTGTCTTCTATTTCCCTCTATTCGACCTGTGAGTATCAGATTCTCCAGGCCCTCCTTTCTCATTACGTGTCCCAGAAATTTCATCTGCCTCTTCCTGATGTTAGGTATAAGCTTCCTCCTTGTTTGCATCCTCTCCTAAACCTCATCGTTGCTCACCCGATGAATTCCTTAGCATCCTTCTGCAGAACCACATCTCCGCTGCATCTTTGAGGAGATCGTCCAGTGTACGCTACCGTATAGGAGGACAGATTTCACGTAGCAGCTCAGTAATATTTTCTTTGTCACCAAAGAAATCTGTCTTCGAATCTCAGCGTCGCACCTACCGTCCTCCGTCGAAACACTTCTGAGATATTTAAACTTCCGCACATGCCTGATTTTAGTGTCCCCAACTTGCAAATCGCATTTAGGGCTCATCCTTTTACTGATGACCATGCATTCTGTCTTCTTGTAGTTTATGCTTAGTCCCTTCTTCTCGCTCTCCCTTGCTACCTTCTGTAGGAAGTTTTGTAATTTCTTTTCCGTGTCTGCTATCAGTATTGTGTCATCTGCGTATCTTATGTTGGTAAGATTGTGGGCGCCAATGATGAATCCCGGTAGGATCTCCTGTTCCCTCAGAATTGCCTTGCTGTATAGGTTGAATAAATCCGGTGAGAAGACACATCCTTGCCTTTTGGTTAGTGGTCCAATCAATTGTAAGGAGAATTTATATTTGTACTCATTGAGTTTTAACATCAACATTAACTGATGGAGTTTATTGGAGATTTATTATTATTATGATCAATATTATTATTATTAGTAGTAGTAGTAGTAGTATTTGTATTATTATTATTATTAGTAGTAGTAGTAGTAGTAGTAGTAGTAGTAGTAGTAGTAGTATTACAACAATTGCAATCCGTCTCCTTGCCCATTATAATGTGAAAGGGCTTCAACTTATCTCTGTTCTTGTTAAGATCGTTAAATTCTACTAATATCGACACCACCACCACCGCTACCACTACTACTACTACTAATAATAATAATAATAATAATAATAATAATAATAATAATAAGAGCCTGCTCAGTGCCTGAAGTAGTCGCGTAATTCCCACACCACTTGCAGTCGACGCTCGGTTCCTAGCAAAAAACAGAACCAATAGATGAAAAGCTGATTTTCAAAGCAAGCAAACTCTTCTTCTTCGAAAGACCAGGGTAATACGGTATTAAAAAAAAATTACTCAGGTATCTGTCACAGAGTGATGGTTAACAAGTCAGTCTCGCAAATCGGCATTTACCAGTATCTTCGATTTTTCCTACTTTTTATGGCCTTGTTCCATATTAAGCGAAGGAATCTGAGACGAAATTTGCTTTTCTCTTTGAAGTTCTGTCTAAATTGAATACTTTTAAATTTCACGTTTTGAACATTTGAAATTCGATTTCTGAAATCATAAAATAAATTTCCCGCTATTTTTTCAATGTCACATACCGGGAATTGTTTCTAAATTCAATAATTTCAAACTAAAGAAAGCAAATTGCTTATTTTTATTACTTTTTACGACCCATTAACAATTTCTGTTTCACAGTATTCCGCTTACTCTCTCTCTCTTTCCCCCTATCACACACACGCATATGTGACCACACCCTAGGACCACGACAGATTCGCCGAATAAGCAATCGACCCTACGCTGTGATTTGTGTTTTTCTTAAGAAGATTGTTTCAGGTGTTGACTGAAACTGACAAGGTCGAGATAAGCTCACAAAGGGATGAAGTTGGAGAAAGATTCACTCGGTCGCCCCAAAGATGATAAAGCTAGCTTTATGGTTTCGACAGCAGTTCTGAGGGGCGGCGATGCATGTAACACTGGAGTTCGGCATGGCAACCGACGGACGCTCTGTACAGCCTGACAGCAATACCTGTACAGCCTGGTGACACCCTTCGTTTTCTGAGAAGTTTATCTTTACGTTAGTGATCACACTGCATAACCAATAGTACATTTGATCTTTGTTCGATCTGCTAAATGCTGATTTTTAAATTTAAATAGACAACAGGATTCACTTAAGTTATTAATATTGTCATTCGACTAATTCTAGTTCGATTAAATAGATGATCTAATTACTGAAATGTGTCTGATTACAGCAAGCCACATTATCACACGCACGCACATTTACACACACACACACATACACATACACACACACACACACACACACACACACACACACACATATATATATATATATATATATATATATATATATATATATATATATTAGAGTGTGCAGCTCATATTTAATGTCATAAAGAAACAATTTATACAAAGAAAGAAATAGCAATGTTAATGTAATTAATAGCGAAATCACTTCGCTAACAAGACTTAATGAGACATTAACTTACTATCAATTCATTGAATAATAAGATCCTTATATTCAAGTTGTTGTCAGATGGAAGACACATGCCAAGTATTTTCGACAATTTCAAACTGTCATCTTGTCGGAGTTAGCTCCTCCTTAATTCCCTAATTATTCACTAGGAGTCTCTCTCCCCACACAATAAATACTGGGCGACTTCTTGCCCCACTCACTTTTTCATTTCTTCATTTCAGCGAACACCTCTACAATGTGAACTCTCGCAAAAGATAGCGTTTCCCATTTGTGGGAGACGCCATGAACATTATACTCACATACATGTACGTACGAACATTCACCAAAGAACAAACACAAATGTTCACACGCACACAAATGTCACTGTCTATGTCTATTGTAAAATTGTGTTGTTTAATACATATATTTGTTTATATATATATATATATATATATATATATATATATATATATCGGTCTTGTTTGTTTTCTTTCAATCTTCGGATGAACTCAACTAGAGTCCGCCATTTTCTTGTAGTTGGACCTTCTAGCAGGAAATAAAAACGCACGTGTCCCTAATACAACAATACTTTTCAACATTAACAACTCTCAAACCAACGGTCCTTTACAATCTTCAGGGCGACATTTTCCCATGCTTAAGCAAACACTAAGGCGAAATAGAACGAAAGATGTTTTATTTTTATATTATGCTATTTATTGACATTTGAATATGTTTTGGAGCGTGCGATGCCGCGATGGTAGGGTTCTTATCAAATCGAGATCAAGTGAGAATATTGTTTAAATTTTGAAAAGTTATAAATCCACGAAATTCTCTTTTTATATGTATTTATTTATCTGTTAAAGTGACATGGATTTAATTATAATCCAAATATGTAGAGTAAAATGTCTTAGCAGTTTTCCACAGAATTTAATATTCTGATTATTACGTGCTGCGGATCTGGTTTCGTAAATATATTAGAGTATATTTATTATATATTATTATTCAAGGAATTGATAGTAAGTTAATATCTCATTAAGTCTTGTTAGCGAAGTGATTTCACCATTAATTAGATTAACATTGCTAATTAATTCTTTATATAAATTGTTTCTTTATGATATATATATATATATATATATATATATATATATATATATATATATATATATATATATATATATATATATACGTGGGTCATTCAATAAATCAGTTGAATTTTTCGGTATAAGGACTTCTAATACAGATAGAAGCTTACTCTTTTTTTTCTTTTTTTTTTTGTTTTACTTCTTTTTCACATGGATTTAATTTCTTTTGCAGATTGAAAAAAAACTTTGAGAGTTTTGGCGATTAACAAAGATGGCCGACCAAGAAGCATGCTCCAGGATTGAACAGCGGTCAGTTATCAAGTTTTTGGTTGCTGAAGGGTGCAAACCAGTTGAAATTCATAGGAGAATGTCAACTGTGTATGGTGCCACATGTTTCAGCCAAAAGATTGTCTACAAGTGGGCTAAATTGTTTAAAGAAGGACGGAACAGTGTTGGGAGGCCTACAGAAGTGAGTTCTCCTGAGGTGATCGAATCAGTCAATGACCTCATTCAGTCTGACAGAAGGGTGACAGTGGATGACATTGCAAGGACTTTGAGCTTATCTGTTGGGACAAACGCAGGGGTCATCAGTCAGAAGGAGTCATCTTGCATCATGACAACGCAAGGCCTCACACACCAGCCCAAACGGTGCAGACCATCAACGAGCTGGGCTGGATACTGCTCCCTCATCCCCCTTACAGCCCAGACCTTGCCCCTTCAGACTTTCACTTGTTTGGACCCTTGAAAGCGTTCATGAGAGGCACGAAGTTTAAAAGTGACGATGAAGTCAAAAGTGTTGTGAGCGACTGGCTGAGACATCAGTCCAAAGATTTTTATGCTGAGGGAATACGGAAGCTTGTGCACAGATGAGAAAAGTGTGTGACAGTGCTGGGAGACTACGTTGAAAAATTTTTAAAAAGTAAGCTTCTATCTGTATTAGAAGTCCTTATACCGAAAAATTCACCTTATTTATTGAATGACCCTCGTATATATATATATATATATATATATATATATAGAGAGAGAGATATATATATATATATATATATATATATATATATATATATATATATATATATATATATATATATATATATATTTCTCTCTACATTTTTTTAACATGTATGTTTGTATCTTGATCTTCATCTCTCTGGCCCTGCTCCCTCTATATATCTCCTCCTCTCTTTACCGCTCTCCCTTCCTTACTACATTAACCTGTCTTTCTTTTACTCGCTAATGTTAATATTTTAATATTTAAATTACAATTCAAAATAGAATTTCTTTCGCATTCGAACAAAAGGCTGAGCAAGAATTCTCTCATCATTTTCTTGTGCCTTGATAGTTTTCTTCTCCATTCACAACCTGGGAACATCAAAGACTTCACAACCAGAAAATAGGAATCAATGAAAATCGAAAGTGACTGATTTAACAGGTAAACAAACTGAACAGACGTACTAAAAGGGTTGGGGGGAGGAACTAAAACAGGTGGACAGAAGAAATTACCTCGTAAAAGTAAAAACTTTTAAATAAATAAAAAATAAAAATAAAGGCTGTCGGTGGGCTGGTAAATTTCCTATTAGTCTGGGGAGGAGATAAAGTTATAAATTCTCTGTTGAAGTAATCTCTAATAACCACTTAGGTGTGGCTTGAATTTTAGTGATGAGTCCGTTTTTCTACCGATACGAATTGTAATAACATTTTTGAGCGTGGAATATCTGGTCAGGGAAACGCCCAGAATGCGACCACAAAGGAAATACACACACACACACAAACACACACACACACACACACACACACACACACATATATATATATATATATATATATATATATATATATATATATATATATATATATATATATACATATTATAATAAAAAGAAAGAACAGTAAAATATATAATCCGGTGTTCTTATTGACATTTTTATTTTTACAAAATAATGCTCAATGTAAATTTACAGAGCATAAATATATTATAAATTAACTGATTTAAAATATGGTTTCTTCGCTACAAAGGAATTACCATGTTTCAAAAACCGAAGCTAAAAACTTCAAATTTAATTATATAATTAAATTAAAAGCATTAGTTCTGTTTCATCTTCAAGCGAATTTTGGAATTCGCTTGAAGATGAAACAGAACTAATGCTTTTAATTTAATTATATAATTAAATTTGAAGTTTTTAGCTTCGGTTTTTGAAACATGGTAATTCCTTTGTAGTGAAGAAACCATATTTTAAATCAGTTAATTGAATTTGTAGGTCTGATGAATTGGATCGTATTTACGATTCCAATGGAATAAAATATGACCCTGGAATATTAGTGTTTAAGCCTTTTTATTATATATATATATATATATATATATATATATATATATATATATATATAGAGAGAGAGAGAGAGAGAGAGAGAGAGAGATAGAGAGACAGACAGACAGACAGACAGAGAACATTTTTAAAAACTTCTGTACTTATGTGCAATTTGTGTGCACATAATTAAGTGTGCCTACTTGTGTTTTCTCGTGTACGGCTGCAAAATGAATTTATTGTTATGTTCATGAAAAGAAAATCAAAGTTAACGCACATGCGCGCACGTCATTTTAAACAGAGGTAAATTCGCGCATTCATCGTTGAATTGTGAAACGAAATAAAAGGCAATTTTAGAATCAAAAATAATAATGGAGTTGAAAAGTAGCGCAAGATTTTAACCCTGAAACCGAATGTGTTTTTTGTCAATTAAAAATAAAAGAATAAAAAAATAACGGAAAATATACGGGGGAGGGGGGGCTGAAAAGTTTATAAGGTGACTATAAAGTAGTGACGCTCTATAATTTTGCATGAATTAACTTCAACTCTTCTTATTAATAATTGCAATGTTTCTTTCCAGGTAAACCGATATCTGACTGTTCAAATAAGACTGCTCATCCTGTTTGTCAAAAAAGTCGTCATTTGACACCGTCGTCATTTGACGCCGTCGTCATTTGACGCCGTCGTCATTTGACACCGTCGTTATTTGAAGCCGTCGTCATTTGACGCCGTCGTCATTGTGATACTGGTTCCCAGCCAGGTTTTTATGTTGGTGAACAGATGATAGTCAAATCAGGAGAATAGGGAGGGTGATCAACCAGTTCAAAGTCGGTCAGGTACAGCAGCCATTGAGACCAAAGACTTGTGTGCTGGAGCATTGTCCTGATGAAACATGAACTCTTTCATCAGTTGTCTTGATAGCCTATCGTAACTCCCTAATAAGTTGTCATAGTACTCTCCATTGATGGTGTGGTCTTTTTTTTTTCAATAAACACAATGCCTTTTGCATCCCAAAAAACTGAGGTCATCACCTTCCCTACAAATGAAATGACATTGGCCTTCGTTAGAACAGGTGAGGGGGGTTGTTTCTACTGCATGGATTGTCTCTTTGTCTCTGACCTTGGGTTGGGAAAACCAAGCAAAACCAGCTGGATCTTTCTCGAACAATGTCAGATTTTCCTGTGATGTGATCAAACCGGTGCGCTTTTGATCAGATGACGTGTCACTCACCGAGCAGAAACCTTCATCATGCCAAGTTCATTGTGCAGATTATTCTCAACTCTCTCACAGGATACGTTAATAGCATTTGATTTATAGACAATTACCTGTCACCCATCACCATGTGGTGAACATGATCGTTGTTTTCTTTACTAGTGACAATTGCAGGACATCCAGGCATTGGGTCATTTTCAAGACTCTCCCTTTCTCTCCTAAATTCACCTGCCCACATTTACACTGTTGATAAAGTTGGAGTGTCATCCCCCTAATGTAACAATCATATCAGCAGGAAGGTCCTGGGTGGTGTGATGGGGGTGCTAAACTTCTTTTTTTTACAGGTACTTGATATCACTATGATGGCAAATTTTGTACATTTTTCAAGAGAAGCTGTTACTAGTTACTTTTGAAGTCATCTTTGAACAGTCAGATGTCAGTTTACCTGGAGTTACATGACACAGTTATTAATAAGAATTGAAATTAATGCATGCAAGATTTCACAGTTCTAGCCTCACTACTTCATAGTCAGCCTATGAACTTTTCAGCCCACCCTCGTATGATTGAACAATATCAGATTTTGCCTTTTTTGATCAGATGTCAGAAGACGTGGCACCCACCGAGAAGAAACCTTCGTCATGCCAAGTTCATTGTGCAGAATATTCTCAACTCTCTCACGAGATATGCTTATATCATTGGTTATTTGATTTAAAGTCAATGACCAGTCATCCATAAACAGGTGGTGAACACAATCAATGCCTTCATCGATGGTGGCAGTTGCAGGACGTCCAGACATTAGGTCACCTTCAAGATTCTCTTTCCCCTCCCATATTCAGCAGCACACTTTCAGTGCAAAAGCTGGAGGGTCATCCCCGAATGTATCAACCCTGTCTGCATGAATGTACCTGGGGACTAAACCTTTTTCTTCAGGTAGTAGATAACACCACGATACCAACTTGTAACTATTTTCAAGAGAGGTCGCTACAAGTTACTTTTGAAGTCTTCTTTGAACAGTCAGATTGCTTTGAAAGAAACAATGCAGTTATAAATAAGAAGAGTTGAAATTAACGCATGCAAGATTTCACAGCTCTAGAATCACTCCTTCTTAGTCAGCCTATGAACTTTTCAACCCACCCCCGTACCTGGAGAGAAACAATGCAGTTATAAATAAGAAGTGTTGAAATTAAAGCATGCAAGATTTCACAGCTCTAGAATCACTCCTTCATAGTCAGCCTAAGAACTTTTCAGCCCACCCCCGTACCTGGAAAGAAACAATGCAGTTATTAATAAGAAGGACGGAAATTAACGCATGGACGGTTTCACATCTCTAGCATCACTTCGTCATAGTCGTATTTTGCTAGATTGTTTTAAGCATTTTGTCTACAATTCCTCTGCAAACTGTTTCACGGTTGTAACCATGAAGATAAATACGCTTTATCAAGTGAAAGTAATAAATAAAAGTTATTCCCCCGACACACACCCCGCCCCTACACACCACCACCACCACCACAAGCTGTCCATCACGTTCAATGTTTATTCGAACATATCCTAACTATTCAAATTTTTATCAATTGTACAAGGACTAAATTGATTGATTGCGTCAGCAGGCAGGCCGCTTGCGTCCAAAATCAAATGTTCTCTTCTCAAATACTGACTCTAATCTTTAAAATGGAATTTCCTTTACTCTGCGATTCTTAAAATGCAATTTCCTCGACACTGTGATCCTTTAAATGGAATTTCCTCGAGTCTGCGATCGTTAAAATAAAATTTCCTCGACTCTGCGATTCTTAAAATAGAATCTTTCTCAACTCTGTGATCCTTAAAATGGAATTTCATTGACTCTGCGATTCTTAAAATGGAATTTCCTCAACTCTGTGATCCTTAAAATGGAATTTCCATGATTCTGTGATCCTTAATATGGAATTTCCTTGACTCTGCAATACTTAAAATGGAATTTGCTTGACTCCGCGATTCTTAAAATGGAATTTCCTCGATTCTGCAATACTTAAAATAGAATTTCCTTGACTCTGTGATCCTTAAAATGAAATTCCTCGACTTTGCGATCCATGAAATGGAATTTCCTCGACTCTGTGATACTTAAAATCGAATTTCCTCGACCTGTGATTCTTAAAATAGAATTTACCGGACTCTGCGATTCTTAAAATGGAATTTCGTCGATTCTGCGATCCTTGAAATTTCTTTGAATCTGCAATTCTTAAAATTGAATGTCCTTGACTCTGTGATCCTTGAAATAATATTTCCTCGACTCTGCGATCCTTAAAATGGAATTTCATCGACACTGTGATCCTTGAATTGGAATTTCCTCGACTCTGCCATTCTTAAAATGGAATTTCCTTAACTCTGTGATCCTTAAAATGGAATTTCCTTGACTGTGCGATTCATAACGTAGAATTTCCTCGACTTTGTGATCCTTAAAATGGAATTTCCTCGACTCTGTGATCCTTGAATTGGAATTTCCATGATTCTGTGATCCTTAATATGGAATTTCCTTGAGTCTGTGATTCTTAAAATGGAATTTCCTTGATTCTGCGATTCTTAAAATGAAATTTCCTCGACTCTGCCATGCTTAAAACGGAATTACCTCGACTCTGTGATCCTTGAAATGGAATTTCTTCAAATCTGCAATTATTAAAATTGATTTTCCTTTACTCTGCGATTCTTAAAATGAAATTTCCTTGACTCTGTGATCCTTGAAATGAAATTCCTCGACTCTGCGCTCCTTAAAATCGAATTTACTCGACTCTGGGATTCTTACAATGGAATTTCCTGGACTCTGTGATCCTTGAAATGGAATTTCCTCAACTCAGCTCTCCTTAAACTCGAATTTTTTCGACTCCGCGATTCTTGAAATGGAATTTCGTCGATTCTGTGATCCTTGAAATTTCTTTGAATCTGCAATTCTTAAAATTGAATTTCCTTGACTCTGTGATCCTTGAAATAATATTTCCTCGACTCTGAGATCCTTAAAATGGAATTTCATCGACACTGTGATCCTTGAAATGAAATTGCTCGACTCTGCAATCCATGAACTGGAATTTCCTCGGCTCTGCGCTCCTTAAAATCGAATTTACTCGACTTTGGGATTCTTACAATGGAATTTCCGCTGACTCTGTGATCCTTAAAATGGAATTTCCTCGATTCTGTGATCCTTGAAATAGAATTTCGTCGAATCTTCAATTCTTAAAATGGTATTTCCTTGGCTCTGCTATTCTTAAAATGGAATTTCCTCGAATCTGTGATCCTTGAAATGAAATTTACTCGACTCTGCTATCCTTAAAATGGAATTTCCTTGAATCTGCGATTTTTAAAATGAAATTTCCTCGATTATGCGATCCTTGAAATGGAATTTCCTCGACTCTGTGATCCTTGAAATGGAATTTCCTCGACTCTGCGATTCTTAAAATTGAATTTCTTCGAATCTGCAATTCTTAATATGGAATTTCCTCGACTCTGCGATCCTTTTCCATTTTACCAGGACAACTACACATGCATTTATAACTAGAGATTTGCTGTAAAAGTTTAAGGTGGCATCACGTTGATACATTTGGAAAATAGAGTCGGTAATCTGAATTCCGGTTGAGGAATTCTGGATTCCCAAGATACTAATTCTTTTCACCCTCGAATTGATTCCTCGCTGGCTATCACTACAAAAATACGTCATCATTCACATGCGCCATGATTGTTGACGGAGAAGAGTGTAAGCATTTGAACCAATAACTCTAATTAGAAAGACAAGATTTTGATATTTCTACATAGATATCATATCTGCCATTTTGTTCCACTACATCGTCCTGTCTTTGAGGCAGCTTCATGGTTCCATCATCCCAGAACTTGGCACCTTTCTGACTGATGAACTGATCTCAGCAGTTTTTACAGACTTCCTAAGAACTAAAGTTCTTTTCATTAAGAAAATTTCATAGGGGTCGAAATAAGAGGTAATTAAGAAGATGCAATGATCAGGTGAGTACGGCAGGTGTAGTATACAATCCCGGCCAAGTTGTACCAGTTTCTAGCGGTGTCTGGCGTTGTCCTGGTGGAAGATGACACCATTTCCGATTGGCAAATTCCGGGCATTTTTCATTGATTCCTGTCGTTAATCGGTCCAATTGTGAACAGTACGTGTCCGAATGCAACGTCCGATTTTGCGAGTGGAGCTTGTAAAACACAATCCCCTTCCAATCCTACCAGATACACAGCATCACATTTATCGGATGCAAATCAATATTTCAATGGGTAACGGTGGCAATTTCTTTTTTCTCAGAACCATTATCATTTCACATTTTTCTAAACAATTCACTTTCTATCGTCTTTGATCGCACTTTTAAAAAATGGCTCATTTTTGTTGCATTTGAGCTGGGAATAGCAAATGGAAATGCGTTTCATGAAACGTTTTACGTTAAATAGCGAAACATACAAATATCATAGAAATTAACGCGTCGAATTATTTCAAATGTCTTACAACGCTCATATGAGATATGTGGAGTATCTGTGCGATGTCACGTGCTGAATGACCTGGATTAGTGTTTCAATTTGGTCATAAGCATCTGTAAGCCTGATGGAATGTTCTCAGTCTTCCATATAAAAATTTCCACTTCTGAAGCAAGCGATCCACTAAAGAACATTATTCTTAGATATGGCACCATCTTCCTAAACGGCACATATCTTTTTTGCTGTTTTTCTTCTTTTTTTATCAAATAAAACAGTATCAAATGACGAAATGCATCTCATTTTCCTCAACTTTGTCTTCTACGGTAAAAACATTTAAAATTAGCAACCAAGACACAAATCATATATAAAAACACATTTTTCGATTTAATAATTGTTGAATTTAAAAATGTCTGTGTAAATACCAAAGAACAACTTCATTTAAAAATGAAGTCAATCTGATAAAAAAAAACGTGTAAAGTCGATTTTGCCCTTCCATAATTTTAGGGTTAAAAAAATCGACTACACTGAATAAAAAACTCTATACAGGTTAATACAACAATAAAAATATTTTTGTATTTATCTGCATTACTATGAAGCCATTTAGTTAAAAAATGCCAGTCGGTGCCGCGGGTTAAAATGTTAGTTGACGTCACTTTAATAAATAGTACACTAATGTTTTTTTTATATTTTTATCTACTACACTCAACTATTCTACTTTCAAGTTTTAACTTATTTACTTCCTAATTTTCCTTTTAAGTGCAAATTGTATGTTCACGTTTCTCGAATAACTTTTAACGTACGTGTCTTGATCTGGAAATTCTTTTAAAAAATAGGTCAACCTTTTTAGGCGTCATTTGAGGAGAGTGATAAATCTTTGGCCTATAATTCGCATCTGATATGAAAACGAATTTTACACGCGGATAAATATATGATTTTTACCAATGTGAATGTTATTTTGAAGAGAAATGAAATGAATAATTTCGCTGTTAATTATGTTTGAAGCTGAAAGAATTTCTGGAAGAAAAAATAAACTTGAACAAGTCACAAACAATTCCGAGAAAAATATTAAAGCCAACATTCTTTTATTCGTTTTGATAAAAAAAAAATTCTCCTTATTTCGCCTTTTTCTTTGCTTCTCTCTTTATTAACCACTGTCCGAAATTTTGGTTCCATGCATAATCTAATTTGGCACCGAAGTTGTTTAAAATCACCATTCTCATCACGTTCATTGCAAACAGTTTTCCTTACCTTTCTTGGCACACAAAACACCGACACACACGCGCGCGCGCGCATTCACGCCTTAGCTTCTTCAAAACGACATTTTTTTTTTTAGTTAATAACAAACTCTTTTTGCAACTTGACTCTAACACTCCTCATCTAACAGTGCTACTTTGTGTGCTGACATGATAATGTGCCTTGTATCTTCTTTGAACTCTGATCTGCTGCTTATCGAAACGAAGTTCTGTTGAGAATCACGTGTCAGAAGAACGTCTAACGGAAATACAAGCCAAGCTTAGAATCAACGATATGTTGTTTCTCTCTTAAATTTAATTCCCTAAAGATTTAATATCTGAAAATCTCTTTTTTAAAAAAAACAAAAAACAAAAAGCTTTTCTCATTTAAGTAAACTTTGATCAACGTAGGCAATTATTTACGTTCTGTTTATTGCTGTTAGTTTTTTTCCCTTCTAACAGAATTATGCCATCCATTTTGAAATTTGCTGCGAATAAAAAAAAATATTTTAGTAAATATCTATGAAAAGTCCTAGAAAATACTTTTCTTGATTTAATACACATTTTAAAGGGAAAAATCTTCGAAATTAGAAATTCAAGATGGCCTACTTACGGATAAACGCTTTAATTTTTAAGATAAATATGAATCAGCGAATATTTAGATAAGAATATTAAAAAAGAAGAAGCAAATATCTGAAATGTTGACTTTTTAACTCATGTGAACCGAAAGCTTAGATCGATGAACGGCATAATAAGAAAATATTCAAATGTTGCACAGTTATTTGTCTTTATTTTCTCCTGAAACTAAAACCACGAAACGAAGCTTAGAACGCCTCATGATCAAACATAATAGACATTCGTTGTCTGTTATATTTAACAATATATGATTGAATAATGATCTGCTGCCTCTGTACAATAGATAGATAGATAGATAGATAGATAGATAGATAGATAGATAGATAGATAGATAGATAGACAAGTTTTGTCTATTTATTTTAAGTAAGTTCTTTTCATATTGTCTGATAAGCTTAATCACATTATCGTTGAAAGACGAAAGGAAATCACCATATTGATACATGTTTAAATCCACTCTAAGCTTTTGGCTTGCATAAGCCATTATCAAAGATGACAATTTCAATATATCAAACAACACACGGACGAAAGGGCGGACTATCATTGTTGTTATATATATATATATATATATATATATATATATATATATATATATATATATATATATATATTAAATAAAAACAGACCACTTTAAGGTTCCATGTAATAAATTATTTCACCACAGCCCTTTTAAAGGACCGCGGATCATCAGACTTTACTTCCAAAGGTTGAAACGAAAAATGAAAAGAAATTTACACATTTTTGACGGGCAGTACTAAGCATATGTAAATCAACGAAGTGAGGAAATGAGGGGGGAGACATGATTGAGTTAGATGTAATTTAAAATTTCAATTCTTTCATATATAATGTTATTTGAGGATGTACGTGTGTATATCTACATGCGTATATGTGTATGTATGAGTATATACATATATGTGTGTGTGTGTGTGTGTGTGTGTGTGTGTGTATGTGTATGGGTGTGTATATATATGGATATATATGTGTATATATATGTGTGAGGATGTGTACGGATGTGTGTATATATGTGTGTGTGTGTATTTATATAGATATAACCCGTTAGGTAAATAATCCGGAGTTCTTTAGTATTTTTGTTTTTATTTTTAAAAAACAGTGTCCTATACAGGAGTAGAGCTTGAGGATGAAACAGGGCTTGATACTTTAGTTCAATTTAATTTTAATAATTATATTGAGGGTTTCGGCTCTCGTTTTTGAAACATGAGAACTCTTATGTAGCGAAGGAATCATATTTTTTAAAAATAATTTTATATATATATATATATATATATATATATATATATATATATATATATATATATATATATATATATGTCTGTTTCGAGAGTGTTTCTCACAGAACAACCGTAGCACATACATCGAACACACAAGCACAACTCTCTCACGTAGGCTCACATGCCACCTTAATGGCACCAGCACCATAAAAAATCATCTTGTAACAACACACTGCACCAATAACACATTCAAATCATCCGAAATAAGAAAAATCTTAATTAACAACACCAAAATCCTCTATAAAAACAAATGCAAAAAAAACGATTACAAATTCTTGAAGCCATCCTAATTAAAAACCAAAAACCCAACATAAATAAAATATCATTTAATACCGGCAGAAACATCTTAATCGTATTTAATAACTAATCCTCCACCAACAATCAACACCAACCCCCTCCTTATTGATAATGAATTAATCCAACAACATTGTTTAAATACCCAAAATATTATCTATAAAACTAAAATAATAAGCAACCTATTTCAAATCAAAACATACAGTCATGATGATGGTTGACGATAACCGAAAGCGCCTGGCAAAATAACATGGACTAGCGTCTTATTTCAACAACTTAGATCTAAATATAAAAAAAATGCGAGAAAGCAAGAAAAAACAGAAAAAAAGATTATTAAACGGAAAAGTTCCGTAGTCTTTAACAACACATGCCTTAATATATATATATATATATATATATATATATATATATATATATATATATATATATATATATATATATATATATATATATATATATATATATATATATAATATATATATATATATATATATAGATGTACACACACACATATATATATGTGTGTGTGTATATATATATATATATATATATATATATCTTCGTGAATAAAATTAACTTACTGATAAACTAATCTATTGTTTTAACGTCTGTTTTGTATGAAATGATGTCGTCAATTAATTTTATCGTCACCAAAACTATTCAGAATTTTGCATGTCGAACATTTTACTAATACCAAGATTATTTTACAAGTACCTAGGAAGAGAGTATTTTACAAGTAACCAAAATATTATTTTACAAACATCCAGAAAAAGGATTTTACAAGTACCCCAGAAGAGACAATTTTACAAATACCAAAATATTACTTTAACCCAGCACCCAATTAGAAGGTATTTACAAGTACTCACGAAGAGATTATTTCAGAAGTATCCAAAAGACTATTTTACAAGTACCCAAGAAGCAACTATTTTACAGGTATTCAAAAGACTATTTTACAATCACCCAGGAAGAAAGTATTTTACATGTACCCAAGAATCGACTAATTTACAAGTATCCAAGAGATTGTATCTTCAGCTCGAAATTTCAGAATAAATT
>OZ038496.1:96810364-96910364 GCA_964036315.1 Acanthosepion esculentum | reverse complement strand
TGGAGAGACCGACTCACTTGCCCAGAAGAGACCCAAAGGCGATTCAAACAGGCGATAGCGTAGACGATAAGCGTGAAATAATAAAATATATATTCTGTAAAGGGTAACATAATCCTTCTTGTCTGAGTCCCGACGAGTAAGGAATCGCAAATCTCTAAGTCGACTTCCGATAAGCATTTTGAACTTTTTTGAAATTATTTTTTACATATATCAGCCAAAAGTTATAAACGAAGCAGAGTGTGGGGAGTAAGCGGCCTAAATATCAATTGTTCATATTTCAAACTTTAGCTGGGAGACGCTGAGTTCACGTTGAGAAAGTCATGGTAAATAGGAGGTTATTTAGGACCTTCAGCCTTAGGATGGTGGTCTTATCTTAAGTATGGGCCCCGCTGAGGTTCACTTTCGGCTGAAACAGTTCCAACATCAATTTGTATGGTTGTTACTCTATAATTCACAGGAATTCTGCCAGAATAAATGAAGCAATCAACTAATTATTGCAGAAACGGTCTATACTATGCAAAGACGGTCGAGAAGCGCTTATCTTAGAAAATTGCAATTAATTTACCAAATGTTAATTTTGATTAAATTAGACATCCGTTAGTCTCAATAAGTTTGGTTTGTTTTGTTTTGTTTTACGGCATATCAACCTCACGGTCGAAACCCAGGTTGCAAGGTTGGTTAGCATTCTTATATATATATATATATATATATATATATATATATATATATATATATATATATATATATATATAAAAGTGAACATAGAAGTCAATCTTTATATATATATATATATATATATATATATATATATATATATATATATATATATATATATATATATATAAGGGATTTGCTTCGAAATTTAAAAAAAATATAAACACTAAGCAGCATGGTTAATATACGAGGAGGGAAAAAGTTATTAGTTTAAATTGACACCAGGAGGATATGGGTTGAACAAGAATAATTGACAGTGTTGATAATAACTGTTGAGAGAAATTTCTGATTTTATTTCTTTATGTAAATCATTTTCCTTGACAAGTCAATGTTTTTTTTCATTACTCTATAATAATCTTTTATTAGTCTATAGTGATAGCAACAAATAAATTGCTAAATAACCCCCAACCCTTATTACCTTATTACTCGACTATGAATGAAACCTTATATATATATATATATATATATATATTTATATACATATATATATATATATATATATATATATATATATATATATATATATATATATATATATATATATATATATATATATACTTTGATGTTTCTTCTTTTTTTCAGATTTTTAGATAAGGCGTTTAGACATTTTGATACCATTTGTCGTAATAATTTCTGAAAAACCCTTTGAGTTATTCAGCTAGAAAGATAACTGGTTAAAATCGTTTTGTGTGACCCCTCTACTGTCTTCCCAACTGAGCAATGGTGAGACGAGAAAGATGATTCAGCCCTTGAGTAATAGTACGAATGTTCATACTCTGACGTCTATCTTCAAAGTCCTTTCAAGAACCATCAAGAAAACGGTGAAAAAGTTTAAAAAAGAGCGTGCAGTAGAGAGGAAAACTGGATCAGGAAGGCACAACAGCAAGAGGGATCATCATTTCACCTTAGAGCTAAATACATTCTTATTGTTCAAAGTAGTGTCCAATAGTGTTATAAAAGCCTTGGAGAATTCTAGTAAGATATCTTTAATCATTTCTAAGATACAACGTTACAAAGCTTAATCTAACAATTGTACAATTTTGCTCTTATACATGGTGTGTGTGTGTGTGTGTATGTATGATATTTTTTATACACACACACACTACATTCACTTATGTGCTAATGTCCTTGGGAAAGGTATGAATCCTCTTCTTCTCCCTCCAGCTATGGGTAAATAGCAGGACAGACTGGGTTCTATAGCCTTGGATGGCAACTGGTCTTGGAGAACAACAACTCTGAATTCAAAACCTGCGGTGGGTCTTTTGGGGATCTTGTGGCATGTTGTGCGCCAGGTCTTTGTATTCGGCCCTTCAAAAAGTGTGGATGGTTCTGGACAAAACCCTCACCACTATAATCAAATCTCATGTGCTGGTGTCGGGCTGTTGGTTCCTAGGAAATGATGTGCTTGACCCTCATACGTTGAATTCGACGGGAGAGAGTTGAGTTTATATAAAAGAGTTTCTCTGAAAGTAAGAAAATATAGACAATGAGCAAAATGGTTAATATCTGGAGAGGGAAAATATCAGTTTAAATTGACACCAGGAGGATATGGGTTGAACAAGATTAATTGACAGTGTTGATAATAATTGTTGAAATTTCTGATTTTTATCTCCCTTATGTAAATCATTTTCCATTAGGTGACCATGACAAGGCAATTTGTTTTATTATTTATGATTACTCCAAAGTGTAGAATAACCTGTACTATTTAATTATTTCAGTAATTGTCCAACAGCTTTGATGATTTAAATGTGAACATTTTGTATCCATAAATATTTCTCTAAAACGTTCACCATCCCATGTGCATTAATTGCATTAAGTTTTATCAAGTAAAATATGCACATTCCTTTTGAAACAAAACCTCTCCAGCTGCAAATAAATGATTTTTTTATTATCAAACACCCTTTATAAACATAAAACTATTTCTTCTTGTAAATATAAATTATTTTTACAATAAGGAAATTAATGTTTATTGATTTATTTTTGGTATTGATGTTAAAAAGAAATGTCATTACAATTTGTTTTTGCTTAGCTTTCCTTTTCATGAAAGCCTACTGCATTTGTTTCATTCAGTTCCATATCAGACTTACTGGCTCCATATTTCAATCATGTCCTCTCTCATAATATATTTCCATGATGATAGATTTATTATTTGACACATACTCAGAAGTCAATTTAAACTGAAACGATCTTTTTACCTATATCTAAACTATAACTATCAATAATAATTTTGGAAAATGAAAGTTTCACTGAGATTTATTTAAAAATTTCCACGTTTTCTCCTGAAATCCATTAAATGCAAACTTTAAACAAAATAATCAAAATATACAGAAATAAAGAAACCATTAGTTTAAACCTCTGATCTGGCATCTCGTCTGCAGTCGCTCTCTCACAGATGTGCCGTCGCCTTCCTCTGTCTTTTTACAAATACTTTCACGGTAACTGCTCCGATGAGCTGCTTTCGCTGGTTCCCAGACTTCATGAATTTAAGCGTTCAACTAGGCTGGCATCTCGCTCTCACCCTTTCACTGTCGAAACTGTTAAATGTAGCCGTTTCTTCTACTCCAACAGCTTCATGCCTCCCACCTCCCGCCTGTGGAACTCCCTCCCCTTTTCCTGTTTCCCTGATAGCTATAATCTCCAACTATTCAAATGTAATGTCAATCGACGTCTCCAGATGCCTTGATCTATCCCCTATTCTTCTCTTCATCCTTTCCTCTGCCACTCCTCCTTGCTCTCGCTCCAACTCTCTGTAACCCCTTGCGCGCTAGTGGCTTCCCGCCTTGCTTGGAGTTCAGCAAGATTAATGGCTATGTTGTTAATAATTGTCATGTGAGAAATGAAAGAGGACAATGACAACATAAGTTTTTTTTGCATACTATTATGCTTTGCATATCTCGCTGCGTAGTAGTAGTTGTAGTACAGTTCTCCATGTACTGAATAGCAACCAGGTTTGCTAAGCATAGCCACCCTATGTTCGCCAGTTGTTCTCTATTTATACTTGTCTATTTAATTTGCGTAAGATACTACACATACAAAATCTTTATACTATTTTTTACTCCAAAGTATAGAATAACCATTAATATTTTTTTTACTAAAGGTAATCCTATACAAGACCTAAGAACCACTCGAGGTAGAGGGTTTTCGAAGGAGTTTGTTGTGTGAGCAAAAAGAGCAAGAGTAAGAAGCCTACATGCTTTCATACATATCCTCAATTTTATGAGGATATGTAGGAAAGATAACGTTTAACCTTAGACTTGAACAGGTTAAGATTGCAAATATATTCATGGAAATTGATCAAAAACTAACATAAATGTAGACTTGTCTCTAACACTTTCGCCCCAGCCCCTCAACCTCCGACGGCTTACTCTCTGGGTTGAGGTGTCTACTTGGTCTTAACCGAACTTAAGGGAGTGACCGTAGGTCCCCTGAGCATCCGTAGATCATTCGACCGGTTCACTGGTTTAATCCTGCTTCCTGCTTCCTGCCCACGTTGTGTTTGGTTTAATCCAGAAAGCAGAAGTGATGTTCATCCATTCACGGTCGACTGAAGATGTAGACGCAGCTGGAGAGTCTGTGCTAAGAAATTTAGAATGCACCAAAAAAATTATATATATCTGCAGAAAGCCAGACAAACAACTATTCAATGGTTGTATTGTTAATGTCTTTTATATAGCAGAAAAGAATAGTATAGAAAAGAAACGGGTTACAGAAAAAAAATAATTGACCTAAAAACTCATTCACTGGATTCGAGAGAGAGAGAGAGAAAGAGAGAGAGAGAGAGAGAGAGAGAGAGAGAAAGGAGAGAAAGGGAGAGAGAGAGAAAGGAGAGAAAGGGAGAGAGAGAGAAGGTTGTGATTAGCTTGTTGTGAAATCGTCTCAGAACGATATACGACTCTTGCGATGGAGAGATAAAGATTTCTGTGCGCGGCTTAAAGTTTATAGTTGTGTTCCTCCTCGGCGGTAGTAACAGTAGTAGTAATCTTCGTGGTAGCAGAAACATCGGTACTTATTTTAACAGTACATGTTAGCAAGGGTTTTGTTCCAAATCCCTGACGTTTCTTCCAGTCTCCGATATCTCTCCACCCAGCTCGACTGCACTCGACGACAGACGAGCCCCAAAACAACCTTTTTGATTATTGTAGCTTGTTCGACGTTTCCGTTTGCAGTGGTAGTAATAATAGTAGCAGTAGCAGTCTTAGATTGTTGGAGGAGTAATTCACTTCTTCGTACTTATATCAACAAAATATGTTAGCGGGCGTTTGGTTCCAATCTCTGACGTCACTTCAAGTGTCCGACCTTCTCTATCCAACTCGACTGCACTCGACGGCAGACGAGCCAACCACTCTGTCAACAGATTTCTGTGCGCGTTTATATAGATAAACCTGGCTGATCATAAATTGACCCTTGTCCCTCACCGATTATCACGAGTGCTGCCTTCAACCACAAATCATGTGACTTTCAAAGTTCCTCATAGCCTTAGTAAGCTCTATTTCAAATTTTAACCGATAAAAATTATCTCGATCATTTTTTCATTGTCTTCCTAATGACCCAATTCCAAATGGGCTAGATCAGATTCCCATCAGTAAACAAAATTCTTCTGATCTAATCTCGCTGTTCAAATCTACTCCAATTTCAATAATAATAACAAAATATGTGTGTGTGTTTCCCAAAATCTCTCTGTTACATGTCTACTCTTTATTTATTCATTTATTTTCGAGTAATCATCTTTATCGGTCGCCAGCTGCAAATCAACGGCAGTATTCTTCAAAGGTCGTGTCCTGTCAGAAACCTCAAAAATACAGGGAGGCAAGATTGAGTAGTGGATAGCGGCTCGGATTGAGGAATCGGAGAGCCGAGTTCGAATTCCATTACATTCACTTACGTGCTATTAACCTTGGGAAAGGTATGAATCCTCTTCTCCCCCCCCAGCTATGGGCAAATAGCAGGACAGACCGGATGGCAATTGGTCTACCGAAAAAAGAAATGACGGGAAAAAGTCTGCCTCGTCAATCATGTATCGAAAGATCCATGATCAGCTAAATGAACTGATATTAAGAAAACAAATATTTGTCTATGTGAGATGAAGTATTATGATACACACGTATACTTACTAGGTCCCCTACCTACAAATGGACTCTTCCACAGCTATATAATAGGGCTACCAACTCTGAGTTCCGTGACTGGAACAGTTGTATAAACTGTTCTTTGCTGTCGAACTCTCCGTCTCGGCGGGGAGGGACTCGGACGGGGCTTTGCCGCAGGGCAAAGTGCCGTCCGGAGAGGTAGACAGTCCCTGAACCCATGTATACGGGTTCTAATGGGTATATTTTTGGCCGAGCCCACGGACTCGGTAAGCCCACATTAAACCGGCCTTGTGCCACATTCGACCCGTGTGGGGGGGTTGCTAAATATCCAGTCACCCCGTGACTGGAACAGTTGTTAAGACTGTTCTTTGCTGTCGAACTCTCCTTCTCGGCGGGAAGGGACTCGGACGGGGCTTTGCCGGAGGGCAAAGTGCCGTCTGGGGAGGTAGACAGTCCCTAAACCCGTTTATACTGGTTGTAAATGGACATATTTTTGTCTCAGCCTACGGGCTCGGTAAGCCCACATTAAACCGGCCTTGTGCCACATTCGACCCGTGTGTGTGTGTGTGTGGGGGGTTGCTAAATATCCAGTCACCAAGTGAGGGTCACCGAGTACTAGCCACAGAGTGAGTGAATGAGTGAGTCGGGACACCATTGAGAGAAAGTACTCTCCAGTCCACATTTACCTTTGTACTACATTTCCGAGAATATACTATTTAACCCATATCCGAGTCCGTGTTATCTTTCTATGGTTTTACACCATAACACACACACACACACACACACACACACACACACACACACACACACACACACACACACACACACACACACACACATATATATATATGCACATATAAACATATACTTACACTTATATATCTACACTAGGCTATTATTTCGTTTTTTATTTGGTTTGGTGGTATCATAAGTATTAATTGTAGGTTAGATTTCTAATTAAATTTATTTATTATTGTTTGAATTTATATGCAGGTGTCTGTATTTATACGCTTATGGATACACACAGGTGCACATCTATGGGTATACGTGCATGCACATATAAACGTGTGCACAGGCATATATACACTTATGACAGTATTTTGTTTTTAATAAACTTGTGCTTAAATTGTGAAGTTATTTTTTCTATTTTTCGGGTATTAATTATGGTTAGTGAGGTTAATAGAATTTGTCGTTCGGTTATATATATATATATATATATATATATATATATATATATATATATATATATATATATATATATATATATATATATATCTTTGTAATGTAAAATATATGCTGACTATTTTATTATGTTCATATATATATATATATATATATATATATATATATATATAATGAGATAAATGTCATTAGTTACATTATTCGCACTGTTATCGTAATCTTCATTGCCATATTCACAACATTTCGGCCTTTGTACGCTCCGGACTTCTTCAGGTGATTGTAATTTCGAATCGATCCCTTTATTTCGTCCACCGTGGTAGATTGTTCTAGTTCCACGTGCCATAACTCTTCCTGATGTCTCAGTTATTTCCCTTTAACTTTTCAAGTTTTAGTTCACCACTGCTGTGGCATGGTATTGAACTCACAACTCTTTGGGTCTAGTCGCTAGACCTAACCAACGTCATTATCCACTGGCCCGTATGTCCACATGCACGCAAAACAAATACCGTTTATTCTATCTGATTTCCTTTATCGTAAACGGATAAAGCAGATGATCAATTGCTTTCATTATTTTATTTTTATTCAATGTAAAAAGAGATGAAATTGCTTTTTTCAACATTAACGGGAAATGGACCATAAAGATGAAAATAAAGCAACATAGTTTTTTTAAATATTTTATAAGTACCGGACTGAGGAATCGGAGAGTGGAGTTCGAATTCTAGTCGAGTTCATTGCATTCACTTACCTGCTAATACCCTTGCGAATAGTATGAATTCAGTTATGGGTAAATAGCGGGATACACTGCCTATAGCCTTGCGCTGTTCGATAAAAGTGACTCACCTGATTTTTTTTTACTAAATGTTCTCTTTAAAGTTGAGCTAAATTCAAAGGATAAACGATCTAATCCGAAGAAGAAGCTTTGAAAGTTCTTTGAATTTAGCAGTAAGTACTGTCAAGCATCCGTTCAGTGTAATGTTCTGGGGATGCTTTTCTTTTCAAGTAACTGCTTTCTTAAAACCTATTGAAAAGACCCCCAGGAGCGAGCAGTACAAGATAAATTTAGAGTCTTGTCTGCTCCCTTCTGCTGAAAGGGTGCAAATCGACCCCACCAAGCTCATTTTTATGTAGGATAATTCTCCCTGTCACAAATCAAAATTGATGAAGGAATACTTTGATGAGAAGCAGGTGAGTGTTATGACATGGCCGCCCCAATCTCCTGACCTCAACCCCATAGAAAACTTATGGAGCATTATAAAGTACAGACTCTCGAGAAAACAGTTGAGCAACAAAGAGGATTGTGAATTTCATATCCGAATGGAATTCAATGCTTGGAGATGAGATTTGCCAGGACCTAATCAAGTCAATGCCAAAAAGGGTTGAAAAGGTTATTCAAAATAAAGGTGGACCATAGATTATTAAATATTTCGAACTATATTACCTATTATAAATAAATTATACCTCTATTATTCTTTATTTAAAGCTGTTCGGTTTTGTTTCTATTGATTACTAGTTGCAGGAAATAAGTGATTCACTTTTTTTGCACAGAGTTTTTCCCTAAATCTAATTTATATCCAAAATTATAATTATCAATAGAATACCTTAGGGTGAGTAAATTTTTTACTAGGTGGTCGGGAAGGGGTCTTTATATTAGTAAGATTAAAAATTAGTTTGACCCCAAAAACAATAGGCGAAATAATTTTTAAATAAAAAAAATCGGGTGAGTCACTTTTATCGAACAGCACTGTATAACTCGGTTTAGGAGAAGGAAAAACTCTAAATTCAAAATCAGCTTAGAGAGGGGGGGGCTCAGTCAGGTTAACTTAAACACCACTGCTCCTGTGGCTGCAGTACGTGTGTCGCCCCTTAGACCCTAATGAGTAACGAGTCTAAATTTCTTTAAAGGTAGACCATCATTTTTGAAGATATTTGGTAGATATTATATACGAACCAAGATGGTAATATCAGCCGTTTCCTTATAAGGAAATATTCGACATTCATTAAACGAACAGCTAGTGCTACAGCCGGTTTAAAATTTAAAATCTTTCTCTTAATACATATTTTCAAGAAAATGGGTTTCTCAATTCCACTAGCTGTCGTCGCTCTTTCTAGTACTGACGGTTGTTTCCTTCTCAACCTTTTGTTCGAAGTACTGTTGAAAGCGAACATCTTAATTATATCCTTATTTTCTCTTAGAGTTACATGTGATATGCGAGTAGCAGTGGTTTCCGTTATTTGGTACACTTCTTTGTGATTCTGTAGCGTCTGTCAAGGGGTTCAAAGAAGAATAGTCCTCTCGAAAACCCACGTTACAGATTTCATTCACTTGAAACCACGTTTAATCATCGACCACAGAAAGTGGTTGGATACAGTTGATAATTTAGCTATTTCTGAACGATTTTGGCGCCAGGCATGACGTCCATATGAAAGTCTCGATCTGATGAGGTTATTTAAGACTTGTGGGTGGTATGTTGGGAACACGCGTCTCCTGGAATGTTTATCTCGCAATAAAAATGGTGGACTCGTATGTGAGAGTTCGTGTAATAAAATACAAACAAAAAACTATAACCAATATATATATATATATATATATATATATATATATATATGACTTCACACATTATGAAATGGACAAAGCCCGACAGTTATTTTTTAACACATTTTTTTATGTTTATACGTTCTTTTTATAGATACAAATATTTAAGTAAATGCTCTGTTTATAATAAACAGTATTAACAACATTTACCGGCCTGAATGCCCGAGAAAATATGCGTCCTCCGGTTAAGGTACAGTTTCGTATAGGATACAGCTGCGATTCCTGTCGGAGGAGGCATATTTTCTATGAAAATTTCTCGGACATTACATTTGAATATTTGAAGATTATAGCTGTCAGGGAAGCAAGTAAGAGGAAGAGAGTTCCACTGTCGGGAAGTGCGAGATAAGAAGCTGTTGGAGTAGAAGAGATGACTACATTTAACCGTTTCAACAATGAAAGGGTGGGACCTAGATGCCAACCTAGTAGCACGTTTAAATTCATGCAGTTGGGGTACCAGTGAAAGTATCTCGTCAGAGCAGTTGCGATGAAAATATTGGTAGAAAAGAGAGAGGGAAGCCACATCACGTCTGTGAGGAAGTGACTGTAGACGAGATGCCATATCAGGACCTATCACATTGCATATCTGTCTCTGGATTTTATCGAGGAACTTCAGATGAACAGGGTACTAAGCCATATGTTGTAGTTCAATGCCAGTTGATCCGTATGCCGAGGTATTTGATGTGTATTTATTATTTCCACATCTTGAATATTATAATAATAAAATGTCGTCCTGGGCACGATGATAAACTACATCCGTGTCCAGGGTATGAAGATAAACTACGTCCAACAGCAAGGCCCCTGATCAGGAGGTTTTGAGGAACGTGGAACCACCTTTTAATTGCTGGTGTTCCCAGGTTCACCCTGACCCGGGGTGGTAGCACCTGTTAGGGTCCCAGCTATGGGCAAATAGTTAACCCCGAAACAGGTAAAAAGCACTATAAAAGTGTAAAAATAAGTTTTAATACCAGAAATACTTTGTAAAAAATTATTATCAGAAATGAATTTTTTTAAGAAAAAAACTATTACCAGCAATATATTTTTGAAAACATTTATTACCAGCAATACATTTTTAAAAAATAATATTACCCGCTTTAAATTTTTGAGGAAAAAGTCTCACCAGGAATAGATTTTTGACAAAACAAAATATTATCAGGAAAAAAAAAAGTTGTCGGCATTAAATAACCCATTGAGGTTGATATGCCGTAAAACAAAACAAACCAACCAAACATAATAAAATGATATATTATTATTCTAATATAATATAGTTTATTATATTAGTATAAATATACCATTATGATCTTAAGTTGTCTTATGTTGTCTGAATTATGATAATGTTTCTTTCTTGTTGTGTATATAGCGTTTCGATAATATAATAAATTCATATTATTTCACGTTTTCCTTTCTTTTATTTTTAGAATTATTTTAATCGGAGATTCCACGAGAAACTTCACTCCGTTACTGCGTTTTAATTTGATGCCAGGCGTAGAATAATCTCTTTTTCGTGTCATCATTGCGCATGATCACATCAAGGCGTCACAGAAAGTTCATTAAATTCCATCGATGGATGCCACTAATAAGCTTTTATTCAACCATCGCTAATAATGCGTCAGCTCTGATTTCTTTCACTTCCTGCTAAAACGCCCCAACGAACGCGCATTCCAACTATTAACGAAGAAAATGTTTTAATTAACAAGAAGCAATGTTGCATTTCTTCATCTCGAAAGAACATAAAAGCGCTGATTGTTTATTTCTTCAGAAGTCAAGCTATTCGATAACTAATCAATTCGTAATTATTTTAACGAGATTAATTATCATTCAGGGGAACTTTAATTTTAAAATTTTTTTATTAGGATGTTACAAGGATGGCTGGCTTATACAGTTTGAATATTTATCAAATTAGGGATCTGAGCGCTTCCACAGCGAAGTGAAAAAGCAAGTATTGCCTTTTATCTTTTAATGTTTTTATGCAAGAGATTACCAGATATCCTTTGAGATCATCGAATATTTTCTCCTAAAAAAGCTACACATACATATATACGGTACTTCATCGTAAGTACCTCCCTCAAATAAGCGCGCCCATCAAGAAGTAATTTTAAAATAAGCGCCTCCTTCGAATAAGCACTCCTCTCTTAAGAGAGAAAAATCTCTGTGTTTAATTTCAAAATAAGTACCTGCTTACAAAAAACGTATAAGATTTATTTATTCAACTAATAGGGGAGGGGAAAATTAAAATCCATAAATTCATTTTGACCTCACTATTTTAAAGAATGGAACACGACAGAGTAACGGCTACGGAGTTCGAATTCCAGTCGAGTTCATTGCAATTCCTTGAGTGGGAAATGTATCAATTCATCTCTTCTCCCCACAGCTATGGGTAAAATATCAGGACAGCGTTGGATGGCAACCAGTCTAGTGAAGGAAACTCTGAATTCAAACCAGCTGCTGCCTTGTAGAAGAAAGCGAGAATAAGGTAGTTCTAAAAGCAAACCCATCTCTAAGATGAGGGACGGAGTAACCCCTCAACATCTCCGGTGCAAGCTATTGCACTATTTTGCATTGAATATCACCATGAACCACAATTGCTAGATGGAGGGTAGCGGTGATGACAGCGGCGCAACATGCGCTGGCTGAATAAAAAGAATGATTTAAAGAATAAAAAAAAAACGGTTATAAAATATGCTGCCATTAGAAGGGTAAAAATAATTTTAATATCTTTTCAAAGGTTTTCCATCTTTGAATAAACCATGTATATCGCATTTCTTCGATTGTACGTTCTCGCTACATTACATGCCCCCCCACACTATTATCAATATTTATACAAGCAATTCCTCGAATAAGTGCTGCCCCCACAATAGGGAAGTTTTGTGCTTTTAAATTCAAATAAGTCTCTCATTCCAAATATGCATAAGATTTATCTCAGCTTACAAGGTGGAAACAAATTAAAAAAACAAGTTTTTTTGGTCTGGCTTTTTAAAGAAGACGGCTATAAAATATTCCGCTTTATTGGAAAAAAAATTGAAAACACTTTTATTTCAGTTTTGTCATTTTTAATTGATCATTCAGTCAGTTATGTGCCATGCGTGATATACGCTTAGGTAATCAGGTATCTTTTGATACATGACTGACGAGGCAGATTTTTTATTGTCATTTCTTTCTGCATACGAGGCTATAGAACCCGGCCCTTCCTGCTATTTATCCATAGCTTGGGAGGGGGGGGAAAGAAAATTTCATACCTATCAGCATGTAAGTGAATGTAATGGATTCGACTGGAATTCGAACTCGGCTCTCCGATTCTATCCATTATTCCACCGTACCTCCTCATTTTTATTTGATATCAATCCTAAATCTTTTCTTTTGACCGTCTCTTGCTCGCAGTGGCTAAAAGTTCACTTGATGCCAGTTGTGATAAAATCTATTCGAGTTACCTCCTCTCTCTATTGCAACTCTCTATAAAAGGCTTCTACACGGCGGCCATATTGTAGCTCAATAAACCTTCAGGAAAATTCATTCCAACTCTTTGTTGGTATTCGTTATAATGTCTAAATGTGAATAAATAAAAAAAAAAACTTATTTGGGCCAAATTAAAAATACGGGGTTTTATTTTCATCTGGCTATTTAAAAACTAAAAGAAAAGAAGTTAAACCTGTTTACTTTCATTGAAATTTATCAAATATCACTACGTTTTTACCCTGTCTCGTCCGTTTTTGCTTATTTCTGATGTTCCCATATTTTTTATTTATTTTGACAATGTTGCGGGGTGTCGGCATCCACCTGCATTCATCATATGGTCCTGTGGTTAGTATCCCTGCCTTTCATCCAGGCGGCTTGTGTTCAATTCCCAGTAGGGAATTTTCTCTTTGGGCGTGATGATTAGCAAATTTCTCTTGCTAGATCAGTTACAACTGAATCGTGAGTTCGATGCTCACTGGTTTCCCCATACTTCCGGCCTTGTGCCATATCTAAATAATGCTTAGAAAATCACCTTAACTTTTCCATTTATGTGTCAGTATTTCGTTTTTTAGAAATCATAAGTCTCATAAAAAATTCATGTTAGGATTCGTGTCACTTACTAGCGTTTGTTTTCAGGTATCTTTAAAAAAAAAAAATGTCGAATCCTAAATAAAACAATAGCAATCCAATTTACTCATGTTATTCCAACTTCCCCCAAAACAGAAAACTAATATCTGAACCTTCCTTGTTCGCATTTCCAAAAAATTAATTTGACGCTATTCACAAAATCTATTTTAACCGATTTCATATCTTTTCAAAGGTTCATTAATTTTTTGTTAATTTCACGTAATATCCATGTCATCGATTTTTGGCTACAATGTATTGTTTTATTGTTCTCGTTTTTCCATCTCAAGCATTTCTCTCAAGTGTTTAGGAATCATAGTGCATATTTTGAATGCTTTTCCCAATTAATACGCACAGTGCTTGATTCGTCACGTGAATCTTAACGGCCAATCAGCAGAACTTAGTCATTACAAAAGACAATCTTTTGGTCGACGCTTCTCTATGAGAAGTTGCATTCCTAACGCATGTGTATACAGAGCCTCTTGCAACATGACGTGCTACACTTATATATGAAGACTGTTTTTGTATCAACTGCTAGGTTCCCTTTTCAGAGTTGGAGAGAAGGCCTCTGATACATTTCTATACTTTGTTACCAGGTTTTCTTTCCAGAAAATAAAAACATTTATGTTCTTCCGGTTTCACCATAGCCTTTTCAGATACTGCCAAATCTTCCCACATAACTCAGAGGGATTCATACTTGTTTGAAATTATACTGCTTTGATTTTATAATTTGTAACGGAGAAACAAAATCATTGTAAAAACTTGGTTTGCTGATTTCTCGTACCGAGCCTCTATCCATTACACTAGCGACTACACCCAGCCAAAAGCCCCTTGTTAGAGAAACAACAGCAGCAACACTTAGTGTACTTAGACTGTGACTCTATATACCACCCAGAAGTGTAGACGACTTACATGTCCTTCCACCTATTTCCTTATTGTTTGTTGTTAAATGTTATGAGTTCCAATCATAAATATATTATACATTGTACGGAGTCAAAATGTTATATTTATTTTATGTGGGCATGTGGAATGATTGTAAATCAGTGTTTCCCAACCGGAGTGAGGTCGACCACTGGTGGGCAATTTCACCTGTTGGGCGAGCGATGAGCGACTGAATAGAAAATAGCCGGCGATTGGAAATTTTGCTGGGTAATATAGGATTTTTATTATTAAAAATATATTTTAACATATGCTATCCCCCAAAATATGCAAAGGAGATATGCAAAGAGCTTGTATAACCCCCTTCGGCCCCACAAAACTGGAGGCTAAACTGGAATAACTCGGTGTCATTCCTAGATAATATCTGCATATCCCCGCAAACAACTAATATTTTGGTATTTTCTATGGTTTTGAGAAGGCTCATTAACACTGAAATAGTTCTTCAAATGAAATAATATTCTTCGGATATGCATCAGATAAGGAAAGACCAAAAAGAACAAAAATGATCGCTGAATTTTTATTAGTTTCTACTTTTGTATATTCTTTTTAATTTTATAATTATGAACAAAAATCGTTTAATCTTTTTGTCAAGACTAGCAAGGCTAACACTAACCGTAAAATTAACGTTGGCCATAAAGCATATATATATAATTTTTTATATTTTTTAATGATCGTCTGCTATCATCCGTTCTTTAACCCTTTGAGCGCTGCGATCTTGAACAATTTTAACCTTTCTGTCTGAGCTCCTGAGTCAAAATTCGCAAATTACTGATATGTAATCTTTCACGGTAGATATAAAAATAGTTACAAGTGTTTGCCCACCGTTCAACAGGTAGCTGGGCATTAAGTCGTTTTTCTCTATCACTGTTCAACAGACGGCTTGGCATCATGTCATTTTTCTCTACCACCGGTAAAGTGGTGGTCAGAGATCAAAGAGTTAATACGGTATAACAGCAGTAGTTGCTGTATGTCAGCGTTATTTGTTGTTGTTATTCATTATAAAGTCAGTTTACGAACTAGTAAAAAACTTTTACCACACAATTTTCGTATGCTTTTGAATATTTACTATGCAAGCGGGTGGTGGAAAATTTTCCCATGTGAAAGTAGGCGATGGCACAAAAAGGTTGGGAAACCCTGTTGATGAAACAGGGACCACACTTTTCATTACTATCATTATTAAAACGCTGTAGATTTTGTCAAAAGGATTTTTGCAGAAGTGCAAAATTTTATTAAAACGATAAAAACTGACTTTTTAAAACAAGAAGAAAATTAATAATAAAATGTCGTAAAGTGTTAATATCAAAATACAATACGATTAACAAAAAAGACAGCTAAGCCAATTTATGAGTTTTCTCTCATCAAAGTTTAATCGAGAACAAAAACTATAAAAAAAACACCAATGACTAAATGTTATATAAAAGTATAACACTCACAGGCTATTTACCATTAAGCCTACCGACCACTTCTGCTTACACAGATGGTGGGTCGGACTTAATTTAAACAGAATCCAACACCTTAAGATGAAATATAGAAATATCATTTCTATTTATTGACAACATGTCTTGGTTGTAAGACCGGGCATATTGCTACTTTTTTAGCCAATGTTCAGTTATGGCAGAGCTAGTTGTATTCATGCACCTATTGAAATTGTCGACCTTGCCCTTGCGAATATTGGCTGGTACGTGTTGATTGATCTGTACTTTCAATCTTTGACCCATTCGACTTATATAGTCAATGTCACACTGGCAAAAAAAGGGTTCGTAAATAAAGATTACGTAATTTTGCGTGCAAGCAAATTAAACAGCGAAGTTGGTTATTCATGGATGAAAATCAACATAGCAACAGCATTTAACTTCTATTTGCAATTTTTGGCTTAATATTTTTCTAGAAAGATTTATGATTCAGTCTTTACAAATTGTCAAATGGTCAGGAATTAATGAAAGCGTTACAGATAGACGAGATATTTTAAATATTTACAAAAGCATCCACGGTCCTATGGGTGGATGGAGGGGACTGCAGCGTCCCCACTTTTTACTGAAACTGAGAACTAAACAGACGAATAAATTTGTCTTTGTACAGTAGAAATGTAAAGTCTCATTAGATAATGGGGGATTTCTACAGGAAGACACCGGAGAACATAAGGTACCTTCTCCGGTGTTATATAAACAGCTGAGTGGCCAGGGATCAAGAATATTTTTGTATTTCTATCTCGTTGGTACGAGAAGAAAGTAATTCACAATTACTACTACGATTATTGTTGTGGTTATTTTACAGTCCTCTTCGCCTCAATCTATCTAAATATTATTGAGCTGAGATGAATTATTTCTTTACAATCATTAGTTATTAATTTTCAAAAAAATCACTTCCCCTTCTTTTTTAGGAAAAGTTAATTTCTTAAATTTTTATATAATTCTTGACAAAATTAAAAAAAAAGGTTTATAATGCAATCGATCCTAACCTGGAATCTCGACTTCAGTCACTTTCTCACGGTCGTGACGTGATTTCCCTCAATTTCTTCTACAAATATTTTCATGGCAATTGTTCTGATGAGCTTTTATTCTGGATACATAGAGACATGAGGTATTATGGTGACTGTAGTAAGAATGATAAGTAAGAATGTGTTGTTTTGGTGTAAGGAATACTGTTGTAAGCTTGGGTTAGTAATTGATACCTCAAACGTTTCTACAAATATTTTCATGGCAATTATTCTGATGAGCTTTTATTCTGGATACATGGAGACATGAGGTATTATGGTGACTGTAGTAAGAATGGTAAGTAAGAATGTGTTTTTTTGGTGTAAGGAATACTGTTGTATGCTTGGGTTAGTAATCATGACCTCAAACTTTTCTACAAATATTTTCATGGCAATTGTTCTGATGAGCTTTTATTCTGGATACATAGAGACATGAGGTATTATGGTGGCTGTAGTAAGAATGGTAAGTAAGAACGTGTTGTTTTGGTGTAAGGAATACTGTTGTATGCTTGGGTTAGTAATCGTGACCTCAAACTTTTCTACAAATATTTTCATGGCAATTGTTCTGATGAGCTTTTATTCTGGATACATAGAGACATAAGGTATTATGGTGGCTGTAGTAAGAATGGGAAGAAGGAACGTGTTGTTTTGGTGTAAGGAATACTGTTGTATGCTTGGGTTAGTAATAGTGACCTCAAACATTTCTACAAATATTTTCATGGCAATTGTTCTGATGAGCTTTTATTCTGGATACATAGAGACATGAGGTATTATGGTGGCTGTAGTAAGAATGGGAAGAAGGAACGTGTTGTTTTGGTGTAAGGAATACTGTTGTATGCTTGGGTTAGTAATCGTGTCCTCAAACTTTTCTACAAATATTTTCCTGGCAATTGTTCTGATGAGCTTTTATTCTGGATACATAGAGACATGAGGTATTATGGTGGCTGTAGTAAGAATGGGAAGAAGGAACGTGTTGTTTTGGTGTAAGGAATACTGTTGTATGCTTGGGTTAGTAATCGTGTCCTCAAACTTTTCTACAAATGTTTTCATGGCAATTGTTCTGGTCAGGTTTTATTCTGGATACATAGAGACATGAGGTATTAGGGTGGCTGTAGTAAGAATGGGAAGAAGGAACGTGTTGTTTTGGTGTAAGGAATACTGTTGTATGCTTGGGTTAGTAATCGTGACCTCAAACTTTTCTACAAATATTTTCATGGCAATTGTTCTGATCAGCTTTTATTCTGGATACATAGAGATATGAGGTATTATGGTGGCTGTAGTAAGAATCGGAAGAAGGAACGTGTTGTTTTGGTGTAAGGAATAGTGTTGTATGCTTGGGTTAGTAATCGTGTCCTCAAACTTTTCTACAAATATTTTCATGGCAATTGTTCTGATGAGCTTTTATTCTGGATACATAGAGACATGAGGTATTATGGTGGCTGTAGTAAGAATGGGAAGAAGGAACGTGTTGTTTTGGTGTAAGGAATACTGTTGTATGCTTGGGTTAGTAATCGTGACCTCAAACTTTTCTACAAATATTTTCATGGCAATTGTTCTGATGAGCTTTTATTCTAGACACATAGAGACATGAGTTATTATGGTGGCTGTAGTAAGAATGGTAAGTAAGAACGTGTTGTCTTGGTGTAAGGAATACTGTTGTATGCTTGGGTTAGTAATCGTGTCCTCAAACTTTTCTACAAATATTTTCATGGCAATTATTCTGATCAGCTTTTATTCTGGATACATAGAGACATGAGGTATTATGGTGGCTCTAGTAAGAATGGGAAGAAGGAACGTTGTTTTGGTGTAAGGAATACTGTTGTATGCTTGGGTTAGTAATCGTGTCCTCAAACTTTTCTACAAATATTTTCATGGCAATTGTTCTGATGAGCTTTTATTCTGGATACATAGAGACATCAGGTATTATGGTGGCTGTAGTAAGAATGGGAAGAAGGAACGTGTTGTTTTGGTGTAAGGAATACTGTTGTATGCTTGGGTTAGTAATCGTGTCCTCAAACTTTTCTACAAATATTTTCATGGCAATTGTTCTGATGAGCTTTTATTCTGGATACATAGAGACATGAGGTATTATGGTGGCTGTAGTAAGAATGGTAAGTAAGAACGTGTTGTTTTGGTGTAAGGAATACTGTTGTATGCTTGGGTTAGAAATCGTGACCTCAAACTTTTCTACAAATATTTTCATGGCAATTGTTCTGATGAGCTTTTATTCTGGATACATAGAGACATGAGGTATTATGGTGGCTGTAGTAAGAATGGGAAGAAGGAACGTGTTGTCTTGGTGTAAGGAATACTGTTGTATACTTGGGTTAGTAATCGTGACCTCAAACTTTTCTACAAATATTTTCATGGCAATTGTTCTGATGAGCTTTTATTCTGGATACATAGAGACATGAGGTATTATGGTGACTGTAGTAAGAATGATAAGTAAGAATGTGTTGTTTTGGTGTAAGGAATACTGTTGTAAGCTTGGGTTAGTAATTGATACCTCAAACGTTTCTACAAATATTTTCATGGCAATTATTCTGATGAGCTTTTATTCTGGATACATGGAGACATGAGGTATTATGGTGACTGTAGTAAGAATGGTAAGTAAGAATGTGTTTTTTTGGTGTAAGGAATACTGTTGTATGCTTGGGTTAGTAATCATGACCTCAAACTTTTCTACAAATATTTTCATGGCAATTGTTCTGATGAGCTTTTATTCTGGATACATAGAGACATGAGGTATTATGGTCGCTGTAGTAAGAATGGTAAGTAAGAACGTGTTGTTTTGGTGTAAGGAATACTGTTGTATGCTTGGGTTAGTAATCGTGACCTCAAACTTTTCTACAAATATTTTCATGGCAATTGTTCTGATGAGCTTTTATTCTGGATACATAGAGACATAAGGTATTATGGTGGCTGTAGTAAGAATGGGAAGAAGGAACGTGTTGTTTTGGTGTAAGGAATACTGTTGTATGCTTGGGTTAGTAATAGTGACCTCAAACTTTTCTACAAATATTTTCATGGCAATTGTTCTGATGAGCTTTTATTCTGGATACATAGAGACATGAGGTATTATGGTGGCTGTAGTAAGAATGGGAAGAAGGAACGTGTTGTTTTGGTGTAAGGAATACTGTTGTATGCTTGGGTTAGTAATCGTGTCCTCAAACTTTTCTACAAATATTTTCATGGCAATTGTTCTGATCAGCTTTTATTCTGGATACATAGAGACCTGAGGTATTATGGTGGCTGTAGTAAGAATGGGAAGAAGGAACGTGTTGTTTTGGTGTAAGGAATACTGTTGTATGCTTGGGTTAGTAATCGTGTCCTCAAACTTTTCTACAAATGTTTTCATGGCAATTGTTCTGGTCAGGTTTTATTCTGGATACATAGAGACATGAGGTATTAGGGTGGCTGTAGTAAGAATGGGAAGAAGGAACGTGTTGTTTTGGTGTAAGGAATACTGTTGTATGCTTGGGTTAGTAATCGTGACCTCAAACTTTTCTACAAATATTTTCATGGCAATTGTTCTGATCAGCTTTTATTCTGGATACATAGAGATATGAGGTATTATGGTGGCTGTAGTAAGAATCGGAAGAAGGAACGTGTTGTTTTGGTTTAAGGAATACTGTTGTATGCTTAAGGTTAGTAATCGTGTCCTCAAACTTTTCTACAAATATTTTCATGGCAATTGTTCTGACGAGCTTTTATTCTGGATACATAGAGACATGAGGTATTATGGTGGCTGTAGTAAGAATGGGAAGAAGGAACGTGTTGTTTTGGTGTAAGGAATACTGTTGTATGCTTGGGTTAGTAATCGTGACCTCAAACTTTTCTACAAATATTTTCATGGCAATTGTTCTGATGAGCTTTTATTCTAGACACATAGAGACATGAGTTATTATGCTGGCTGTAGTAAGAATGGTAAGTAAGAACGTGTTGTCTTGGTGTAAGGAATACTGTTGTATGCTTGGGTTAGTAATCGTGTCCTCAAACTTTTCTACAAATATTTTCATGGCAATTGTTCTGACGAGCTTTTATTCTGGATACATAGAGACATGAGGTATTATGGTGGCTGTAGTAAGAATGGGAAGAAGGAACGTGTTGTTTTGGTGTAAGGAATACTGTTGTATGCTTGGGTTAGTAATCGTGACCTCAAACTTTTCTACAAATATTTTCATGGCAATTGTTCTGATGAGCTTTTATTCTAGACACATAGAGACATGAGTTATTATGGTGGCTGTAGTAAGAATGGTAAGTAAGAACGTGTTGTCTTGGTGTAAGGAATACTGTTGTATGCTTGGGTTAGTAATCGTGTCCTCAAACTTTTCTACAAATATTTTCATGGCAATTGTTCTGATCAGCTTTTATTCTGGATACATCGAGACATGAGGTATTATGGTGGCTCTAGTAAGAATGGGAAGAAGGAACGTTGTTTTGGTGTAAGGAATACTGTTGTATGCTTGGGTTAGTAATCGTGACCTCAAACTTTTCTACAAATATTTTCATGGCAATTGTTCTGATGAGCTTTTATTCTGGATACATAGAGACATCAGGTATTATGGTGGCTGTAGTAAGAATGGGAAGAAGGAACGTGTTGTTTTGGTGTAAAGAATACTGTTGTATGCTTGGGTTAGTAATCGTGTCCTCAAACTTTTCTACAAATATTTTCATGGCAATTGTTCTGATGAGCTTTTATTCTGGATACATAGAGACATGAGGTATTATGGTGGCTGTAGTAAGAATGGTAAGTAAGAACGTGTTGTTTTGGTGTAAGGAATACTGTTGTATGCTTGGGTTAGAAATCGTAACCTCAAACTTTTCTACAAATATTTTCATGGCAATTGTTCTGATGAGCTTTTATTCTGGATACATAGAGACATGAGGTATTATGGTGGCTGTAGTAAGAATGGGAAGAAGGAACGTGTTGTTTTGGTGTAAGGAATACTGTTGTATACTTGGGTTAGTAATCGTGACCTCAAACTTTTCTACAAATATTTTCATGGCAATTGTTCTGATGAGCTTTTATTCTGGATACATAGAGTCATGAGGTATTATGGTGGCTGTAGTAAGAATGGGAAGAAGGAACGTGTTGTCTTGGTGTAAGGAATAGTGTTGTATGCTTGGGTTAGTAATCGTGTCCTCAAACTTTTCTACAAATATTTTCATGGCAATTGTTCTGATGAGCTTTTATTCTGGATACATAGAGACATGAGGTATTATGGTGGCTGTAGTAAGTATGGTAAGAAAGAATGTGTTGTTTTGGTGTAAGGAATACTGTTGTAAGCTTGGGTTAGTAATCGTGTCCTCAAACTTTTCTACAAATATTTTCATGGCAATTTTTTCTGATGAGCTTTTATTCTGGATACATAGAGACATGAGGTATTATGGTGGCTGTAGTAAGTATGGTAAGAAAGAATGTGTTGTTTTGGTGTAAGGAATAGTGTTGTATGCTTGGATTAGTAATCATGACCTCAAACATTTTTACAAATATTTTCATGGCAATTGTTCTGATGAGCTTTTATTCTGGATACATAGAGACATGAGGTATTATGGTGGCTGTAGTAAGAATGGGAAGAAGGAACGTGTTGTTTTGGTGTAAGGAATACTGTTGTATGCTTGGGTTAGTAATCGTAACCTCAAACTTTTCTACAAATATTTTCATGGCAATTGTTCTGATGAGCTTTTATTCTGGATACATAGAGACATGAGGTATTATGGTGGCTGTAGTAAGAATGGTAAGTAAGAATGTGTTGTTTTGGTGTAAGGAATACTGTTGTATGCTTGGGTTTGTAATCGTGTCCTCAAACTTTTCTACAAATATTTTCATGGCAATTGTTCTGATGAGCTTTTATTCTGGATATATAGAGACATGAGGTATTATGGTGGATGTAGTAAGTATGGTAAGAAAGAATGTGTTGTTTTGTTGTAAGGAATACTGCTGTATGCTTGGGTTATTAATCGTGTCCTCAAACTTTTCTACAAATATTTTCATGGCAATTGTTCTGATGAGATTTATTCTGGATACATAGAGACATGAGGTATTATGGTGGCTGTAGTAAGTATGGTAAGAAAGAATTTGTTGTTTTGGTGTAAGGAATACTGTTGTATGCTTGGGTTAGTAATCGTGTCCTCAAACTTTTCTACAAATATTTTCATGGCAATTGTTCTGATGAGCTTTTATTCTGGATACATAGAGACATAAGGTATTATGGTGGCTGTAGTAAGAATGGGAAGAAGGAACGTGTTGTTTTGGTGTAAGGAATACTGTTGTATGCTTGGGTTAGTAATAGTGACCTCAAACTTTTCTACAAATATTTTCATGGCAATTGTTCTGATGAGCTTTTATTCTGGATACATAGAGACATGAGGTATTATGGTGGCTGTAGTAAGAATGGGAAGAAGGAACGTGTTGTTTTGGTGTAAGGAATACTGTTGTATGCTTGGGTTAGTAATCGTGTCCTCAAACTTTTCTACAAATATTTTCATGGCAATTGTTCTGATCAGCTTTTATTCTGGATACATAGAGACATGAGGTATTATGGTGGCTGTAGTAAGAATGGGAAGAAGGAACGTGTTGTTTTGGTGTAAGGAATACTGTTGTATGCTTGGGTTAGTAATCGTGTCCTCAAACTTTTCTACAAATGTTTTCATGGCAATTGTTCTGGTCAGGTTTTATTCTGGATACATAGAGACATGAGGTATTAGGGTGGCTGTAGTAAGAATGGGAAGAAGGAACGTGTTGTTTTGGTGTAAGGAATACTGTTGTATGCTTGGGTTAGTAATCGTGACCTCAAACTTTTCTACAAATATTTTCATGGCAATTGTTCTGATCAGCTTTTATTCTGGATACATAGAGATATGAGGTATTATGGTGGCTGTAGTAAGAATGGGAAGAAGGAACGTGTTGTTTTGGTGTAAGGAATAGTGTTGTATGCTTGGGTTAGTAATCGTGTCCTCAAACTTTTCTACAAATATTTTCATGGCAATTGTTCTGATGAGCTTTTATTCTGGATACATAGAGACATGAGTTATTATGGTGGCTGTAGTAAGTATGGTAAGAAAGAATGTGTTGTTTTGGTGTAAGGAATACTGTTGTAAGCTTGGGTTAGTAATCGTGTCCTCAAACTTTTCTACAAATATTTTCATGGCAATTTTTTCTGATGAGCTTTTATTCTGGATACATAGAGACATGAGGTATTATGGTCGCTGTAGTAAGTATGGTAAGAAAGAATGTGTTGTTTTGGTGTAAGGAATAGTGTTGTATGCTTGGATTAGTAATCATGACCTCAAACATTTTTACAAATATTTTCATAGCAATTGTTCTGATGAGCTTTTATTCTGGATACATAGAGACATGAGGTATTATGGTGGCTGTAGTAAGAATGGGAAGAAGGAACGTGTTGTTTTGGTGTAAGGAATACTGTTGTATGCTTGGGTTAGTAATCGTGACCTCAAACTTTTCTACAAATATTTTCATGGCAATTGTTCTGATGAGCTTTTATTCTGGATACATAGATACATGAGGTATTATGGTGGCTGTAGTAAGAATGGTAAGTAAGAATGTGTTGTTTTGGTGTAAGGAATACTGTTGTATGCTTGGGTTTGTAATCGTGTCCTCAAACTTTTCTACAAATATTTTCATGGCAATTGTTCTGATGAGCTTTTATTCTGGATATATAGAGACATGAGGTATTATGGTGGCTGTAGTAAGTATGGTAAGAAAGAATGTGTTGTTTTGTTGTAAGGAATACTGCTGTATGCTTGGGTTATTAATCGTGTCCTCAAACTTTTCTACAAATATTTTCATGGCAATTGTTCTGATGAGATTTATTCTGGATACATAGAGACATGAGGTATTATGGTGGCTGTAGTAAGTATGGTAAGAAAGAATTTGTTGTTTTGGTGTAAGGAATACTGTTGTATGCTTGGGTTAGTAATCGTGTCCTCAAACTTTTCTACAAATATTTTCATGGCAATTGTTCTGATGAGCTTTTATTCTGGATACATAGAGACATGAGGTATTATGGTGGCTGTAGTAAGAATCGGAAGAAGGAACGTGTTGTTTTGGTGTAAGGAATACTGTTGTATGCTTGGGTTAGTAATCGTGACCTGAAACTTTTCTACAAATATTTTCATGGCAATTGTTCTGATGAGCTTTTATTCTGGATACATAGAGACATCAGGTATTATGGTGGCTGTAGTAAGAATGGGAAGAAGGAACGTGTTGTTTTGGTGTAAAGAATACTGTTGTATGCTTGGGTTAGTAATCGTGTCCTCAAACTTTTCTACAAATATTTTCATGGCAATTGTTCTGATGAGCTTTTATTCTGGATACATAGAGACATGAGGTATTATGGTGGCTGTAGTAAGAATGGGAAGAAGGAACGTGTTGTTTTGGTGTAAGGAATACTGTTGTATACTTGGGTTAGTAATCGTGACCTCAAACTTTTCTACAAATATTTTCATGGCAATTGTTCTGATGAGCTTTTATTCTGGATACATAGAGTCATGAGGTATTATGGTGGCTGTAGTAAGAATGGGAAGAAGGAACGTGTTGTTTTGGTGTAAGGAATACTGTTGTATGCTTGGGTTAGTAATCGTGTCCTCAAACTTTTCTACAAATATTTTCATGGCAATTGTTCTGATGAGCTTTTATTCTGGATACATAGAGATATGAGGTATTATGGTGGCTGTAGTAAGTATGGTAAGAAAGAATGTGTTGTTTTGGTGTAAGGAATACTGTTGTAAGCTTGGGTTAGTAATCGTGTCCTCAAACTTTTCTACAAATATTTTCATGGCAATTTTTTCTGATGAGCTTTTATTCTGGATACATAGAGACATGAGGTATTATGGTGGCTGTAGTAAGTATGGTAAGAAAGAATGTGTTGTTTTGGTGTAAGGAATAGTGTTGTATGCTTGGATTAGTAATCATGACCTCAAACATTTTTACAAATATTTTCATGGCAATTGTTCTGATGAGCTTTTATTCTGGATACATAGAGACATGAGGTATTATGGTGGCTGTAGTAAGAATGGGAAGAAGGAACGTGTTGTTTTGGTGTAAGGAATACTGTTGTATGCTTGGGTTAGTAATCGTGACCTCAAACTTTTCTACAAATATTTTCATGGCAATTGTTCTGATGAGCTTTTATTCTGGATACATAGAGACATGAGGTATTATGGTGGCTGTAGTAAGAATGGTAAGTAAGAATGTGTTGTTTTGGTGTAAGGAATACTGTTGTATGCTTGGGTTTGTAATCGTGTCCTCAAACTTTTCTACAAATATTTTCATGGCAATTGTTCTGATGAGCTTTTATTCTGGATATATAGAGACATGAGGTATTATGGTGGCTGTAGTAAGTATGGTAAGAAAGAATGTGTTGTTTTGTTGTAAGGAATACTGCTGTATGCTTGGGTTATTAATCGTGTCCTCAAACTTTTCTACAAATATTTTCATGGCAATTGTTCTGATGAGATTTATTCTGGATACATAGAGACATGAGGTATTATGGTGGCTGTAGTAAGTATGGTAAGAAAGAATTTGTTGTTTTGGTGTAAGGAATACTGTTGTATGCTTGGGTTAGTAATCTGTCCTCAAACTTTTCTACAAATATTTTCATGGCAATTGTTCTGATGAGCTTTTATTCTGGATACATAGAGACATGAGGTATTATGGTGGCTGTAGTAAGAATCGGAAGAAGGAACGTGTTGTTTTGGTGTAAGGAATACTGTTGTATGCTTGGGTTAGTAATCGTGTCCTCAAACTTTTCTACAAATATTTTCATGGCAATTGTTCTGATGAGCTTTTATTCTGGAAACATAGAGACATGAGGTATTATGGTGGCTGTAGTAAGAATGGTAAGTAAGAATGTGTTGTTTTGGTGTAAGGAATACTATTGTATGCTTGGGTTAGTAATCGTGACCTGAAACTTTTCTACAAATATTTTCATGGCAATTGTTCTGATGAGCTTTTATTCTGGAAACATAGAGACATGAGGTATTATGGTGGCTGTAGTAAGAATGGTAAGAAAGAACGCGTTGTGTTGGTGTAAGGAATATTGTTTTGCATGCTTGTGTTAGTAATCGTGACTAGCTAAGTTTGATAAAACAGATGGAAGACAAGCCTTCATCTATTCCACATTTTGGCTTTGCGCCAAATCTTTGTATTATAACAAAATAAATATTACTTTCCTCCTGGATGCCTCGAAAGTATGAATTTAAGCGCACTATCATTTCTCAGTGTTGAACTAGCTAGACGCAATCACCACTTTTGTTATAACTGTTTTTCTCGCACTTCTCACTTGTGGAACTTCCTTATTGCCAACTACAATCTTCAAAAACGTAAATTCAAAGCCAATCGATATCTTCTCTCTTTCTAAACCCGTTCTTTTATTGTTTTTTCTCCTCACTAAAGTCTTCTCATTCTCTTTCACTCCCTGTAACATATTGTGTCTTAGTGGCATTATCGCCTTGCTTGGGGGAAAATGATTAAAAGATTATTATATGCAGAAAGGTCGGCATTACTTAAATTGACTGGTCAGCTCGCAAAAAATAAGAAAAACATTTAAAATAACTTTTATAGATTCACATTCCTTAGGTCTTTGTCAAACGACGAGATTCTTCAGAATCGAAAAATATTATTTTTATCAATTTAGAAGGGGTTCTCTGAGCATAACATTAACATAATATAAAATTGACCTCTGACTTCTTAAAGTGTTATCTGATTGTCGCTTTTATTTGTAAATGTTAAGTTTGAAACAATACTTATGCCATTGAAAACTGTTTATTACTAATGTTGTCCTTTTTCTCAATTCATAATAGTACGCAGTTATCAGTGACGGAGTATAGTACACAGTTATCAATGACGTTGCATTGTAAGCAGTTATCAGTGACGTAGAATTTTACCCAGTTATCAATGATGCAGCATAGTTTCAAACTTTGTAAATTAAATAAGAAATCATTTATTGAACAAAGTAACTAATAATAACAAAACAAAAGTCATTGAAACAAAGCAAGTTCAGTCGACCATTGACGATAATTCCAGAACAACGTAACTATAAACAATTTTTTCTATCCTCTGCCAGCCGCAATGATGGAGAAAGCATTACCTCGAACCGTCGCCAGTGAGACACGCTGCAAGTGCCACTCCGTTTCGCGAGGCTCGTTTCTTAATCGAGACGCAATCGCGCCAATCCTCCGAAGGAACGCCATCGAACGAGGGCCAATAACCCCTGAAGTCTCCACTGGCACAGGAGTAAAAAAAAATTATCAGCAAGAGAAGAATATTTAGCTATTTTTTTCATCTCTGCGTCTCGGGCGATGGACCTCGGCTCATCCGCGGACCTGATCAAATTACCGGCCGAAAATGTATCCACACAGGTCGCATCCCAAATCAACGACTTTCAAAAGGGAAGATGGTAATGCCATCCGACCGCTTTCCATCACCACGGTCGAGGCCTACGGGTTCGATTTGGGAAGGGAACCCAGCTGCATTCAAACCTCTTTTGATGATGTCGTTAATTGCTGCATGCCGTGGAAAGCGGCCGGCACTACGACGACAGGAGAGAGGAAAGCAAACCAAACTCATCGATGGAGGCTCCACATCTGAATCTGTGACGTAAATTAAAATAAAAAAAGCTTACGTTTATAGTTACTTTTTTTTTTAATAAAAAAATTTGATGAATTAAAAAAAAACGTATTTTTTAACTCTTTAAGAATTCTGGGATAGATTTGGCCTTATAATTGCATTCTGAACAGGGCCCCGTCTTTTAAAATGATGATTCTGTTAAATCAATAGCGGTGTCAATGGAAAAAAAAATTTTTTTTGCGGTATCAAAGTTTGTTCACGAATCTTTAAAACTGAACGTCTGATTTAACCACCCCACATTTAAGACCTGATTTTAAGGCAGCCTTTATATTTTGTGGCAGCTTGCTTAAATAGTACGTACAGGTGTTGAGATATTTAATAGATTATAGTATTTTCGGGTCGACATGAGATTCAACATGCGACAAAAAGAAATAAGGAACCATAAGATAGAAGACATCAATTTGCTCCAAAGCAGGAATTTTGATACTTTTTTGTGTTCTTAAACCGGTTAGCTGTCATTCCGTCTCAGTCGTTAATAGCTACTTGAAAAATTATCTGACCTATTTTGACGAGTTGAAAGTTGCTTTTGACAGGTCTTCCTGTCTAGGAAGATCAAATATTTCTTACAAGTTCAGAAGACGAAACTGAAAAACGTCATTTAAGTTTTCATTATTTTTTCCTTTTCTCTATGGCAAATTCAAATCAGTCACTTCAGGAGTTTCTTTTCGAAGATAACCTAGTAAGTGAAAAATCGATTCTCATCAATACAATACTATAATACAAATATTTCCGATTGGAATTGGTGGATTTAAGATAATCGATAATACTGAGCGAATTCCGATCGGAAACGGCAGAGAACAGGCGGAAAGCGGCAGAAGAAGCGAGAAGCAAGCAGTTATTTAAAATTAGCACCGATGTGCAAAATCTTGCACACACCATCGATGATCGGCTTAATTCTAGAAGCTTCTTGGGAAAATTGACGTCACTCAGCTCGGGAATGTTATTTAGTATCGCTGGAGTGAAAATGTCATTTAAATACATGTTCGCATATTTGTTTTCGTAGCAAATGACTTTAAATGTATAGAAGATATATCCAAATCTCTCTCAATATGTATATATATATATATATATATATATATATATATATATATATATATATATATAAGTTACGAAAAACTTGGTAATCCGTATGGGTAGTCCTGAGGAGGATGAAATCCTGAGAGCTCAATGTAAATTCAGAGCTAATAATTTAAAGAAAAACTGACCACTGATTACGATTCCAGTGTAATAAATTATAACCATAGAATATTAATGTTTTATCCTTTTATATTATATTCTTATTCTGTCCTGGACATTGATTTCTGCCTTGATTCTATCCTCTTGAGAATTTATGTATATATATATATGTATATATATATAGATATATATATTGACCACTAATATTATCAATATATATATATATATATATATATATATATATATATATATATATATATATGTATTTCCGGGTGTCGGGCCTTCAGTTTCTGGGACCTGATCTGTCTGACCCTCATACGTCGAGTTCGACGGGAGAGTCCATCATATATATATATATATATATATATATATATATATATATATATATATATTTAAAGAAAAACAGACCACTTTAGGGCTCCATTGTAATAATTTATTTCACCAGAGCCCTTTTAAAGGACGCTGGATCATCAGACATCATTTCCAAAAGGTGAAACGAAAAATGAAATGAAAACTCACACTTTTGACTGGTAGTATTAAGTTTATGTAATTTAACAGAGAGGGTAGCGAGGAGTGGTGTGAGAGACATGGTCGAGTTTATATATATATATATGTTAAGGAAAAAGTCAATTGGAAAACTGTTGTTTTAGCCGGCGCGTTTCGTCCAATGTGGACATTTTGAAGGAAAAACGAAAATGAATTTACTGAAACAAAGTATCTATAAACAACAAACAAAATGTCGTTAGCAATTAGAAGAATTTAGAAACACTATTGTATATTGACGGATTCAACGGATTTATTTTGATTTCTTGATATATTTGTTTTGTTGGGTACGTTGACTTGAGAAAGTAGTGATACTGTTAGGAAAGGTGAGATTGGGAAAATCTTCGAGAGTGCCGCCATTGAATATTATCCAAATATTAATCTACGCCCAGTTTTTTTTCCCCAATATAACCTTTCCTAAGAGAATCGCCACTCTCCCAATGAATATGAAATAAACGTACATTGTTCATTGAGCTAGACTTAGTAGTTTTCAAGATAATTACTTTAAAAATGATGCAAATTTTGGGGGACACCCTATATATATATATATATATATATATGTGTGTGTGTGTGTGTGTGTGTGTGTGTGTGTGTATCGGTGAGTAATTCCCTTTGCTCTGTTTATTTCTCGCTCTGTTGATTAAGGGCACAGGCGTGTCCGAAAATTCCGAACATAAAACCTTTCTTTCAATGTTTTATTTCTGTCATATAATTAATATAATTAAAATTATAATTGATAATTAATATTTAATAAATGTTTATCGTATTGATCATATTGGTACCTTTGCGTTCGTCTTTCTTTTATTAACTAACCTATCGATTTTTACACACACACACGCACACACACACTCACACGCGCACACACACACACACACACACACACACACATATATATATATATATATATATATATATATATATATATATATATATATAAATATATAATATAGGATCATAACAAAACTTAAATGACGTAAAAATCATGAAGTATAAAACAAAACCGAATACTCAATATCTTTAGGTAGGCTTTAAATACCCCAGATCTTTTTAAAAATCAAGTTTTTGCTCTTCTGTCTATATAACGCCATCAATTTCTTCCTCTTCGAGACTGCCTCCTGGACAAAAGGAATAGTTAGCAGCCCATTTCCAGAAATGTAATCTTTGTAGATTTCCTATTGGGGATCATAGTAATCCGGGTCCTTCTCTGATCTATCCGCTTCCCACGTCAATGGAGTGTGTGAGATAGTTGTTTAACTGGTGGGCTCCCACGTTAGCACGCGTAAAAAATGTTCCAACAAAAAGCAGAGGATTCCGAAAGAGTTGGATGAGTCTAATGGCGATTACGAAGGTACGGTAGCTCGGAAAACTCACTCTGATCGTTCTGATAAAAAGTTCCGGATTTGTTGTTGAGGGCCTGAGACACACACACACACACACACACACACACACACACACACACACACATATATATATATATATATGTGTATGTGTCTGTGTGTGTGTATGTGTGTGTGCGTGTGTATGCGTGTATCTGTATATATATATATATATGTATATAAAACTAAACACTGAAATCAACATTCAGAGGCGACAGACTGTTTCATGCTAAACGTAATCATCAGGTCTCCTGTTTACACAGATGTTTGCTATGCGACGATAAGGGTCGCGGAATAGTAGACGCAGGTTGTAAATTCGTAATGTGTTTCTATGACGTCGTACATGACCACGTGAGAGAAAGAAATGTTATCAACAGGACCAGGTGTTTAGATGCATTCTAATATGTTGTGATTGGTTTTGAAATGTAATTTTGTTGAGTGTGGTTTGCTTTGTTTTAATGTAGATCGCCTCCAATATCTTAAGCTTCTTTTTACTGTGTGTTTGCGTGAGTTTTGTTGTCTTATCAACTAATATCTGTCTAATATTATGTACATGGCTATGTTTTTCTTACCTGTCATCTTTCTGATCTTAGTTCCATTAAACAACATTTCTTAGAAATTCGTAGCGGTTTTTCTGCCGCTCGTGTGACCCCACCCTGTTCCCCTCCCATAGAATCGTTAATTCTACTAGGAGGATACACTTCTTTGAATCGGACCATTCTGTAATGTCAGAGAGTGCGTCGTCTGAATGATGTGCACCGCAAATCGCCAACACCCTCCAATCAGGCGCTCCACTCAGTAGCGCCATGTTGTGAGTTATTTGGCTCTTCCGCACAGGGCATTTACCTTCCTTGTGAAAACGGACCTAAGGTTCTTTGACCATTACAGGCTGTTTGTAGGCTGCTCCACGGTGCGTACTAAGTCCATGACCACTTCTAGCACTTTGTTATAGCGCCACGTATATGTTTGCAGTGATTGTGGTCATGCAGAGAGCACGTGACATAAAGTGCCTCAATCACTTTTGACATAATGTGCATCGATGTTGGGATTGGTCGCATTTGGTAGGAGATCATAGGTAGATCGCAGACGGAATGATATTGCCAATGGCTCCATTGCAATCAGATTATTCCAGGATAGCTTCATCGGATCAATATCACTCCATGTCGTCCAAGCAAATTGTTTGGATTGACTAAAAGCAGTAGCTGTTAGCTGCTTTTCTCGAAATTCCTGACTTATTCATTCACAATGTCTCCGGCTTTTCTTGACACTAGCTTATTAAACAAGATAAATGAATTGATGGTTACATGTAGGCCTAAAAACAAATATCTACTGAAATAAGTTGATCCAGATTAATTTTTAATGTAATTATGATTTATTTTCTTAATTTAAAAAGAAAGAAAGAATCAGCCTTTATGTTTAATATAAAAAATATCGAAAGTAATATGTTTTTTACATTTATGTATAAATTCCATTTATTTAAAAAGCCAAATTTGTTTTTTTTTAAATAAAAAAAATGTAATCCCCGTATCATATATGACTGGGCAATCATTGCGGTAAGCGGATATTTTAATTTAAATTTAAATTACATAACGGTCAGTACATTCACAGCACCTGAAAATTGCGTTGTGCATGAAACTCCGATTCGTGCTACAGGTGAGTGATATGTGTATTGATTAATATATACTTAATTGCTCAGTTTTATTACACCGGGCACCATTTTATTAACCCCCAGCACTATATGTGATATATGTGATATATATATATATATATATATATATATATATATATATATATATATATATATATATATATATATATGCGTGTGTGTGTGATTAATGTGAGTAAAACTATGTCCCTTAGCTGATTGACCTTACCTTCACCACCCCGACTCCAGAGTTTCGAAGACGTACCTGTCTGTCTACTCTTCAGGGGGCATCAGCAATTTACTGCCTATATTTTGTCGAATTTTTTCTTTTATGCATATTTAAACGCTGGTGTAAGATTCATATGCATGCATGCATATATATATATATATATATATATATATATATATATATATATATATATATATATATATATATATATATCGTATTGACATATTCACGACATTTTGGTCATTGTACGCTGCAACATTTTTGTGCATATACGCTGAAGAAGGCCGGAGCACATAACGACCGAAAGCACATGTATATGCCAATAAATGTAAGGGCAACAGTCCGAATGATGTGACTAGTGTAAATAGTTTCAATACTTCATCTCAGAAATAGACATATGTGTGTGTGTGTGTGTGTGTGTATTAGCGCCAGAAGAGCGAATCTGAGAATTTAAAAATCTGCCAAGCTACAAGGATTTCCAAGCTTCAGACTAAAGTTTGTAAAGAGAATGATGTGGGAATAGCACATGCCCCAATGTCTGATAACGATGCGGCTATACCCTAGTGGCAACTTCTTGCAGCCCCTGAGTTATGCTGCATTAACGTGGCCTCTATAGATCACCACTGGCAGATTGTGGAAAGGGAGATTAGAATCCTGGATTATTGACCTTCGAAGCTTCATTCAAAGGTAGTCATCAGGTTGGTGCCTGAATATATGACACCTGAAGATTACACTTACAGCAAAATCACAATAGGGAAAACAATAACAAAATTTACAGCATAAATTAATGATTCCTGAAAATAAAAATAAAAATGTTGTGCCAATATATATATATTATGAAATGGACAAAGTCCGACAATTATTTTAAGACATTTTTATACATTCTTTTTATAGATACAAATATTTAAGTAAATGCTCTGGTTTTATAATAAACAGTATTAAACAACATTTACCGGCATGAAAGTCTGAAAAGTTTTCATAGAAAATTTTCGTCCTCCGACAGGAATCGAACCTGTATCCTATACAGAACAGCCTGACATGCCTTAACCGTTTCGGCCACAGAGGAGCGTCCGATTAGCAAGGTCGATTTTAGATTTTAAAGTCTTTAAACTTTAATCTTCCATGAATCCCTCACGTACATTCATATCTGCTCATGGTGTATCAAATGTAAACAAATGACGTCACACATTATGAAATGGACAAAGTCCGACAATTATTTTAAGACATTTTTATGTTTATACATTCTTTTTATAGATACAAATATTTAAGTAAATGCTCTGTTTTATAATAAACAGTATTAAACAACATTTACCGGCCTGAATGTCCGAGAAAATTATATAGAAATTAGGAATCGAACCTGTATCCTATACGGAACCGTCATATATATATATATATATATATATATATATATATATATATATATACTAAAATTTGCCCGGATATCATAAGGAGAAAGTCTGCATTTATTTATGTTAATAATGTCAACCCTGTGTCAATCTACTCACCTACAATCTTCGTAGCAGGAATAAATTATATACTTTTTATTTGAATGACTTGCATATGACAATCTTCATTACCCGTGCTAGACGAAGATACGTTTATCTATCTATCTATCTATCTATCTATCTATCTATCTATCTATCTATCTATCTATCTCATGATTTCATTTATCTCATATTGTTAACACTCACACACATAAACACACACGCATATATATATATAAGTCGACTCCCCTTAAAAGATTATTACCCGCAAAACAATATTTCTGCCTAGAAAAACACAATTTTAAAACCCATGCCAAAATCACTATAATTGAGAGAATAGAAAAGTCCAGAGCAGATAACATAAGAAAGATTTTAGAGTCTCATTAAAATAAGTGGATACAACGTTAAAAACGCAATATCCAGACGGGCTCAATCACAAACTTAACAATATAGATAGTATTAATATATAACCCCACAAAGCAGGACCCACCCAAATTTCTCACCCACACAAGGCAGACATGCTTACGGAGGTGTTGAGGCTTCACACTTATACACACCTCCACACGAATATACACGCTTACACACATCATACTCACTCGCTCCCTAAGAACCAAATAACACACACACACACACACACACACACACGTTTCCAGGAAACAATAAAATTTGTCAAAATGACCAAGGGAATTCAAAGCAGCACGAATCCATCCAGCTCTTATCTTAAATAACAACTTAAAAGAGACTGTTTGACCAACACAAGGACTGACCAAAAGTCATGTTAAAAAACAAAACAAAAAACAAATTAAAACTACAGACAAAAGTTTATTTTCTCCATCAAGACATTCCTTTCTGTAGTTCACTGCTACCAGCAAGCAGAATTTTTTTCTCTCCTGATGATGGCCATGTTGGCCGAAACTAGTCGAGGAATCTAAATGAAATAATAATAAAAACGAAGGAATATTAATATACAACCTAGTGTGTCTGAAGATTTTAATTTTTTAATATTTTTTATTGCTCAATATATATATATAAATATATATATATATATATATATATATATGTGTGTGTGTGTGTGTGTGTGTCTGCGTGTGTGTGTAAGTGAGTATATGTGTGTTTTTGTGTATGCGTGTGCATACATATACCTCTCCATCTGCATGTTTACATCCTGACCGAATAAAAAAATCTGTGATGTACATGCGTATAATCTGCTACTTGTCTCTGCAGAAATAAACAAAAACAAAAGCACTCTCTCTCTCTCTCTTTATATATGTTTAAATAGTAACTTATTCATACTTAAAGAATATAGTTTCCACAAAATGCCATCAATGCCCCCAAACACTAATCGTGACTGACAACAAGACAGAATATAATAATTTAACCAGTAAAATAACAAACGCGTGAAATTAAGCTACAAAAAGTCTCACTTCAGGTCCGAAAATGTGAATTTATACCACGCTTTTATGTTTCTATTTGGACTATTAGCCTAATAATAATAATAATAATAACAATAATCAATCATAATAATAATAATAATAATGATGATGATGATGGAAATAATAATAATAATGATAATAATGATGATGATGGAAATAATAATAATAATGATAATAATAATAATAATGATAATAATAATAATGATGATGATAATAATAATAATGATGATGACGGAAATAATAATAATAATGATAATAATAATAATAATGATAATAATAATAATAATGTTGATAGTAATAATGATGATGATGGAAATAATAATAATAATGATAATAATAATAATGATAATAATAATAATAATGATAATAATAATAATAATGATGATAATAATGATGATGATGGAAATAATAATGATAATGATAATAATAATGATGACGATAATAATAATAATGATGATGATGATGATAATAATAATAGTGATGATGGAAATTAAAATAATAATAATGATAATAATAATGATGATGATGATGATGGAAATAATAATAATGATAATAATTATAATGATGATAATAATAATGATGATGGAAATAATAATAATGAAAACGATAATAATAATAATGATGATAATAATAATGATGATGGAAATAAATATAATAATAACGATAATAATAATAATAATGATGATAATAATAATGATGATGGAATTAATAATAATAATAATAATAATAATAATTATTATTATTATTATTCTGTTTTGTCAAATTTCTTTAATCGGCCTAATATTGCTAACTCTCTCTCACACACACACATACACACACACACCCTTGTGTGTATGTGTGTGCATACATATACCCTTTTATCTGCATACATACATACATACATATATATATATATATATATATATATATATATATATATGTATATATATATATATGTATCAGAACATGAATATTTGCATGTAGTATATACGTTGATTTTGCGGTAAAGCGTGTATTTAGTTGTGGACATTAATTCTCCACACTGATTTGTATTACATTTTTTATAAAAACAAATAATGATTTGAAGTGACAATAATTTTGTGGCTGTTCTTTTTTTTTTTACCCTTTTCGTCTAAATTGCTTCCATTGTTACCGGAAAAAAGAAAGCAAAACAAACTAACAATCCAAAAGTGTAATTGCAAATGTGAAATTTAAGCGTAGTTAAGCGGCATTCTTTAACCGACATGATAGAAATACTGAAATTTATTTACACGGAGATATGCTGATGAATTCAAATGTTATTATCAGTGACATTTTTTTAGAAAACTTATTCTGCCAGAATGTATCTTAGACCATTATAAATCTACCATTCACCCATGCACTGAATATTGCTGTCTTCCAAGGCTATATAACTCAGTCTGTCCTGCTATTTACCCACAGCTGGAGGAAAAAGAATATGATTCATACCTTTCCCAAGGGTATTAGCACGTAAGTGAATGCAATAGATTCGATTGGAATTCGAACTTGGCTCTCCGATTACTCAATCCGAGCCGCTATGCATTACACCACCGCGCTTCCGCTATGATATAAAGACATAATTTTATTTAAACGAGTTTAAATGTTATTATTAGTGATAAACTTCTAGAAACCTTATTTCGCCAGAATGTATCTGACATCATTATAAGTCTACCATTCACCCAGGCATTGAATATTGCTGCTACATCTGGTCTGGGGATTCTATTGTGTTTTCTAACCGTCTTGACAACATCCAAAGGAAGATCTACAAAGTTAACAGCCTTCACCTGGCATCTTAGCTACCGTCACTTTCTTACCGTCATAATGTAGCTCTCAGTTTCCTTTTTCATAAATGTTTTCATGATAATTTTCTGTGGAAATTTCAGGAATTTCAGCGCAGTACGAGATTGGCTGTTAGGTCTCATAATTTCACTATTGAAGTTTCTTGGTGTAACTATAAGTTTTATGCGAATAGTATCTCCACTCGTATTTATGGCATGTGAAATTCTATTGACGTCATCTATAATGGCTAATCAAACGGGAAGGCATGTATCGAATATCGATACGTACTTCTTTTATATTATACGCACTTCACTAAAGAATCTCATATGGCGAAAGATGTTTTATTTAATGTGCGCTGATTTTTGTATTATAATGGCTTCTCAACTTCTAGAATAATATTATTATTAATAATAATAATAGTAATTATTATCATTATTTTTGTTATTATTATTATTGTTATTATTATTATTATGAGGACACATGGCACATTGGATAAAGGTGTTATTGCAACGTTTCGGCCTTTCAGTATCTGTCTATATTTCTGAACTAGAACAGTCTACCCCAGTAAGCGAAATAAAGGGTTCAGTTCGACATTCCAACCATCTGAAGAAGGCCGAAACGTTGTGATAAAGATGGCGACAAAGATGAAGACAATAGTCCGAATAATGTAACTAGTGTACATAATACCTCATCTCATAAATATAGAGAGATACTGAAAGGCTGAAACGTTGTAATAAATATGGCGAGAAAGATGAGGACAGTAGTCCGAATAATGTAAATAGTGTACATAATACCTCATCTGAGAAATATAGACAGATACTGAAGGGCCGAAACGTTGTAATAAATATGACGACAACGATGAGGACAATCGTCCGAATAATGTAAATGGTGTACATAATACCTCATCTCAGAAATATAGACACTTACTGAATGGCCGAAACGTTGTAATACCTAATGCGACAAAGATGAGGACAATAGTCCGAATAATGCAAGTAAGAAATTATGATAATGTAATAAACAAAGAAAAATTTAAGATTAAATTGATAATTAAATTAAACTTTCATTTTAAAAATACGACGTTGCTTTCTTTGAGTAATGAAAAAAGAAACTCGTCCATTCCCTACGCCATTCAGTGTTCAATGTTGTTTGCGTTACAGATAACGTTTTCATCAGGATCTAATCCGATTCTTTGAGCATCAGTTCAAGATGAAGATTAGAACTGATAGAAAACGCTTGCATTCGACAGGTGGGTGACTGAGGCGAGCTGGCTTCATTTTCTCTTTTAGATCAACCTACGTCACATCGGGGTGGTTTCCTGCGGAGCCCTCCCCTTGGTTAGGTTAGACAAACTTTTGTGTACACAGTTAATGTGAGTAAGTGTTGTTCCTGATTTGTTCCCGGCTGCCTCTTTGGTTATGATCCAAGTCGAGATTCCCAACCTCCCCAGTTTATTTTTGGCTCTCTTTTTATCTAGACTGGGTCATATTTCCTTCCCCGTATCCGTCTATATTTTCACCTTTCCCACTCAACTTATTGAGAGAGCTTCTTGATTTTGTCCCATGGACAGAATACAGCGGCCTCTGAGTTTTTTGAGGGTTCACGGGCCCTACTAACATCACTTATGTTGATTTTGTGTTTATGTTTAGTTTGTTTTGGGGTTCATTCCCTCCACTTTCATTTTTCATCATAAATTTTTATATACAATTATTCATTATCATTAATTTTTTATAGAATGGGGTGTGTTTTGTAGGACCCCCTTGTGAGGATGCGGTATTATGGTGTATGGAGGATTGATTGGTGACGGACGAGTTTTTATGGTGAATGGGCAAATTGTAATGAGTGAATGGGTCGTGAATCGGATTAGCTAGGTATAAGATAGTTAGTAACGACAAACCTCACCCCCACTTTTTGGGCCTTGTGCCGTAATTGTGTATTTTGCACAATAAATAAACGTTACAGATGACATTTACGTTACAGATGACGTCACTTTGAATTGATTCCAATTTCAATTCTATCAATTTAAAACCACCAGAATTTAGTCAAATAGATTTTGTTTTTATTTATTTTGTTTTATTCTATTGGCGGAGTAGGTAATGGCTGCTCTAGTCACTGCTACCCAGAAACTACCTATTCAAGAAGTTACATACTGAGGAAAGACAAAATTCGGAAAATGCTATTGAACTTCCAACATCATGAAAAAGCAAGATGGAAACATCCTTGGACATGGCTTGCGAATGGATCCAGAATGCCCAGCTAACAAATCTATGGAATTTTACTTTTTAAAAAACTGACTTCAAAAAAGTTCAGAGGTCATCCAAGAACCACCATAGTTACAACGCTGAACAGAGACATTCAAATAACAAGGCAGATAGATCCTATTTTTCTTTTGAAGAAGTTTAGAATCAAGGAAGATCTGCAATGAATCCGTAAACTTGCAGAGGACAGAGAAAGCTGGCAAAATATTGTCGAATCAGTATACAATGTCATTGAATATGAGACAACCTGTTAATTCATGACCTCACATCGAAATAGTTTTGATGATGATAATGAGATATTACTTACAATACTGATAACACCCAGTTCTTGACAATGACTGTGATAGTTGAAACTACTTGGATATAACTTTGACAATTTATTCATAACTTCAATAGGAAATTGCTTAAATACAAATTATTTCTAATTACTATAAAAGTTAGATTTCGAGGACACACATGTTTGAATTGATCTTTGTTGTTAACAGATAATTGACTCTGCCAGCCGGGGTTTTTTAAAAGTCTTTAAGAAAAATTATGCCTCTTGGTATTTACGGGTTTGTCTACCTCCCTATACAAGAATCTGCCCTTCGGCATAGCTTCGTTTAGGTTCCTCTCTGCCCGAAGGCAGACAGTTTGACAAGCACTAAGAGCTTAGCTCGCGCCTAAGTTCCAATGCTAACTCCCTGCTGCGTTAAAAACTGCGTCCACATTATAAAGGGCATCACCCGGCATACTGCTAGGCCCCCCAACCACGAAAGAGCTCACGTCAAACCGAGTTTTATTTATCCTCATGAAGGAAAGCATATATCTCGTATCCGAAACTTCAACAAATTTCTAAGGTAGTGTTGGATTTTTTAAGATCCTATATTATTTCACGTTTCTTCGATGAATCTATTTATCTCGCTAGATAATGGTAGCGCCCTCTTCAGTTGAAATTCCATCCTTTTGTGCTGTCAGCAGCTGATAAGACTGGAGTGATCTCTCTAGAGCGCATTCTTTGGCGATGATATAAGGTGGTCATGCTCCGCTCAGACCTATACCCTTCCTCTCGACCGTAGAGACAAGATCCAAAGGAATACGAATCATTGCCATTTGCAGCCATCTTGGCTGCAGGAATTGTCAGAAAGTTGTCAATGTTGACAGCCAACCGCCTTGCGGGCCTTCATGTTCTCATATATATATATATATATATATATATATATATATATATATATATATATATATATATATATATATATGTATATATATATATAATGTTATATATATATATATATATATATATATATATATATATATATATATATATATGAGAATTCTACACTTATTAAAAGATAAAATAAAATCCTTACAACTTGCGCAAAATAAAATCCTTACAAGTGTCTTGATGAAGTCCATCAGAGGAGGAAACGCGTCGGCTAAGATAATTTTTCCTTTTGTCTTTATTTATATTGTCCTTTTACAGATATATTTTTAATTATATATGAATTTTAAAACACATACACGCGCCGCGCGCACGCGCACACACACACACACGCACACACACACACACACACACACACACACACACACACACACACACACACACACATATATATATATATATATATATATATAGGTATTAATTTGGATAAATCAAATAATTAGATATTAGCAACCGTATATACGTGCGTTAGCGTGCATACACAGGTAAGCGAATAAGCATTTAGTCAATTTAATATCAGGTGTGAACCAAAGAGTGCTTAATATTGTTTGACAGTGCTGAGAAGTATAGATTAATAAATATACATTTACCTACATTCGAAGTGCAACCAACTCATCAGGCATGAAATATTACTTTTGATTTAAAAAATAAAATACTGGGGCTCATGGGTGCTTTGAATCTTCGTTTACTTTAGCGTTCCTCTCATGAGAACCAGTATATTTTTTCAAATCAAAATTAATAATTCCTGATGAGTTGGTAGAACAACGAAACTTTAACTTGCACTTCAAACATATATATATATATATATATATATATATATATATATATATATATATATATATATATATATATGTATATATATATTTCTCCAAGTATAGGATTGGTGTATACGAAATAAATTCCAATAACCAAAAATACTATTCTTAAAAGAGTGCACAATACAGAGTAGAGCAAATATAATTATTTATTCGAAAATTATAACATAAAAATGTTATAAAATCATCACAAAAATAGCCATTTTGTTTCAACACTTCTGGTGTCTTATCAAGTGATGGTGTTGAACACCACCATCAGCTGTGTTGAAACGAAAGGGTTATTTTTGTAGTGATTTTATAACATATGTTATAATTTTCGAATAAACAATCATATATATATATATATATATATATATATATATATATATATATATATATATATATAAATATATATATATATATATATATATATATATATATATATATATATATATATATATATATAATAAAATGACTTAAACACTAATATTCCATGGTCATAATTTATTCCATTGGAATCATAAATACGATTCAATTCATCAGACCTACAAATTCAAAAAGAAAACAGAAAAAAACATTTCCGGGAAGGAATAAAAAATAAAATTTAGTGAGAGTGTATGTATGAGAGTGTGGGTCGAATGCTAGAGTGAATGAAAGCCAAAGGGAGGGGTAACAGACGAGAGAAGAAGAGGAAGGTCTAAAGATGAAGGGGGGGGGGACTAAAATTTAACTAAAATTTAACAGAGAGAATTTTAAAAAGCGGGAGGCAAAGGCGGTTTAAGTGAGAAAAATATGCATATTTTCAAAAGTCTGATACACTAAAGATACACCGGAAGAGTGTATTCATTTCTTGGTGGCATACACACACAATAGACGATAAAATCTTAAAGCTCAGAAGATGGGGGATAGAGAAGAAAAGAAAAAGGGGTGGGAGGAGGTGGGTTGGGGGAACTAAAACCGGAGGGCCTTTCTAAAAGGCCCGCTGTGTAATCAAGAAAATTTGACAAAGTTAATATCGACTACAGGTCCAAAATCTAATATAAACATATAAAAATAACGATTATCTAAACTAGCAAGGACCTAAATTTCAAAAACAGATACGTATACACACATACACAACAAATATTAATATTTTCACGTACATAAATACATATAGGCGTGTACACACATACCCATACATATACATATACATACATATACACATACACATACACATACACACACATATACATACATATATATATACATATACATACACACACATACACACACATATACATATATACACACACACATATACACATATATCCACACACATCCACTCTTACATATATACACATATACGTACATACATACATACGCATACGTGTACATAAACAATATATACATAAAACCTTACGCATCTCCATGCAAATACCTACACACACACATCTAAACAAATAAACAATGTATCCCTCTATCTATCCGTCTAACTAAACACACATACGTACATATACACCCATATACAGATATATATATGTGTGTGTTTATACATACATACCTAAACATGCACACATACACACATATAAACACATCTACATACACATCTACCTATATATACATACATCCATATACGCATATATACACATATATACACACATACACATATACACATATATATCCATATATATACACACATACACACATATGTATATTCATATATACACACACATACATACACACACATGAACGCACATATACATATCTATATATAAATCAAAAGTACAAGCTAAAAATTTAAAAATGAACTAAAAAACCTTAGGGACCATATCTATCCATATATACATTTAACATGTAAAAATAAGCGGGTGGAATCTAAATTAATACTTCAGTGATATTGAGGAAGACAAAGTTAAGAATATTAAAAATACTAAAAACCGGCAGAGTGAGTAACGCATATCTATCACTTACGTTTACCTCTATACCTAGGTATATAATTATTATAAGACTGTCTGATTTTGCACCTCAGTTACTAGGGAAAACGTCTACCTACATACCCACTCACGCATATATACCACATGAATAAAGATTAACAAAAAAAAATTTCAAATACATAGCGCGTCACATAAACATGCACAATGATACATATAGATACTCGGATACAATGATACATATAGATACTCTGATACAATGATACAATGATACATATAGATACTCTGATACAATGATACATATAGTTACTCGGATACAATGATACATATAGATACTCGGATACAATGATACATACAGATACTCTGATACAATGATACATATAGATACTCGGATACAATGATACATATAGATACTCTGATACAATGATACATATAGATACTCGCATACAATGATACATATAGATACTAGCATACAATGATACATATAGATACTCTGATACAATGATACATATAGATACTCTGATACAATGATACATATAGTTACTCGGATACAATGATACATATAGATACTCGGATACAATGATACATACAGATACTCTGATACAATGATACATATAGTTACTCTGATACAATGATACATATAGATACTCTGATACAATGATACATATAGATACTCGCATACAATGATACATATAGATACTAGCATACAATGATACATATAGATACTCTGATACAATGATATCGAATCTGTGGCCGAACGGTTAAGGCACATCACGCGAATTGATGGTTCCGTATTCTATGAAAATAAATGTCTTTAAATAAATTGTCGGACTATGTCCAATTCAAAAATATATGACGTCATTTGTTTACATTTGATACGCTAGAGCAGATATGAATAGAAGAGATTCATGGAAGATTTAAGTTTAAAGATAGTAAAATCGACCTTGCTAACCAGACGCTCATCTGTGTCCGAACGCTTAAGGCACATCACGCGAAATGATGGTTCCGTATAGGATACAGGTTCGATTCCTGTCGGAGAGCGAAAATTTTCTATGAAAATTTCTCGGACATTCAGGCCGGTAAATGTTATTTAATACTGTTTATTATAAAACAGAGCATTTGCTTAAATACTTGTATCTATTAAAAGAACGTTAAACATTATATATATTTATTTATTTTATGTGCCGTGGTGTTGAACGTGTAAATGAATTGTTCCTGTTAGTCTTTGTTAAGTTTCTTATTTTAAGAAAAATCAAATTAGACGGATCTCAGAGTATTGTGGAAGTGAATTTAGAATGATCTGACATTTTGATTTCTAAATGTTTGTGCTGTTACGTCATTTTTTGGAGTTTCGAAACTGGAGGTTCCGCCACGTGACCGCTTCGTAATACATTTTCGAATGCCTCTTCCAGAATCGTAATCGAGTTTTTCTTCATTCTTGGGCAGTTCCTTTATCGATTCATTGCCAAGATACAGAAACTAATTACGAAAGTTCTTAAAACAGGATATTGCCTTCCGTTATATTTAAAAAAATTTGGTTTCAATGAATATTTACTGCCTAGTTACGCGTCCTCCGGAATATTTTTCTCACAAGATTTCTCCACTATTCAGGTCGGTATACAGGGCTTCTACTGGAATATGGGTATCCGTAAAAAATAACGTTTAAACAAAATAAAAAAAAAATAAAAATATGTCGGATTTAATCCATTTGCAATATATATATATATATATATATATATATATATATTACAGGTAATAGTATATTTTCGGCACTCTTTTAGTTTCAATTTAACATCTCATTCTTCATCTAACCCCAATTAAATGTCATAACGTTAATATCGGGGTTAATTTTATAAATCTTCTTCCCTTTAAAGCCTTCAATGCCCCGCTTACCACCGACTCAGGCATTTCGTGTGATTGAAACATCGAAATGGATAAATTCTGTATCAATTTGTCAACTGCTGTCAAAGTTAAATTTTAAATTTCTAATTCCGACAGGAAAACAGTCTAAACACCAGGGTTGAATAAGACTGACGTATCTATACTCTCTCCCATATGAGGTAATTTGGGATTTTGTGTAATTATATATATATATATCAGGTTGTCTGATGAAGCCAGGGTTACAAATACATATCCATACAGTTGAATATCTTGTTAGAAAAGTCAGCTACAGTGGAACTTTAGATGATGAAATCATGCATCGGATTGCTAAGGCTACCAGGGCTTTCTGCAAAATTCGCCATCGCTTGTGGAATGAGCCGGGTATTCGACTGGATAGGAAAACTCGGGTTTACAGAGCTGTTGTCCTTGCCATCCATTTGTACGGCTCAGAGTCGTGGATTCCATAAGGTACCATATATGCAAGCTGGATATTTTTCATAAAAGCTCTCTGCATGCAATCTGTGTTAGGACATCTAACGTAGACCTGTTCAACAGGTGTAATATTGGAGGAATCAAGACTTTTCTCATACAGTCTCAGTTACGGTGGACTGGTCATGTCTTGAGAATGTCTGATGACAGGATACCCAAGATCCTAATGTACAGCCAGTTAGATCAGGATGACTGGAATGTATGACGCCCATGGCTAAGATACAAAGACAAACTGAAGAGCAACTTGCCAGCTGTCAATATACCTCATAAACCCCACGGGCGCTTAGCCTTCGAGCGGGTAGAATGGAGACCAACATGTTTTAATGGACTGAGAAGTTTTCAATCTGCTTGTCTGAATCATCTTGAAGAAGCGAGAGCACGATCTAAAAGGTCAGCTAATCTAACAGTGATCTCATCTCCCAAACCTCACTCTTGCTCCATATGTAGCCTCCTTAGTAAATTACTAGCGGGTCTTAAGTGCCACTTAAGATTGTCGCACAAAATTTCATAACTCAATCAATTAAGATGTCAGGGTTCGACGTATGAGGATCTGCGAATGACATTACACACACACACACACACACACACACACACACACACACACACACACACACACACAGATATATATATATGTAATGTCGTTCGCAGACTACTGTTTCGTTATCTATCTATCTATCTATCTATCTACATATATATATATATATATATATATATATATATATATATATATATATATATATATATATATGTATATGTATCAGGTTGTCTGATCATCGCAAAAGCGCTAAAGCCCAGGTTACAAATACATATCCTTACAATTGAATACATATATATATATATATATATATATATATATATATATATATATATATATATATATATGTTATGTCATTCGCAGACTATTGTTTCGCTATATATATATATATATATATATATATATATATATATATATATATATATATATATATATGAGAGGTGAGATAAATAAAAGTTCAAATGTGAATTTTTGTACATACAGTATAAGTTGTATCGAATTCATTAGCGGAATGATGTCGAAACTTCAAAATTGGAAGATAAGATTGATTGAATTCATGTTTATCTATTTATTCTTGTTGCTTTGTCTGTTTTAATAGGGAGCTCTTCATTTTCAGAATCTGCTCGCCTAGAGGACATTAGCCACCAGTATTGGTAGATGTATTTTCTGAAGAGAATAAATTAAAGTCCTTGTTTTTATAATCACCCCAGTCAAAAACTGGTAAATGATTCCTCCGTAATGATTGCTGACATATTGACTCAAAATGAAAGCTATATATCCTTCTTGTTTTATTACTTTCTGTCGCATGCTTACGTTCAGTTATTTTTCTTTCAGTTTTATCTCATTCTCTTGATAAATAGTATTTCAGGCACAACTCTAAAACTTTACTTGATTACAAATAAAATACATAATTATGTTGTGTTCTAAATATTTATTGTCTATCAACTTTATTGCTAAAAAATAAAGTACAATTACATTAGATTTAAATTTGTCTATATTTCTGAGATGAGGCAATATGTGCATTATTTACATTATTCGGACTGTTGTCCTCATCTTTGTCGCCATATTTATTACAAAGTTTCGGCCCTTCAGTATCTGTCTATATTTTTTAGATGAAATATTATGTACACTATTTACATTATTCGGACTATTGTCCTCATCTTTGTCGCCATCTTTATCACAACTTTTCGGCCTTTGTACGCTCCGGCCTTCTTCAGGTGGTTGGAATGTCGAACTGAACCCTTTATTTCGCTCACTGGGGTAGACTGTTCTAGTTCCACGTGCCATATCTAATGGCTGTCAGTTATCTCCTGTTAATTCCCCTCTCAAAGTTCTCCACCGATAAACATGGCGGCAAAGATGAGGACAATGTAGATTTAAATTATTTGTTGTCGCTTATGAGGCAGATCTTCGATGGCTTTTGAGTAACATTCGCAGCTTTTGATTGGAAAACAGTTTTCGAAAAACTCTGGATTTTCAACGTCAATGCGTTTTTCAGCGATTGATTTTTTAATCTTCGCAAAACTCAGTGCAAAGGTCAGCTGAATATAAAGGGGGGGGCTACAACAGGCTAACCGAATCCCAACATAGTTCCTGTTTTATTCTTGTTGCATGCGGTGTAGCGTCGTCATGGAGAACATGTTTCCTACTCATAGCGTAGTGATTGATTGATTCATTCTTTAAGGCTTATCAACCCTTTGTATGTTATTTAAAGCCAGAAAATATTTTTAGATTTAATTGTAAGAATAGTGGCTTAGTGATACAAGTGTTACTAATTAACTCATAGCTGGGGAAAAGAGTTGGATTCATATCTTTCTCAATGATATTTGCGCGTAAGTGAATATAACGAAACAAAAGGAAATTGAAACTCGACTCTCTGATTACAAATTCTATGTCATTATCCATTACACCACCCGCACATCTAAGCTTACAGCATCTAGTATTCTTCAGCGGTTACCCATATAGGTACTGACCACACATGACATTGCTTAACCTCGGTGAATGTAATGGAATCGGTGTTTCAAGGTGATGTGAGCGTAAGCTTAATGGCGTCGAAGAACTTAGCCATTGAAAAGAGAAGCTCTCGCGAGATCAACGTACGAGATCATCATAGGGAAAAAGACAGATAAGAAATAAAGAAATGGATGAGAGATGGAATTGTCGACATGATGAAAAGGAAACAACAAGGAATGAGTACAGAATAAAGAATATTAAACCCAAACATTAGGTACAAATGCATTCAGGAAAAAGAGGTATGACTCAACAAGACCTGTGCAGAGATAAAAAGAATGTGCATTATATCTACCGCAAGGTACGCATAAAAGAATCAAATAAATAACAGGACAAAAGCTGCACTCATCGACAGGATGTAGAAAATCAAAAGTGGGAAAACTCATAATAGAACAATAAGAAAAAAAACTTCAAAGATGGAATAAATACACCGAAAAACACTTGCATGACGAAAGAAGGAATTTTATTAGTTAATAATGGTTTAGTGATACACGTTTTACTAATTAACCCATACCTGGGGGAGAAAAGGTGAATTCATACCTTTCCCAAGGATATTTGCGCGTAGGTAAATATAACGAACCCAACGGGAATTGGAAATCAGCTGACCGATAACAATCCCGAACCCTTTTCCTTCACATCATGTAAACATTCAAGCATACAGCACCTGCTATTCCTAAGCGGTTATTCATCTAGACTCGATGTTTTTTTAAATTAGGTTATCGTACGGGAAGCAGTGTTTCAAAGTAATGTAGCCGTAAACTCGAAGGTTATAGTTTCACGGGTTATCATTAAATGGCCCTCAACGTCGACAGATATTGAATATAAGAATATCCATTACGTTGAAGCAAAATAATTGTTCCTATGGCATTTTCTCATCTGAAGTTCATTTTTTTTATTTGACAAGATTAATCATAGATCGTCGAACTTTAAAAATAAATGCATTATTTTTCGAAATGCAGACTGTACAGGGAAAACAGAGGTGTCCAGACGTCAAAGTGTTACAAACATATAAAGATAAAGATCATCACTATCATCAGCATCATTATTTATAAGCCATTTGGCTTCAGGGCGTAAGTGATCATGGCTCTCTACAACTACCTTGTCACTCTAAGCAACATTCGATAATTCAGCATCCATCAATACACCGGCTCCATTATTCATTCAATTAAACATATTAGATGTGTCACTCATTAATTCCATTTATTTCTGTTGATCATGGCTCTCCACAACTGCCTTGTCGCTCTAAGCAACATTTGACTCTTCAGCATGTGTCAGTACTACTGCCTCGTTTTTCATTCAATTAAGCATATTAGGTAGGTTACTCATTGATTCCATTCACTTCTGCTGGCCAAGGCTCTCCACAACTGCCTTGTAGCTCTAAGTAACATTCGACTCTTCAGCCTCCATCAATACCTCTGCTCTGTTATTTATTCAATTAAAAATATTAGGTAGGTTCCTCATTGATTCCATTTACTTCTGCTGATTATGGCTCTCCACAACTGCCTTCTCGCTTTAAGCAACATTTGACTCCTCAGCATGTGTCAGTACCACTGCCCCATTATTCATTCAATTAAGCAAATTAGGTAGGTTACACATTGATTCCATTTACTTCTCCTGATCATGGCTCTCCCCAACTACCTTGTCAGGCTAAGCATTAATATCCCTACTCCGTTATTCATTCAAGTAAACCTATTAGGTAGGTTGCTCATTGATTCCATTTACTTCTGCTGGTCATGGCTCTCCACAACTGCTTTGTTGAATAAGCAACCTTCAGCTCTTCGGCATCGCTCTTTGTTTATGTTCTGCTATATTTTCTATCAAACCGAATTTCTTCACGTTTCCTTTTGCCTCTCTTTTCCTCGATGCATCCTGTAAGTATTAATTTTTCCAAACACGCTTTCCTCATAATGTACCTAAGAAATTGCAACTATTTCCTTTCTGAGATTATGTAAGAGTGTCTTTTTAGATTCTTGAGAATTCCTACGTTTCTCAAGTGTTCATGGTATTCGCAGCATCTGTCTGTAGAACTACATCTCTGTTGCTTTACATCTCTTCTTCATCAGTAAGGAAATTGTCTAGAACTCACTACCATACAGAAGGATTCGTATTGCATAGTAATTCGGTAATCTTTCCATTGTTTCCAACGAAATATTCCTATGTCTTGATACTTTGCTTAGTTTCTGGAAGGCAACATTCGTTATTCTGAATTCGAATTCATCGAATAATAACAGTACCTAATATAAAAACTTTAGAGGACATTTCGAAATTTTGAAAGGCCACCTGAAAAGAACAAAGATGATGATGCTCGTCCAATGATTACAGTTTAACTCTGAACTTGACAAATTTAAATGCTATGTGAATCGTTATCTTCTCTCTTCTTAATTTTTGTTCTTTTATTGTCCTTTCTCCTTAATAGTATATTTTTCTCATAATACTCCTTGCGTCTTAGTGGCTTTATTGCCTTACTTGGGGCGAAATGATAAAAAAACCCACCGGACATGTACACTGAGACGAATCATCCGCATACACTTTGTATTCCGTTAGTAAGGAGGAAGTGCCACTCTTCCCAGAGGAAGCTTTTCCGACCACTGTAACCGTAATTTTTCCAAGTCTAGCCGTTAAATTTCCCACATATAGCTTCTTACCTCTGACTTATTCAGTAATAATCTACCATGAGTCGATCTTTGGGCGCCGTATAGGGTAAAAATTCAGAAAAAGTTTTGCAAGAATATTAGAAGTGATAATTACCTTGTTAATTTTTCAGTTCACTACGTTTGAAGTGGGTTCGATCCTAGCTAAACACCTCATATTTGTGTTATGTTAACTTAGTGTAGTGGGCAGCATGTCTTTTTTGAAAGTTTAAACTTAGTGAAGTTCGTCATTATTTTCATGATACGGAATACAGTCCTATGAAATTATTGAAAAAAAAGGAGAATATATCATTTTTTTACAATGTTTCCTGGAACGATGACGCAGATCTTTAAAGGATGTAAAAAAAATACAGCAAATATACAATGAAGAAGATTTTTAATGATTATGGAAATTCTGAAAGCCCACGGGTGGAAACTTAGGGATCACAACAACAAAGATGATGATTCTCGTCCAAATGTTCAAGCACTAATGATTGAAATTTAACCCAGAACTTCAAAAATATTCTAGAAAGGCTAAAGAGCCAATCGATCGAAAGTTAGTGATAAAAAAAACAATGGTGATACTTGTCCAAAAGTTAATTCAAGAAGCACTTTAATTTAACCTCAAACTTTAACCAGTTCTAGAAAAGCCAGACTGCCTCTCAGTCGAAACTTAGTGATCAGATCAGGATATTGATCTAAATATTTATCCATTACTAATTATAAGTCAACTTATAATTTTAGACAATTCGAGGAAGGCCAAAGAATTCAACGGCTGAAATGTAGTAACCGAAACAACAAAGATGAAGATAACTTCTGAAAATTAATAAAAAAGGAAGCCGACTGAATATACGTAGATATCAAAATAACAATGATTATGATACCTGTTCGGAAAATTCATGGAAGCCAGGTAATACTTCAGAATCGGATAACATTTGTCACACTTATTATTTCGCCAATTTTTAGAATGTTAGGAATTTTTTTTTGTTTAATTTGGAGGAAAATACAGTTTTTATGATAATCTGAATTGAATTTCAATCCAGAGAAAGAGAAATTTTTTTTATCACAGTAAATTTAAAAAAAAAAAAAATATTTCTTAAAAGTAAAAAAAAAAAAAATGAAGGCGATGGTCTTACTCCCCATTTTACAAAGTAAAAGTAAAAAAAATAAAATAAATAATACACTTGGAAAGTAAATGAATGAAAAGTGATCAATAAAGTGTGAGATTTTTTTCTAATCCGTTTGGATGATTTACGCTCAACTTACGAGTTCTTTCTTAATTTTATGCATGACTGGCGATAGCTTGTCACATTCAGTTGCGTACGTCGGGGCTGGCAAACTCCCACCTGACCACGAACACAGTTTCCTTCCTTATTAAACGCAAATAACACGCGGATTCTTCGTTCGCATTAGCGGATTTCATTGTTACATGTCATTTTAATGAAGAATAAGCGTTCGTTGAGTACAAACATGAATGAATTGAAACAAAAACTCGCTATAAAATATTCATTTGGACTAAAGAAATATATTTTACAAACGATCGGCTGATCAAAATTCTGCGTTTGAAAAAAAAATCTAAAGAAAGCACGAAGAAAAGAAAAAAAAATCAAAAACACTATACTACTCTTTATCGATCTTGTTATGCTAATTTCGAGTGGTTTCCATGTTATAAGAACAAAGGAATATTTCATTATCTGAAATGGGTAGGTTAGGAGATTGACTGATAAATATCTGGAGCAAAACTTTGTTTTATTGTATAGAATAGCAGAACATACTGGAGAACTTCGATGTAGTGTAATGGCTAGCAAGCTTTTCTTGATAGATTAATGACGACTGAATAGTGAGTTCGATCCACACTGGGTGCCCCATACTTTCAGACTCATACAATTAAGGGTGATTTACTTAGCTTAGTTGTGGCACAAGGCAGAAAGTATTGTGGAACCCAGTGAGGATCTAACTCACTACTTAGTCGTAATTGATCTAGTGAGACACGCTTACTAACAATTACACCACGCCGAAGTGCTCAAAATGATTTGCTAAGTCTAGCTTGATGTGGCACAAGGCCGAAAATATGGGCCACCTAGTGAGGATCGGACTCAAGAAATACAAGAAAAGATTGTTTAACAATTTTCAGTATGAATTTATTTCTAAATTTTGACAGTTTTCATTAAATACAGATTTAAATTCAGTTTTCAAGCAATCAAGACAAGTGAATCGATCTGTAAATATACATTCTGGCAGGATTCTTCTCAGTCTGTATCGTAGAGACATTTTATTCACGAATGTCTTCTTTCTGACGATTTCATGGAACTTGAATATAAAAAAAAATTACGGAAAAATGCAAAATATATTGTAAAAAGCGAGTGCTGTTCTACGGTCGATTTGTATCTTTAGATTCGGTTGTAAAAAATGCACAGATTTGGTCTCCCCGTCTACAAAGAATTAATTAACGCTCTCTGATATGATTCAGAAATTTAACATATTTATCAGAGCTGCGATTAACAAACATGTTTAGTGTACATTTTAGAGACACTCTATCTATCTATCTATCTATCTATCTATCTATCTATCTATCTATCTAAGTTTGCTCTTCAAAAATTTAAATGCAATATCAATCGTTATCTTCTGTCTTAATTCCTATTATTGTACTCACTCCTTAGTAATGTTCTTGTTTTTAATATATTCATTCACACTTAGTAAACCCTTACATCTTGATGGGTTTACTGTCTTGCTTGGATTGAAATGATCAATACACACACACACACACACACACACACACACACACACACACACACACACACACACACACACACACACACATGACAGAATTGAATAGACGCTCACAGAAACCGTTTATTTTATTAAACAAGTAATTTATACAAATGAAGTAATTATAAATGGGCATAAATTTAATAACTAATACTTGGTTGACATCCCTTTTGCTTTTTTTAATGCAAGGACCCTCTAGGCATGCTAGCAATGAGTTCACGAATATCATCTTGAGGGATTTCTTGCCATGTTTCACGCAATAATCCTAAAAGTTTGGGCTTAGAAGATGGCTTCCTTTTCTTTATGCGGAGTTTTCGATCTAATATGCCCCAAAGGTGTTCAATAGGGTTAATATCCGGGGACTGACTTGGCCATTGAAGTTTATTGATCCCATTTTGTCTCAACCAATGTTGCGTTGCTTGATCAGTGTGACATGGAGCTCAATCTTCCATAAATTGGGAGTCAACTTTGCTCATTCTACTACTTGAGAATATTGGAAGAAGCCCTTTCTTTAATATAGAAACATATTTGGTTGAATTAATGTTTCCTTCACACTCCACAAGCTCTCAGTGACCATCACTCCAAATTGCACCCCATACCATTACTGAAAGGCCCCCATGTTTCACAGTTGGCTGCAGTCTTTTTAAATCAAACTCTTGACTACAGAGTCTCCATGCCCATACTCTTCCACTGTCAGACATTAATGCGAATCTTGTCTCATCAGAGAAAATGACAGTGGTCCAAAAGGTCACAGATATCTCAACCATCTCATGAGTCCAATCCTTTCTGCGTTTGATATTGGCTGGACGGAGAAGTGGTTTCCTTCTCGCAGCTCTGCCATAGTAGCCCAGGTTGTGAAGATACCTGACAGCTGTTCTGGGACTGACATCAACTTGTGTTACTATGTCAGAGGCCTTGCAACGTGGATCCTGTTCAACATTTCTTTCTACAAAACACATGGTTCTTTCAGAGGGCCCAGGGCAGCCTGGATGAGGTTTTGTGCACTTCTTGCCCTCTCTGGTGAATTGTACGATCACTCTATTAACAGTAAAAAGGGGTATTGAAAGATTTTCAGATATTTTTCTTTGACTAAGACCATCTTCATGTTGGCCCACGATACGTCCTCGCTGAAATTCGGATAGGTCTGATGCTCCGTTGGTTCGTGGCATGTTCCAGTATTGTTATCTGCAATTTTAATCAAATAATGTAAGTTAATTTATCTTGGTTATTAAAAAAATCTAAGTTAATTTATCTTGGTTATTAAAAGAAATCAGAAATAAAATTTATCTTGGTGTCTATTCAATTCTGTCATGTCTGTGTATATATATATACACATTTCATTAAAAACGACTGACGAGGTGCTTTTATTTAGTTTTTATATAATTTCTCGTGCGATCTAATAAAGTTTTTCTTTTCAGAGGATAAATTATATAAAAACTGTCCGAATGTTCTTTTTATCCGAGCGCTTTCGGCTATACATTTAGCCATTTTCAAGGATTATATTTCAACTGTTAGAATTAGAAATAGTTTGTTATATGTATGTTTTATAAAGTGAAAAAAAAAATGAATCACTTTATAAAACATACATATAACAAACTATTAACACCTAAAACAGAATGTATAATAAAATTGACTCTTTTAGAAAAGATATGAGATGTCTTCTACTGGTGTGTTCTTGGAATGGTTTCTTTTGCTTTTGCAATGGAAAGAATGGACTCACAACGCAGAATTTTCAAACAGAAAAAGAGTTTTAAAAGTTCATATTCTTTTTCTCTTCTCTTCTTTCTTTCTTTCTTTCTTTCATACACATTTGCTTTTATTTGCCTGGAATCTATCTATCTATCTATCTATCTTTTTCCACTATCTATATATATGTATGCTTCATTTTCTCTCATTTGTTCGCTCACCGGCAGCAGATTTCTTTCTTTCTTTCTTTCTTTCTTTCTTTCTTTCTTTCTTTCTTTCTTTCTTTCTTTCTTTCTTTCTTTCAATCTTTCTTTCTTTCTTTCTTACTTTCTTTCTTACTTTCTTTCTTTCTTACTTGCTTTCTTTCTTTCTTTCTTTCTTACTTTCTTTCTTTCTTTCTTTCTTTCCTTCTTACTTTCTTTCTTTCTTTCTTTCTTTCTTTCTTTCAATCTTTCTTTCAATCTTTCTTTCTTTCTTTCTTTCTTTCTTTCAATCTTTCTTTCTTTCTTTCTTTCAATCTTTCTTTCAATCTTTCTTTCTTTCTTTCTTTCTTTCTTTCAATCTTTCTTTCTTTCTTTCTTTCAATCTTTCTTTCTTTCATTCTTTCTTTCAATCTTTCTTTCTTTCTTTCTTTCTTTCAATCTTTCTTTCTTTCTTTCTTTCAATCTTTATTTCTTTCTTTCAATCTTTCTTTCTTTCTTTCTTTCTTTCAATCTTTATTTCTTTCTTTCAATCTTTCTTTCTTTCTTTTTTTCTTTCAATCTTTCTTTCTTTCTTTCTTTCTTTCAATCTTTCTTTCTTTCTTTCTTTCTTTCTTTCAATCTTTCTTTCTTTCTTTCATTCTTTTAATCTTTCTTTCTTTCTTTCAATCTTTCTTTCAATCTTTCTTTCTTTCTTTCTTTCAATCTTTCTTTCTTTCATTCTTTCTTTCAATCTTTCTTTCAATCTTTCTTTCTTTCAATCTTTCTTTCAATCTTTCTTTCTTTCTTTCTTTCTTTCTTTCTTTCAATCTTTCTTTCAATCTTTCTTTCTTTCTTTCAATCTTTCTTTCTTTCTTTCAATCTTTCTTTCTTTCTTTCTTTCAATCTTTCTTTCTTTCTTTCAATCTTTCTTTCTTTCTTTCTTTCTTTCAATCTTTCTTTCTTTCTTTCTTTTAATCTTTCTTTCTTTCTTTCAATCTTTCTTTCAATCTTTCTTTCTTTCTTTCAATCTTTCTTTCATTCTTTCTTTCAATCTTTCTTTCAATCTTTCTTTCTTTCTTTCTTTCTTTCAATCTTTCTTTCTTTCTTTCTTTCTTTCAATCTTTCTTTCTTTCTTTCAATCTTTCTTTCAATCTTTCTTTCTTTCTTTCAATCTTTCTTTCTTTCTTTCAATCTTTCTAGGATGCTTTCGGGCCGATTTACCATTCTTTTCTCTTGGTTTTCAAATGGCAAATTGAAGTACACAATATTTCGTAGTTTTAAAAAAAAATTTCTTCTAGTATGCAGTATATTTGTATATATATATATATATATATATATATATATATATATATATATATATATATATATATTTTTTACTGGAGTTAAAATCTTTCATGAAGCTTGCTACCAAATAAAATACTTACAACTGTTATAAGTAAATGGAAGAGAAAAATTCAGTTTACCCTAAATATATTTTCTTACTTAGAGCATTTTATATAAAATATATGACACAATAAATCACAAAGTTCACACGTGTTTTCACTTGAAAAAAGCATTTTGGTAACATTTCAAAGAAAAAATATTTATCAGAATTTACAAGCAAAGAGATGGGTAATTTTCCCTCCACTTTTCAAAAATAAAATTTTAGAATAGACACTCTGTGTTATATTCTTTACAAACAAAGAATATTACCTAAATATATTCTAAAAAGTAAATAATTTTCCCCCCGGGAAATTAACTTGAAAGCCTTCTACAAAGAGAAATTTATTTCTCTGTTCAAAGAGAAATTTATATCCCTCCTCTGGAAGGATATCTTTAAAAAAATCTGTAAATCTTTCTCTGTTCAAAGAAAAATTAAAAAATACATTTGATTTTGATTAAAAATTTAACGTTGCAAATAAATATTTACAACGGAGATTGGTTATTTTAACTAACTGAGAGGAACAACGCTTGAGACTGAATATTTATTGCTGGAGTATATAGCAATTGAAACAAAAGGCCATATGAGAAGTGGTCGGACTGGTCAACACTTTCTATCTTAGACCTGGCTAATCAGATTCGCAACCAATTCATTCATTACAATTTGGCTCATACTCCTCAAGAACTCAACCGTCGCCATTGAATCCTACATAAACCACAATACCACACATTTACAGGGAAACTACACAACAAAAGTACAATGTTATATACTACACAGAAGGTTATAAACACAACTAAAAAAAACAAAAAACAATAACATAAAAATTGCATTATGTACAGATAGTTCAAATGTCTCGTTGTCTTTGTTCTATATATATATATATATATATATATATATATATATATATATATATATATATATATATATATATATATGAGCCACAGAAAAGCGTTTCGGCTAGCAAGGTCGATTTTACTGTTTTTAAACTACAATTCTCCATGATTTTCTCTCGTACTTTACATATCTGCTCGATGCGTATCCAAATGTAAACAAATGACGTCATACATTATGAAATGGACAAAATCCGACGATTATTTAAAGAAAATTACTCGGACATTCTGGCTGGTTAATGTTGTTGGTACTGTTTATTATAAACAGAGCATTTACTTAAATATACGTATCTATAAAAAGAACGTATAAACATAAAAAATGACTTAAAATAATTGTCGGACTTCATCCATTTCATAATGTGTGACGTCATTTGTTTACATTTGGATACGCATCGAGCAGATACGAATGTACGAGAGAAAATCATGGAGAATTGTAGTTTAAAAACAGTAAAATCGACCTTGCTAGCCGAAACGCTTCTCTCTCTCTCTCTCTCTCTCTCTCTCTCTCTCTCTCTATATATATATATATATATATATATATATATAGATAGATAGATAGATAATATTAGTGGAAAATATACACATACATATGCAATCATATATCTAAAATATAAATATATATACATACATACATACACATACATATGTGTATAGAAAATAATTCCAAGAGGATATGATCCAGGTAAAACTCAAAGTCCAGGACACAGTAAGGATATAATAAAAAGGCTTAAACACTAATATTCTATGGTCATAATTTAATGAAAGGCTGACTCAGTTGAGATGATAGAGAGAGGCGAAAAACAATTTGGGGAGGTTGGGAATCTCGACATGGATCATAACAGAGGAGATAGCCGAGAATAGGCCAGGAACAACACTTATTCACATTAACTAGGTAAACAAAGAGAGTTTATTTTAAACAGGGGAGGGTTCAACAGGAAATCGCTCCGTTGCGTCAAAGGAAACTTAAAAAAAGAAGAAAATCATGACAATCCCAATTCACTCGAACAAATCTCGGCACTTTCACCCACCTTTCGTTGAAATCTGTCCATACCAGACACATTGTATCAGTTCATCTTCATCCTGACCGGATGCCCAAAGAATCCGACCATGACCTGTTGGGAATAGCGTTCATATCGCAAGATTTCCTCTGTTCACGACGTCCACACCACCATTCTTGCCACGTCAGAAACATCATTCTTTTCCCCTAAGAGTACGGGAGTGACACATTATCATACACGTATGCAAGATCGATGGACACGAGATGTTCGGAATCGATACGAACCGTCAACTCGCCGACATAGTCCCAGAACGGGTGCATCTGAGGACAGATGGTAGAAGGCCTGCAAAACTGTTTCCACTAGATCAAGGTCACACTGATGACAGTCTGGCATATCCGCCCACCCCCCTCTGAAAGCTACGTCATTGAGAGCTAGCACGTTCTGAATCAATCGCTAGGTAAGCGAAAAGTCAGGCTTGCTGAGGTAATTCTCTGCTGGCGCCCAGGACAATAAAGAGCGCAACTCGGTCACTGAAAAGCCGAGCCACCCCACTTCGCGGCCCCTACCACTAATTCCCGATACAAGACTCTCCTAGTCAGTAAAAGGTCACTGGACCAAGGAATGACCCTCAAAGCCGCTCGACATTCTCTGAGGAATCATGACTGATTCCAAGGGGCTTACGATGGTGCTCAGCTCTAGAAACGGGGTATATATATATATATATATATATATATATATATATATATATATATATATATATATATATATATATATATATATATATATATATATATTCTTGGAGTATGGTTTATTATATTTATAATATATATATATTTACATTCTTGGAGTATGGTTTGAGCCCGGACTCTAGGTAAAAAATATAGGCAAAGCTAGAAGCGGCGGTGGGGACTTGGCTTCGAGGGCGGTTGTCCGTGAAATGTGGTGCTGAGGCGTGTACGACATACGTTTTTCCTCTTATCCTTTGTACTCCCTCTCTCTCTATATATCTATAACACACACACACACACATACATATATATATATATATATATATATATATATATATATATATATATATATATATATATATATATATATATAATACATAAAAGTTAATGGACAGAGTTGAATCAGGCCAAGAAACATTAGTATTAAAAGGTGCTCAAATCACGTATGAAAAAATAAAATGAAGGTAAAAATAATATATAGAGCTTTTAACTTTAAAAATCAGGAGGATACTGTAAGATCTATAAAAATCACCTGAGGATACCGTTAGTTTGAAACCATGGTAGCGGATTCAGGTGTGTTTGTGTGTGTTGCGTATTTGGACTGAAATTCCTCTTTAATGCCTGTTTCATTAAATAAAAACGAAAAGATTTATTTATTTAGTTTTTTTTTGTTTCTGGAATTTAATGAATAAATAATTGTACAAAAGTTTATTGATTACGAGCATTTTCGGCAGAATTATTAGTGATTTTCAAGGATTATTTTTTGTTATACTACTGTAAGTAATATTAGTAATATTAGTGCTATTGTAGACGGTATAAAGTCACTGAATGTTGTTAGATGTAAACAATTTAAATAACTTAGAATTTTAAAATTAAAAGTCAGTATTTTTTGGCAATTCCTGATATTTAGTTCTATGAACGAATCTTTGTCTTTGGTCAGATTTAGGTAGGTATGTCCAATATTTCGCTAAAAAGTGGTATACCTTGACGAAAAAAGGTCCCCAAATTGATAAAACAATTTTTAACGTTTAAATATTTATGTTGTTATTAAAGAGGAAAGACCAAAGTATTTTCTGAATATTTTTTCAGATTTTTTAATCCTTCCTATAAATGTTAAAAAATTTATTAAAAAATCTTGTTTTTTTTCGAGTCAAAAAATTTCGTAAAATCGAACTCATCGACATTTCTGTCGGAAAGATCATAGTTTGTTAGTTAAAAAATCATGAAAAATCAATTACACCTTTTTCTTTTGTTATCTTAGGAAATTTAGAATGATTAAAGTATACTTAATGTAATTTGAAAGAAACATTACTTACATTTTTAGCAGAAAATTTTTTAAGAGAGATATTTCCAACCGAGGTGGTCTATTTTGACAGGCGTTAATTGATGTACGTCAATATATTGACAACTTACGGCACGGGAATTTATTGGACGGTAGCGCAGAAGTGATATAATTCGTTCTAATTTTAAGTGAATCTGGTTAGTAGATTTTTAAAAAAAAATTCACTTTCAATTTTTTTTTTTTACCTTACGTTTGAGGAAGAATTCTGCACTGAAAATAACATTTAAATTATGAAAGAAAATCAAATTTTACAAGTAAAAATAAAACAGTAAAAAAAATACATTTTTTTAAATTGAGGTTTATTATTTCAGTAATGAAATATTTTTCTGAGAATATAAAAATTACATGAAACACCATTAATTGAAACGGGTTAACTTAATGAAATGAGATTTTATTTCTTTTTATTAAGGCAGATTTTTTTCTATTTATTAATAATTATGATATGGCAGTAATATGAGTTTTATTTTATTTATTAATAAAATTAACATGCTATGTTGGTTTTGTTTTGACTCAACAAGTATTTAGTAGTAGCGAGCTAGCTCCAGAAAATTTAAACTCCAAAAATCGTTTTAATTGATAATTTGTCGTGTGCATAATAATTCCAAAGTAATGTACAATGAATTTATGCATTCGATTTCAAACTTGAAAATTTGGGTGGACTTCCAAGGGCGTTTTTTTTTGTAATTGTAAATAGTCGATATTTTCTTTTATCCCACTATTCGATTATATTTGAATAGAAAAAGAAAAAAATTGAAAATAATACGACGATATTCAGAAAACTTGACAAGCGTTGTTTTGTTGTTACTGAACGAATCAAAGCCATTTCTGAAGTAAAAAAAAAACTTGCTTCTATCAAAAGAAACTACTCACGTGACATTATTTCAAGGTGTGCATCCATACCTCGTTGGAGACGATTTTAAATACATTTTTGGAATATTAAAAATTATTTTAAAAATATCATTGGTTGTCAGATTTTAATAAGCTTTCAAATTTATGATCTTTAAAAAGTAGAGAACATAATATATCATTTCCATAAGGTTGCAAAAAGAACTTAATGTATAAATATATAACAACCTTTTGTCATATTGTGTATTTAAAATTGAAAAAAGAAATTAATGTAAAAATTCATTGTTCATCAAAAAAATCTTTTTCTTTCAGATAATAATTACCTTCGTATATATTATTCAGAAAAGCCATTAAAAACTTTCTTAATTAAATATTGTCTTAGTTTTATTGGGTTTTGTATTTTTACAATTGAGGTAAAAGTTTGGACAATTTTGGACATTTTTTTAACAAAAAAATTGATGATTTAGATTTTTCAAAGTTTTGTGCATTTAATTAAAAAAAAAATTCAGGTTGCAAATAAAATTTTTTTGAGTTTTCATAAAATTAAGTTCGAGGGGGGTAACAGATATATAAAAAAATATTTATACCATGACTTTCAAAGAGACAAACATTTCTAAAATAAGTTCATTCATTTCTGAATAAGTTCTGAAGTTTTCATTAAAATCCAACAAGTAGTTAATTTTTACAAGAATTTCGAAATTAATGTGTCTTTCAACTGAAAAAAAAAACAACTAAAAAAAACCGCTAAAATGGCCTAAATTGGACATACCTAGATTTAGGGTTATGACTTTTTTTGCAGAACGTAGAATTTCAGAATAAGAGTCAATATTTTATTTCAACTTTTGTTCTTTTCATTCATTCCCAGCAGATTACCGTCTGTACTTAAGTATAGTGGATGTTTTTATGGTTAGTTTTTTTTTAGGTAGAATATAGCGAGTCGCACTATGACTCACGTAAGCGCCAATGATATTCTGCGTCTGTTATACATTTGGTCAAGGTCTCACCCAAGAAATTCTTCACCCGTCCTGCCGTATGTTTTCGACAATGTCTTTCTGTTTAACTTTTCTATTGTTTGAAGTGTTTCATGTTGCCATTTTAAAATTTCCCTGTTATTTTTTCCTTAAATTACTGTGTTACAATGAAGTCTATCCACTTTCCAAAAAAAAAAAAAAAATTGGATACTCGGACTTATACTAAGTTGAAACTTTAAAACTCTACTGCTGTCCATAACCCTGACTCTGATCCTTTCTAAGCTTGATTTCTTTTCTTGAATAGATAACATGCCCTTTGAAGGTCTCCATCTTTGTTACCATTTACTATAGGAATTCAGATGGGGGGATAGGACATGCACATATATCCCCGAGCAACCTTCGTTACCTATCCTTCTTTCATTGGGTCTCTTAGTCCTCAGGTGAGCGAGCTTGTCTCAGTGCCTTTACATCTCGGGTCAGTACGATGTTTCTGACTCAAGAATGAGTTCTGTTTCTTTGACTTTTGGGCAGACGCGACATGTTCAGTCGGAGCATCACGCATGCATTTTCTTTCCTGGGTTGATTGTCCCTCCATTAAGGGTGCTGGAGGTAGACGTTTTCTGGGTTTTGGGGTTATCTGCCTGATAATCATGGAATCGAACCTTCGAGTAACTCCGAGGAGGCTATCCTATCAGCAGATATATAATATCGAGGCTATTGCACTGACATTTTGTGAATGATTTCTGGACCGTGCAGTAGTCTCCGGTGGGGCCTCTTGATACCATGATGAAGGGTACTGCTACGGCTGTATTTCTGGATGATTCTCTCCAAGTTATTTATACATGCAAATTCTGCAGGTGCGTCTGTTTCTCTGTCTACCAGTTTTCCGCCAACCAATCAACACAAGAATCCAATAAAATTTCAAACGATCAAAACAATCAAACTCAACATAAATTAACACTGCTGACCCCACATCTCCTACACCAACGTGAGGGGTCTACATTCCAACTTTCCAAAAGTAGAACACCTTCTCTAATCTAAACCAGGCCTTATGTTCTGAAACCGGTATCAACGCTTTATGCACACTAGAGGAGTTCACAGTCCCGGACTTCTAACCTCTTATAGCTTAACATGACCACCTAAATTGCCACTGCCACGGACTCGGAGCCTACATCAAAGACGATTTCCCCTGTTGTAGGCTCGAAAAAAAACAACAAAAACGAGGAACTCGAACTCCCGTATATGTGCTTCCGCGTGTCACTTATCCATAGTACCACCCTCATCTTTGCTCTCTACCGTCCTCAGGATGAAGGGGCGCTAATCTTGGATCGGATATCTGCCTACATGGCTTTGTAGGTGATTAATCATTTTCATACAACCTCTTTCTCACAGACGAAAAGTTATAAGCCTCTCGTTACTCGTCATTTTCATGGAACTTCCTTATTTGCACCAACTGTAACATTCACAGCTAAGAATAAATATATTTTCATGGTAATTGTTCTAATGAACTTTCCTCTATGATACCTAGACTTTTATGAATTTAAGCGCAGTACTAGATTGGCGGCAAGGTCTCATTATTTTACAGTTAAAATAGCTAGACGCAACCGTAACTTCTATGCTAACAGTTTCTTCTATCTCACTTCTCGCTAGTTGAAATATTTTCTGGTTTCTTGCTTCCGAGTCAACTTTGATCTTCAAAAATTTAAATGCTATGTGAATCGTTATCTTCTCTCTTCTTAATTCTTGTTCTTTTATTGTCCTTTCTCCTTAATAGTATATTTTTATCATAACACTCCTTGTCTTAGTGGCTTTATTGCCTTACTTGGGGCGAGATGATAAAAAAAACCCGCCCGGACATGTACACTGAGACGAATCATCCGCATACACTTTGTATTCCGTTAGTAACGAGGAAGTACCACGCTAACAGCTTCTTCTTACGAATCGCTGCTTTACGGAACTGAGTTCCCAGAGGATGCTTTTCCGACCATTACAACCGTAATTTTTCCAAGTCTAGCCGTTAAATTTCCCACATATAGCTTCTTACCTCTGACTTATTCAGTTATACTCTAAATGAGTGGATCTTTGGGCGCCGTAAAGGGTAAAAATTAAGAAATAAATTATGCAAGAATATTAGAAGTGATAATTATCTTGTTAGTTTTTCAGTTCACTACGTTTGAAGTGGGTTCGATCCTAGCTAAACACCTCATATTTGTGTTATGTTAACTTAGTGTAGTGGACAGCATGTCTTTTTTGAAAGTTTAAACTTAGTGAAGTTCGTCATTATTTTCATGATACGGAATACAGTCCTATGAAATTATTGAAAAAGAAAAGAGAATATATAATTTGTTTTACAAAGTTTCCTGGAACGATGACGCAGATCTTTAAAGGATGTAAAAAATACAGCAAATATACAATGAAGAAGATTTTTAATGATTATGGAAATTCTGAAAGTCCACGGGTAGAAACTTAGGGATCACAACAACAAAGATGATGATTGTTCAACCACTAATGATTGAAATTTAACCCAGAACTTCAAAAATATTCTAGAAAGGCTAAAGAGCCAATGGATCAAAAGTTAGTGATACAAAATAACAAAATCTTGTCCAAAAGTTAATTAAAAATGACCTTAATTTAACCTCACACTTCTAGAAAAGCCAGACTCTCGCTCAGTTGAAACTTGGTGATCAAGTCAGCATATTGGTCTAAAATATTATCTATTAATGACTATAGATCAACTTAGAACTTTAGACAGTTCGAGGAAGGCCACAGAACTCACCGGCTGAAACGTAGTAACCGAAACGACAACGATGAAGAAAATCGTTTCATAATGGCTATAGTCCAGCCTTGAACTTCTGATTATTCTAGTAACGACTTAAACGGAGCCGCCTGAATATATTGATTTCCTGAGCGTAGCTTAGTTGTGGCACAAGGCCGAAAGTATGGGGTACCCAGTAAGTATCAAACTCACTATTCGGTCGTAACTGTTTTAGCGAGACAAGCTTTCTAATCATGACACCATGCCGAGGTGACCAGAGCTGCCTGAATATAGGCAGCTATCGAAATGGCAATGAGTTTGGTACTAGTCCGAAAAATTCATGTAAAACAGGTAATACTTCAGAATTGGATAACTTTCACCAAACTCATTCTTCTTCTTTTATGTGCCGTGTCCATTCAGGATCATGGCCCTCCATATCTTCCTGTCCTTTGTAGCTCTTAACAAGTTTTGTCTTTTTGTTATTTTTCTCCAACCTTGTTCTGCCATCCATTTACTCAAGCTCATCAAGTATGTTACGCACTGCTTTCCTTTGTTCCCCTTTCCCGTGAGTATCAGCTTTTCCAAGCCTTCCTTCCTCATTACGTGTCCCAGAAACTTCAGCTGCCTCTTCTTGAAATTAATTATGTTTCCTCTTTGTTACCATTATCTCCAAAACCTCGTCGTTGCTCATATGTTCGGTTCATTCTATCCTCAGCATCTTTCTGTAGTACCGCATTTCTTTGAGGAGATTGTTCAGCATACAGGAGGTCAGATATCACCTAACTGTTTAGTACTCTATTCTTTGTTTTTAACGACATTTTTATGTCTCTTAATATTCTGCTTAGTTTTTGGAAGGCATCTTTGTCCATCCCAATATGTCTTCGGATCGCCGTGTCACACTTCCCGTCCTTTGTTAGAACACTTCCCAGACATTTACATTACTGTACTTGCTTGATTTTAGTATCCCCGACCTGTAATTTGCATCGACAATTTCATTAATGTTAGGAAATGTTATTTTTTAAACCTGGAAGGAAATATAGTTTTTATAATAATCTGAATTGAATTTCAGGCCAGAGAAAGAGAAATTATATTGGTAAAAATAGTAAATTTACAATAAAAATCTTTCTTGAAGGTGCTTATCTTAATTCTTACTTTAAAAAGGGAAGTATTTATAATCTTATCCTCAGTGAAGTTCGTCATTATTTTGATAATCTCGTCCTGGGTATAACGATAAACTACACCCAACAGTAAGGGCTCTGGTCGGGAGATTTTGAGGAGCGTGGAACCACCCCTTAATTGCTGATGTTCCCAGGTCCACCCTGAACCGGGGTAGTAGTACCTATCAGGGTCCCAACTATGGACAAACTAGGTTCAAAAAGTGTTAAAATAGGTTTTAATACCAGCAATACATATTTGTAAAAAAATTATTACCAGCAATAAATTTTCGAAGAAAAAAATTATTACCAGCAATACATTTTGGAAAAAAAAATATTACCAGAAATACATTTTGCAAAAAGAAATATTACTAGTAATACATTTTCGGGAAAATTTTTCCAGCAATACATTTTTGAAAAAAATATTACCAACAATAAAAATTTTGTCGGCATTAAATAACCCATTGAAGTTGATATGCCATAAAACAAAATAAACCAAACTATTTTGATAATCTGGGAATACGGTCTTGCGAGAATATTGAAAAGAAAAAATACAGAATATATAATTTCTTTACAATATTTCATGGAGCGAATGACGCAGAGCTTGAAAGATGTAAATAACACAACAGCAAACATGAAACGGATTTTCAATGATCCCTCTACTTACGAAAAAAACTTATAGCATCTTTCCTGAGATGATTGTAAATATTGTGTGTCCATCTTCATGCGTCCTGTTCACCTGAAAGAAACACAATATTTGCTGGCTTACGAAAGGAAAAAAAAAAAAAAAACAGCAACAAAAAAAACAACCTTATTTCCTGCCTTTTTGATTGATGAGAATGTTACCGGCTGGCGCCGGAAGTGTCACGTGGTTGGCGTCAATTGAATCCTGAACAACTCTTAATACGTTTGACGTTTTCAATTTGCAATAACCAAGCAATGCAATTAGCGGTCCAAACACGAATGCCAAAAAGCGTTGTTCAAAAAAATGTTATTTTTTCCACTCATGCCTTGAATATACATTTTGGGGTCAAGATGGGTAAGATGTACCATGAGAAGTTAACGCCAGTAGACTGATTTTCGAGGTATTAATGCACACCACAAGCTTGCTCACCATAATTTCTAATGCTCCGATTCCATCTATCTATCTATCTATCTATCTATCTATCTATCTATCTATCTATCTATCTATCTATCTATCTATAATAATAATAATAATAATAATAATAATAATAATAATAATAATAATAATAATGATAATAATAATAATTCACCATCTTGAGTACACTATTGGACAGCAAAAATAAATTCCAAATATTTCCTTCTAAGGGAACGGCTAACATTACAATTATCGCTTCCTGTCAGAAGAAGTCTGTCTCTTGAATTTTTGATTGAGAGCATGGTGCACGTAAGGCTTTTCGTCATATATTGTCGATGAAAGGTTTGTATATTTTCTTAGTGTTTATCTGGTTCTTACGCACTCTCATGTGATCTTCAGACCCGCTGCTGAACCACATAATTTGTCACAAACCTTGTAAAACTGACTATGAACATCGTTTGATTGGGCTTGCCTACTATCCTCTGTCATCAATTCCTTCTTTGGAGAGAAAAGTCCTATCAAAGTTGATGCATACATCCTCAGACTGAAAATTAACTGGTATGGCTCTCATGTCAGCTTTCTAAGAACCGATTTCAAAATTGCACATTCAAACATTTTTCCCGGAATGTCTTACAGCCATTGTTCGACATTTCCCCCCAAACAATTCTGATGCTGATGTTTGGTATCAGAACGCATTCAGTGATGAAACCAAAAGATGGAACTGCATTCTAATAAGGATGAATTTGTCAGCATATCGACAGGAAAGCTTAATGACCCACGTTACACAACGAAAACAATTCAGTTTTGGATTAGTTTCTTTAGTTTTGTTTTGTTTTACGGTATATCAAGAGATATTGGTTGTTAGTTTATATTTGTGTCTATAGGCAAATATTGGTAATTTATCATTCAGACTTTATGTAACAGTTGGTCTTTTATATATACTTGAGTCTATTAAGTAAATATTGGCCGTTTATTTTCGTTTATTTTTACCTTTTTTCTGTAGGGTAAATATTGGTTTGGTTAGGTTTGTTTCGTTTTACGGTATATCAATCTCAGTGGGTTATTTAATGCCTACAAGATTTTTTATTGCAGGTTATATTTTTGTTCAAAAATGTATTGCCGTTGATATATTTTTTTCGAAAAATCTATTGCTGGCAATATTGTTTTCTTCAAAGATGTATTGCTGGTAATAATTTGCTATTGGTAAGAATTTTTTCTTAAAAAAATATTGCTGGTAAGAATTTTTTACAAAAATATATTGCTGGTATTAAAACCTATTTTTACACTTTCATAATGTTTTGCCCTCAGTTTGGAGGTTAATTATTTGCCCATAGTTGGGACCCTAACTGGTGTTACCACCCAGGTTAGGGTGGACCTGGGAACACCAGCAATTAAGAGGTGGTTCACTGCTCTTCACAACCTCCTGATCACAGGCCTTGCGGTTGGATGTAGTTTATCGTCTTAGGACGAAGATGTAGTTTGTCGTCTTACTCAGGACGAAGTTTCGGGTTGTATAAAAGAGATGGTCCAAGAAAATTAGTTAAAACTGACGCTAGTTTGAATAGTACCAAATACATCCTGATGCTGAAGGAACATTTTATACCAGACTAGTATGAGGGCGAGAGATTTTTGTATTAAGGCGTTCCATATCATTGATGTCATGCAACAGAACAAAGACTGATTGATGAATGTGTCACCGTATGAAAGATTGGCCAAAGCCCTGACTGAAATCATTCATCAAATGTAGACAGAACTAATGACTAGAATCCATCAGAAGAATCCCTGTGATCTTGAATTGTGGGAGCTCAGCCCTAGGGAATGGTATCTCGTACGTGTGAAGATGAAAGATTTGTACGAATCCCACCCCAGGCGCATTGAAGCAATTATTGAAGATATAGTAAGCCACACAAAATAATAACAGCTTCTTGAAATATAATTATATAATCAATTTTCATAAATACTTTTCTGGTTTTAAACACAGAATCGGACTTGGTTTGTATGAAGTGTCAGAAATATTTGGTACGACCATTTTTGAGGATAGTCTCGACACTGCCACGTTCCTTCAGGAATCCTGCTTAAAAACATAATGGCCCCAATCTGGTAAAAGTTTCATTTGTATACATATGAGAAATATTCACTTATAATATGGCAAGGGGTGGAAATATATCTTTTAAAAGAAAACTACTTTGTATTAACATAGGATCAAAACCGTTCTGAAGATGTAAAATCATTGACTTTTAATGCTCTCGTTGGAGCGGCTTGCGGATAGAAGACGTGACTCATGGGGGCATAGTCCGTTGGACTAAGTAAACTTGGATGAGTTACACGACAGAATTTGTGAAGAGCGGCGCTATATCGAGTCTAATTAGTTTGTTATCACTTTGCCACAGAGACCCGTTGGTCCATTGGGTATGACGCTTGCGTCATATCTTAATGGTCCGTGTTCGATTCTCGGTAGTGGATACGCGCTGTTGCTGAATACCAAAATAGGACGAAATAAAATATATCTGCATTTCCTATCCAGTTTTTCCATATCTATCTATCTATCTATCTATCTATCTATCTATCTATCTATCTATCTATCTATCTCAGTCTGTTGATATCTATCTATCTATCTCGGCATATTCATAGCTATTGTACTGGTAAAATACACATGCAGTAGTATGTATTTTAAAATCATTTCACCTAAACCAAACAATAAACCACTTACGAATCAAGGATTTACTGTGCAATTTGCATTGACCACCTTCCGTGCCGCCACACACACTCAATGACCAATGCTGAAATGCATTTCCCTACACCTAACTGTTTAGTCTCCATAAATATTTAACAAGACTCAGTGAATACCAGTGGGTGCAATTTATTCCATATGGAGGAATTCCCTGATAAACTTCTGAATTTTACACGCTCTCATGTCAGATGCCATTTTGTCAGATTGCCGCCCTGTTGCTATATTTCATCGGCGTGCAAATTTGATTTCTTTTGCCATACTAACATCTACCTCTGATCTACCAACATAGTTAAGTGGTGTTACTTTCGGAGCGACTCTCGCATTACACTGCCAGCCGGTGGCTACAATATACATAAATGTCGTATAAAAATGGTTGTCAGAATTTAAATAATTACTGAAGAGAAAGTTCATATTCCAATCTAAAATAATTAACTTTTGACGAAACAAAAGACATGATAAAAACCATTCGAGTGTTTGATGAATGGGCGGTGAGGAATACTTTCTTTGTACAGACGATTTCAATAAAAGCCGAATGAAGCCATGAAGTGCGACAAATTATTCTTTACAAAGAAATTTCCGCAAACAAAATATTGAAAATATAAAAATTTCATTTTTGAAAAAGTTGAAAGAGATTTCTTTTTAGTTTTCCCAAGTTAAATGTTGTCCTGGGTATGACGATAAACTACATCTGGCAGCAAGGGAGATTGGAGATTTTGAGGAGCCTTGAACCACCTCTTAATATAAATTAAATAATTATAAACTTATTTTTAAATATAACTTATTTAAATATATCTTATTTTTAAATATAACTTGAGGTGATTTTGGATATTATCGTGTATTAATTTCTGCTCTGTAATAATAAAAACATTGTGATCTTTTCTTTTTTTGGATCCGTTTTAATATTTTATATTACTAATATCCACTTGGATTTATTATGTTTACTATATATATATATATATATATATATATATATATATATATATATATATATATATATATATATATATATATATATATATATATATATATATATATATATATATATATAACGTAAATCATTCAAACGAAAAACAAATACTGAAGCTAATTATACGGCAAGTATAATTAGCTTCAGTATTTGTTTTTCGTTTGAATGATTTACGTTACATAAATTGAATACGCACTACATAATTGATATATATATATATATATATATATATATATATATATATATATATATATATATATATATATATATATATATATATATATATATATATATATATATAATAAACATTTACAGTTGTCTAATGAGTGTCTTGATTGATTAAAGTGTTCAGCTATGAGGGAATAAGGATTGTTTTGACGTATGGATAGTTTATGATTGTTGAAAGGAAATCTAAAATTAATTCCAGATTCGCCAATATATCCACTATTGGGACATATTGTGCAGAATAAATAGTAGATTATATTATGGCTATCACAGGTTTTATCACCTGTGATAGCCATAATATAATCTACTAGTACATTATTTTAGATATATTAATGACATTTTCTTATTATGGACTCATGGATCAGAAAAATGAAAAAACCTTTTTAATTTCTGCAACAACTTCCACGATAGAATTAAATTTACCATGGAGCATTCATACACATCCGTCCCTTTCTTAGACGTTATGATAAAGTTAAACAAACATACACTTTCTACCAGTCTATACAACAAACCCACAAACCAGCATAAATTCCTACACTTCAACAGCTGTCATCCTCTTAAATTAAAAAAATCTATCGTATACAGCTCATTTCTAAGAATCAAACGCATATGCTCAGACCATCTAGATTTTCTACACAACATTAATAACTTAACAAAACAATTCCTAAAATGTAAATACCCAATAAATATAATAAAAGAAGCACTAAATAACACTTCTCACATACAAGAAAAGTAAAAACAACAATCGGATTCCCATGGTTTTTACCACAATCAATATTCCCACACACTTATTCACAATTTAAAAAATGATTACAAGAACTTTCAGTTAAACAAAAAGATCAAAGACATTTTCGCTAAACCACCCATTAATGCAAAGAAACAAACACCTAACCTATCAGCTATCCTCACCTCTACCAAATATCTAAATAATACAAACCAATCAGGAAATTACAAATGTAACAAAACTCGTTGTCTAGTTTGCAAATACTTAATAACCGAAAGTGTATTTTCTGTACCCAACACCAATATCAAGATACACCCACCTCGCCTCACCTGTGATAGCCATAACATAATCTACTATTTATTCTGCAAAATATGTCCCAATAGTGGATATATTGGTGAATCGGGAATTAATTTTAGATTTCGCTTCAACAATCATAAACTATCCATACGTCAAAACAATCATTATTCCCTCATAGCTGAACACTTTAATCAATCAAGACACTCATTAGACAACTGTAAATGTTTATTGATAGATTCCGATTTTCGTTCAACATACACACGTAGAAAAAAAGAAAAATACTGGATTTTAAAATTAGACACATATAAACTAGGGTTATTTAAAGACTTGGGAATTTTAAATCTGTATAAATATTTCAATAGTTAAACAATTTTTTTTTAGTTATAGTTAAAAAAAAACTTTTTAAACAACATCAAAAATATTATCGTTAGATTTACGTTAGAAATATTCAAACACAGTTGCATTCCACATCACGTGACGTCCACATCTCGCGACGGACACTACTTGTAAACAAACTTCTGAATACAGTTATTTAATTTATTTCTGACGAAAGATCGGGGCAGATCTGAAATATCAAATATATATATATAAAAAAATATAAATAAATACTTTCACAAAAAGACATTCAATTTTTTTTAATTTGCAACTTTTTAGTTGTTTTCTCCATATTATATATATATATATATATATATATATATATTACATATATATATATATATATATATACAGAAATATAGTCTTAAAGTGTGCTATATTTATGGGGTAAAGTGCTCAATATCAGAGATAGAGCGTGTGTAAATATAAAAGTGGACATGGAAGTCAGCACTTAGAGGCGACAGTCTGTTTCATGCTAGTGCAATCGTCAGGCGATTGCACTAGCATGAAACAGACTGTCGCCTCTAAGTGCTGACTTCCATGTCCACTTTTATATATATATATATATATATATATATATATATATATATATATATATGCCTGGTGTAACAACAAAATTGTTCAATTGTTAGATTAAGCTCTGAAACGTTGTATCTTAGAAATGATTAAAGATATCTTACTGGAATTCTCCGAGGTTTTTATAGCACTAATGGGCTCTACTTTGAACAATAAGCATGTATAATTATTTTCCAAGCTTAACAGAAGAATCGTGCTGAAATCGATCATAAACAGAAATGAAATGTTCATTATTAATCATAGCTAAGGATCGGAAGCTCATTAAGGATTGATATAAAGTTCAAATATATGGATATTATTCCAGGATGATTTTCCAACTTATCCAAGATGATCATCACCCGCTATCTTCTAATCTTCTGTCCTGGATTAACAAGGTGCCTCATACGTTTCACTACGATTTCATTTTCAAGTCTTTTTTCATTGCTCTTTGGGCTGTCATAGCTGAAACTACTCTCTCAAGTGCTAATGTGGATTGAGTTGGATCTTTTCTAACTGATCTCTTTAGCTATAAGTTTAAATGATGAACATTGTTGCTGTTGTGACCTCCTGATCCAGTTTTCCTCTCTACTGTTCCCTCCTTTTAAAACTTATTCGCTGCTCTCTTGATGATTTTGATGATGGAAGCCAGAGTACGAATGTTGGTACCATTACTGAGTCTGAAGTTTTTCCTCTCGTCATTGGAAAGACAATGGGTCTGATATAAAACGATTTTAACATGTTCTTTTTCTAGCTTAATCACTTAAAGGGTTTTTGAGTGATTCTTACGACAAACGGGGTTAAGATGGCTAAACGTCTTATGTGAATACCTGGTTAAAAGAAACTCAATTAGCTGAGTGATTTTTTTTAGATATTAAACATTTTGTGGGATGGACAAATATGCAGTTACATGATTCGGACAATTCTGATGTTACACTCGATATATATATATATATATATATATATATATATAGTTTTATGGTGTGTTACATTTATGGGATAAAGTGCTCAATATCAGAGATAGAGCGTATGTAAATATAAATATAAAAGTGAACATTGAAGTCAACACTCAGAGGCGACAGGCTGTTTCATGCTAGACGCAATCGTCAGGCCGCCTGACGATTGCGTCTAGCATGAAACAGCTTGTTGCCCATGTGTGTTGACTCCAATGTTCACTTATATATATATATATATGTATAGAGAGAGAGAGAGAGAGAGAGAGAGAGAGAGAGAGAGAGAGAGAGAGAGAGAGAGAGAGAGAGAGGGAGAGTCTGCCCCCAAATGTATACACACTTCAGGAAAGGATAAGCTTTTCTTTCATAGTTTTAGATGCTTACATATCGGTGGAGGGGGGCTTAAAGGGTGTTGTGTATCGCAGAAAAATAACTACATTGACAGCCCTTAGACAAGAAATTGAAAATTCATGTGAAGCAATCCTACTAGACACTTTGGCCAACGTTGCCCAAGCAGTAGTTCGCTGTACTAATAAATGTCTGGAAGTTAAAGACCACCATTTTGAATATCTCTCATGATTGTAGAATCCAAAGGTAACTTATATTAATCTCGTGATGTCTGAATAAATTTTGTACTACAATATCTATACAAATTCTTCCTTTCCTGGAATGTGTATACATTCTTTGGGGCGGTCTCTGTATATTCGTGTGTAAAACAAAGTGTGATTCTTGTAAGACACCCTTTCTGTAATAAACGTTCAAGAATACGTGTTTCTTTATGGAAATTATATTTTGGCGCCATAACTAATCTGCAGATTAGTTATGGCGCCAAATGAGACAGAAAAAATTCCGTATAAACGTAACCCTAATCTTCAAACCAGTCCTGCGGAGGTATAAAAAAATATGTACCTCATTATTCGTAAGTCAGATTTAATGCACTTTCTATACATTTGTGTCTTGTTAAATTACTTTCTCTTCCAATTAAATCCAATTACAATTAACGGCTAACATTAAACCGACTAACATTTAAGAAACTCTAATTAACATGCCTCGTCTGATAATGAAAGTGAAATACACGCTTCTTTGTTCTAAATTCTTTTATTTAATCAAGATAACATTTTCTGTCATTATCGATAACATAAAACCATCTTTTTAGCCCGTTGCTGACGCATCGGGAGTAAACGTTTTCGCTGCAAGTAGACACTCAGTATGAACTTTAACCTCCTCAAAATTAATAAACTGTTTTCTTCTTCAAACTGATGCAAAATCTGAAAAGATGGTAGATAGTTCACTCACGGGAGGGTGAAGCAAAATATTCTGTATATAGTGTCATAATTATTCCTCGGTGACCCAGGCAATATGTGGTTATGCATCGTCGCGTATGAAAATGACGCCTTTACGATTAACCTATGATAGACAACCATCCTATCTTTGTGCGATGCTTCCAGCAGATGACAGTACTCATTTACATTAACTGATTCCGTTTCGTTTAGCACTTTATAATAAACCACACTCTCATTGTTCCTAAAAACACACACAACATAACATTTTTAGGGTGTCGTACTTTGGGGATATATTCGATTTTTTTCATTGGGTGTTAACCATTGTTGTTTTCATTGGACAGTGAACCTGTATTTATTTTTATCACTGAGACTTAGTCTGTCCAGGAAATGTTCGGAGGCAAGTCTGTTCGTCTCCGAGGAGAATACGATAAATATTAAGCTGGAAAGTTCAGTGTTCCCGAAGCTGTTTTATGAACGATGTGTGACTGGCATTGAAATATATTTGTTGACCTTCGCACGTTTTTTTTGTTGAGGAATTTCCTTACCTACGGTTTGATTTAATTCAATATTGATTGGACGTGGTCGTTCCGGTTGTCGAGCGGAATCTTCAAGAGAAAAATTTCCTGATCGAATCTAGCCAAACCATCGTTAGCACGACCGGATATTTAAAGTTTTCTTTCTATTGACAGAACGCTGCTTCCATTATCGAAAAGCACGTTTTGAATTCTTGCTGTATATACTGTCTGATTTTGGTATGATCTAAACTCATTTTAAAAGATTAAAATTGATAAAAAAATTTACTCTCTCTGATATTAAGTAATTTGTAACGAAAGGAGAATCAGCAATATTAGAAAGGGATCATATAAAAATGCGACAAAAGTTTCTTTGTGACTTAATATAATTGACCAATAATTTAAAATAATACAGGGTGTCCATAAAGTTCGTGTGTACTTTAAAAAATTTAGAACTTTATTTGTATTTTCGATTCAAATAATTTGTAAAAAGGATTAGAAAGAAGTAAATCTATATTTTTAAGGTTTTATTGAAATTTTATTTAAGTTTCCACATGTCCTCCATCATTAGCAATACAAAGGGTAATACGATTTTGCAGTTCACGGAAAACATTTGCCAACTGATTTACAGTAATGCCTGAAATCACATTAGTTATTTTAGCTATACTTAAAACGAGGTACATTAAACTTTATACCATTTTTTACAGATTATTCCTATCGCAAATACAAATAAAGTTATTAATTTTTTAAAGTGCACACGAACTCTATGGACACCCTGTATAAAAAATATATCGAAATATCAATACAGAAAAATAATATAATAAACTTATTCTCCTCCGTTCAAAATATAAAAATAATAAAATATACAAACTTCTCGTAAAATACATATACTGGATGCGTTGGCTCACATCAGTGATGTTTCTAGCCGAGGGTCATTAGGGGTTTCGGGTCTTTCAACATGATACCCCCCTCTTCACAGTGACCCAGCCGATACTGATCGGGTATCGACTTGTGTACCTTCTATTAGTTACATTTTTTCCATCTTGCAAACTACACCCCATGCGACTCTTGGCAATTTACTGTTCAATCTCGGATGACTTCCGGTTCACCAGCAATGTGCGCTCTTCCATAAAAAAGTAAGCAAAGGCAGCCAGAATTTTTAACTGATCAGGAATATGGCGGCGTTCTTGGCTTGAAGCGGTAAGTACAGATTTGATTCCGCCTCACTGAGACATATACACGCACACAGAGAAAACGCGTTCCAGTTTCACATTCTGCTTACACTTGTCATCATTTTCATTCATGTTAATGATCTGCCGAAGGGAATGAAAAAAAAAGAAATTATTTCCTTTTACTACTTCTCACCTTTTTTTCCTCCATGACCCTCCACCTATATGAGTTACACATATGCACACGCGTATCAATGCCGCCACACACACGGTATTTATTCTGTCCCACCCACTAGGACGAGATGTGACACAAGGTCTATTTTTAGGTGAGGACCCGAGCGCGTATACTTGGGACAGGAACAAAAATTCCACTCAGCCCCCGCAGCCGCTGGTTGCGCTGGCGTCAGTGCGAGCACCGATCCCTCCCTCTGGTGCAATGGGAAAGCGCGGCCTCGCGCAGCTGTTCCCCAGAGCTGGGCACCTCTCAGTATTATTTTCCTCAGTTGCCCTTCTGTGACAGAGAATCCCCTGAGCGCACTCTGCCCAAAGACAGAGACGCAACTGAGAGATGATAAATAGACGTGTACAGATCACTCCAAAGGAGTAATTTACACACACACACACACACACACACACACACACACACACACACACACACACACACACACATCTGAAAATATCGTAACCATGTTAGTGGGGGAAAATAGGTGCTAGATCTTAGCCAGGGTTCACCCATAGGTGCCAATGGTTTAGGGTACCCTAATTCTGTCCCCTAGTCGAGACTCCATTGTTGGATGTAGTTTTAAGTCATACCGTAAACATTAGAAAGGGATCATATAAAAATGTGGCAAAAGTTTCTTTGTGACCAATAATTTAAAATAATATAAAAAAACATATCAAAATATCAATACAGAAAAATAATATAATAAACTTATTCTCCTCCGTTCAAAATATATAAATAAAAAAATATATAAACAATTATAAAGTAAATAAAAAACAGTATGAAAAATATAATACATTGCTATACATTTTCTAAGTGTAAAAGTTAGCATTAAGCGTTAAACACATATAAATAATTTCTAATCTTATTGTCTACAACAACAACACAAACCCTCAATAATGCAATCATAAGAAAAACAATGTGATGATATACGAACGTTCATAAACATTATATTTCTAATATTGCTACTAATAAAAATCAATATACATTGTACATTGATCAGACTGCTACAACCCTATCATATTGATTGATATGGCACATCTGATATGACACATCTGATAGTATCTCAATAATAAAAGTTAACAGAAGATTTCCAATTTACATAACCAAAAAATTAAAAATGAACCAACAAAAATAGGAAACAATAAAAATACAAACAAAAGTCATGACAAAAATAATATAATCAAGTTATTTTTAATCATTTCACTACAAGCAAGGCAATAAAGCCACTAAGTTGCAAGGGGTAAAACTAAGAAGTGAGAGCAATAAATGGACAGGAAATAAGACGAAAAAGATAACAGATCGTAGATGACCGGAAAGGTAGAAGTCGGAAGAGAGTTGTACAAGTGAGAAGTGTGAGCAAAAAAACTGTTAGCATAGAGCCTACGGTTACATCTAGACATTTCCAGTGTAAAATGGTGAGACCTAACTGCCAATCTTGTATTTCACTATTAGGTCGAGTTACCAAAGTGGAAAGTTCATCAGAACAATTACCAAGAAAATATTTTTGGAAAAGGTACTAGGAAATTACAATATGTCGGTAGGAAAGTGTCAAGCAGAAATTCCAAGTCAGGACGGATAACATTGCAAATTCTTTTATGCATTTATTGTAGAATCTTTAAATGCTTAGCAGAAGCACCAAATCAGATGTGACAGCAATATTCACCGCATAGGCCAATGGTAGACTTATAAATGTGTAAGATAGATTCGGGCGAGAAAAAGGAATCAACTGCATCAATTTTTCTAGCAGCAGTCCTAGTAATTGATTCACTATAATATTTCTACATCATGTCAGTGGAAAACGTTAGCCAAGGGGTCACTCTTCTGGAGGTTAGCATCAGCCATGGTGATGGAAGGCAAAATAAATTCTATAAGACGATTAAAATATACCAGTTTCGTTTTTGGAGCGTTGAAATTAACAAGCCATTCCTTGCACCAGTTAACAACCGATTGAAGGTAATTTTTGAGATCAGCTGCCAATTTGACCGTATTTCTGCTAATGAAAGGCGAAATTAGTATCAATCAAGTGAAAATAATATGAAAACCATAATACATAGATAAAAATCAACTACGGGTGATTCTATTAATTTTTCTATCCTTGAAAACACTTTTTAACCGGGTGGGCAGTAGACCAAGTTTTAGAATATGAAGGATCATTGTATTTTCTTTAAAAAATCGATTTCATCCCCAAAAAGGCAGTAAATCCACTAAAACACAAGAGTTTACTGGGTATAGAAGAATTAGGAGCAGAAACATTAATAATTAGCGGGAAGAGAAAAGAGTAATCAGGAGGGCAGTAAATAGCGATTTACATTGCATTTAAATTTTTGCAGATTAAACTTAGCTAGAAAGCATAGAGCTGGAAGGGTTTTCCACAAGCGAGAAGTGCGAGAAAAGAAACTGTTAGTATAAAATTTACGGTAACATCTAGCTAGTTTAACTATACATTGACGAGATCTCATCTAGTAATGCGTTTAAATTCAAAAAGTCTAGCATAGCGAACAGTTCATCCGAACAATTACCATAGGAATATACTCTTTAGCTTAAAGTTCCTTGATTGTAACCTGTGCTACTCAATATATGTCTGGTTCAGTAATCTAGAATAATTCTCTACACTTATTTTGATATCATCACCAAATTGAAAAGATTTAAAATTTGATTTCCACCAATAATAGCCAAAAAGATTGCCTCGCAACTCCAAAGTTGACATTTAAGTCATTTTTTAAATGTCGCTGTACATTTGAAATTGTTATTGATATTTTAAATGTTTTGCTTTGGGATGTTTCTATAAATATATTCCTTTTTTTTGTCTTCAGATAATATTCTTAATATTCTGCATTGTTTACATTCGGAACACTAGGTTCAAATAGACGTGAGTTGTGTAAATCGTTAACTGTTTGGAATAAGAAAGCGTAAAGCCAAGTTCGAATTCCAATCGGGTTCGTCAATTTCACATAAATAGCTTTGGGGGAAAAATAGGAATCTATATCGTTTTTCCAAGCTATGAGTTGAATAACAGGACAGAATGGGTTCTATAGAATTGGTTAGTAACCAATCTATTGCAGAATGAAACTTCTGACTAGTCAGTAATGAATCGAAGGCGAATGACGTACGGCATCTGACTGAATTCTTATTGGTCAATCCACTTTACTTGCTTATGGCTCTTACTTTTCTCAAGTCACTTAAATCCGGTCATTTCTTTTTTGTTTTTACCAGGCTTATAAATTTCTTTTTTGATTGTTACTTTTGTTTCATAGCTTAAAATAAAAAAAAAGGAAAAAAAAACTAAGAGTTGGTGTATCAATGCGAAGTTAGTGGGGCGTGGTAGTTCGAATCCTTTTTGCTACTCTCAGGATCTCGCTCAGGTTCTTACTTATTCTCAAATCTCCTTCCCCTTGTACGGCCATTTTTTTTGCTCTCCGACTAGCACAACTTTCTTCCTTCCCATAATTCGTCTCCCCACCCCCGGTTTGCCGTAACTCTCTCTATAAAAGAAATCACCTCTCGCCGCCGATTCCTCTCTCTCCGCTACGAGCAAAGCGACATTCCATTTTGTCTTTTTCCTTTCATTCAAACTACAAGTTTCTAATTGTACTTCCACTCATTTTTAAGGTGAGTCAAATCTGGGAAATTCTAACCAATAATGTAAAATAAAATGTCCCCTAACAATAGAACAAAATGAGATGTAACTAATTATGTAAAGCAAAATGTGAACCCTCCACACAAATATAGTGTATTTTCTAGAAATAATAAATGTATCCGTTGGATAAAGCGTCGTGACTATTTATATTATTTGGACTATTGTCTTCATCTTTGTCGCCATATTTATTACAACGTTTCGGCCGTTGTACGTTCCGGCCTTCTTCAGGTGGTTGAAATGTCGAACTGAACACTTTATTTCGCTCACTGGGGTAGACTGTTCTAGTTCCACGTGCCATGTCTAATGGATGTCAGTTATCAGTTATCTCCTGTTAATTCCCCTCTCCAAGTTGTCCACTGCCTTAACCGGGTATTGAACTCACACTCTTTGGGTCCTGTCACTGGATCTAAATTAACGCCTTTATCCACTGTGCCATTAGTGTATGAATTTCTGGGTATTATAAGACTAATGTCTTCAGCAAACATTTTTTACCAGTGATCATATTGCAATTTTTTGCTGCTATCATTGCATGGTTTTAACAGAGCTCATATTGCAATTTTTGTTATTATTATTAAACCAATATTCCGAATAATGTAAATAGTGCAGATAATACCTCATCTCAGAAATACAGACAGATACTGAAAGACCGAAACGTTGTAATAAATATGGCGACAAAATGAGGACAATAATCCAAATAATATAAATATTGTAGATAATACCTCATCTCAGAAATATAAACAAATACTGAAAGGCCGAAACGTTGTAATAAATATGGCGACAAAGATGAGGACAATAGTCCGAATAATGTAAATAGTGTAGATAATACTTCATCTCAGAAATATAGACGGATACTGAAAAGCCGAAACATTGTAATAAATATGGCGACAAAGATGAGGACAATAGTCCTAATAATGTAAATAGTGTAGATAATACCTCATCTTAGAAATACAGACAGATACTGAAAGACCGAAACGTTGTAATAAATATGGCGACAAAATGAGGACAATAGTCCAAATAATATAAATATTGTAGATAATACCTCATCTCAGAAATATAAACAAATACTGAAAGGCCGAAACGTTGTAATAAATATGGCGACAAAGATGAGGACAATAGTCCGAATAATGTAAATAGTGTAGATAATGCTTCATCTCAGGAATATAGACAGATACCGAAAAGCCGAAACATTGTAATAAATATGGCGACAAAGATGAGGACAATAGTCCTAATAATGTAAATAGTGTAGATAATACCTCATCTCAGAAATATAGACAGATACTAAACCGTCACGAATATTAAAGACATTATTATTTAGCATTTCTAATGTGTTATATTTCCCATTTGAATTGAGTAGGATTTTCTATAAGGTTGCTTCAAGATGGGATTTTGTGGTTTAAAAGCTTAAAATAATAATAAAAAAGAGTCTGAGAGTGGGTTTATCAATGCGAAGTAAGTGGGGCGTGGTAGTTCGAATCTCCTCTGCTTCTCCCGGGAGCCCACTCTCTCGTCCCTACTTAGGCCCAAATCACCTTCTAGCACCGCGTCTCTAAAAACCTTTGTCGTACGTCCTTTTTTGCTCTCCGACCAGCACGTCAAGTTCCGACGAGCTTCGTCAAGTTCGCCGAAACGAAAAAACATCACATGTCACTGCATCTTGTCCTTCCCCACCAAGAGCTAAGCGATGTAATTCCGTTTTTCTTCTTTCTTCCTTTCATTCAAACTACATTTCTCTAAACAACTTTTTCTCATAAAATTTAGCGTTCAGTTCGTATGCCTTGAAAGACCCATTTTACTCTTTATATAGGTTGCGGCAGAAATACCTCCACATTATGATAAGGCATGAGTGCCAATAGTGTTATCATCTAGCTAATGTCTTATAATTACGTGACAGGTGTTTCTGTGGAGTATTTCTGCCATATCCTGTATATATATATATAATTAAGTAATTCATTGAATCTTGGTGATAGTAGTCGTGGCTCCTGGGGGGAAAAGTCCTATGGTTACAGAGAATTTCAGTTGAGTTCCACCACCGAATATGTGAGCGAGCGGCGCTATATTAAGTCTGATTTGCTACCTCTTCGTCACCGAGGCCTGTTGGAACAGTAGGTATGACGTTTGCTTGATAACCTGTCAGGGTTTTAATTCTCGGTAGTGGATGCGCACTGTTGATGAGTCACCAAATATAGGACGAAACGGCCGTCCAGTGCTTTCTGCATTCTGTTGAGGTTTTTTTCAGACTCAATGAATTACTTAATTATAATTATCAAATCCGCCTAACAATTTCTATCATATATATATATATATATATATATATATATATATATATATATATATATATATATATATATATATATATATGTATAGTCATCCACAGAAAGACTATATTACAGCTCATCAGTGTAGCTAGACATCCGATTGCCTCAAGCCAGGATCGAAATTCAACTCGGCAGAGAACCAGGTGAATTTTTACGTATTTATTTTGAATAAGCGTGCCAGTGACTCAGAGTACTCGATTCATAGAAGAGAGATTTGCATTATCAGCAGCAGCAGTCACTGCTTACAAAGACGCGCTTTCTCTCTAAAGTGCTCGACCGAAATTTATTATTTCGGGGGTGGGTATATATATTGTCAAATACAGTCAGACTGTATCGCTGTATCACAGCTCATCAGTGTGGCTAGACATCCGATTGCTTCAAGCCAGAATTGAAACCCGACTGATTTGGCATCAGTCGAAGATTTTCCCCTAAGCTATTGACTGTACGATTAAAATTAACTTAAAATGCACAATGAAAAGTTACACAACCAAACAATTTCTTGCATATTCCAAATACCTTGGCGATGTGACAGGAAGCTTCTTCAATGATATTTATACTTGGTGTCATTGGGGTTTCGGGCCTCAGACCCCCAATCTCAGATGAGATCACCTCACAGCCAGCTTCCCAGCCTTTGAAATAAATCTGCGAATCATTTATGCGTTTTCGTTTTCAGCCAATGAATATTGGTTTTTACAGTTTCTGCGACCTCCGTTTGCTTATTTAATGTCGATCCCTGGTGATTTTTTTCTTTTCCGGTAAGCCGGACTGTCTTTGTTTTATTTAGGTATTTATTGTTGTATTCTATTTTTATATACATTTACTTATGTATCAACATACATAAACTAGAATAACAACAGATAAGTTAAATTCGCATAACATATTTGCATAATAAAATTTGATAATGTATTAGGTCATCCCATAAGTTCTGTCCGAATTTTAACTTTTTGTTAAAATGAACGAAATTTAAAGAGTATTTTATAATGTCTAATGGAACTGAACATTATTTTTATGTTTAGATGAAATTTAAACCGATCAAATTTTATTTCAGAGAACAATAAAATTAAATTTTGTTTGATTAAAACCCTGCTAACATGGAAGTACCCAAGAATCATTTGGGGCACATAATGCTATATGAGTTCAAGAAAGGAAACTCAGCAGCCGAAGCGGCTAGAAACATTCACTCAGATTATGGAAAGGAATGTGTGAATGAAAGAACTTGCAGAAGATGGTTTGCAAAATTCAGAGGTGGAGATTTCACCCTTGAAGATGAAGATCGAACCGGACGTCCATTTGAATTTGATGAAAAGCTTCTTGAAGCAGCTCTTGAAGAAAATCCTGATTTATCAGTTGAGGAATTGGCAGTGGTTCTCAGTTCAAACCATACAACTGTACATCGTCATCTTCAACTACTTGAAAAAGTTTCTAAACTAATTATTATGAGGTCAAGTTATAAATAGTTCCCATTTTAGTTTATCAACTGTAATGTTCAAAAACTAAAGTACAGTTACATTTTATTCAACACTAGCAGCATGGCCCGGTGTTGCCCGGGCTTGATTCAAAAATCGTACGACTCATACAGCAATCGCTATCACTTGACTTCGAATATTTTTGCCCTTCCTTGCCTTTAAGGGAGTGCCCTTTGCCGTGCTGATGTTGCTACATGCTTTACTTCTTGCCTATCTCACACTGCGAAATGTTTCTAAGCTCTATACTAAACATTAAATCTGTTACGAAAAAAGAATTAAACAAAATGAACACAAAACGATCAGCTTTAAAAAGGGACTCGTAACTGGAAAAACCTAATGAAAAAAGAATGTTAACAACAAATACTTTTTCACACCCAACCGAGTTCTGCGGAATCAGAATCAACGTTGAGTTTAAGCAAGCGAATGAGCCAATTGGAGTAAAGTGCCATGCAGATTTAAATTTTTCCCACTTGTGACGAATGCAGCTATCGATTTTTTTGGCATGCTAGCATGCTAGTTAACATTCGTGTCAGTCAGCTGTTGGCTGTCACGCTGGCCAATAGAATCTTCCTGCCTATTCGTGGCATCCAGATATAGGCTCTCACCCTGGCCAGTAGAGAATGGCCGCAAACTACATGAAAACTGCCGTAGAAGCATGAAAAATCGATTATTTCCACTATCGATGGGAGTTGGGAAATGCAAAGTCGGTTTTGGCCTTTTAGCTAACTTGGAGCATGTACATGTAAATTTTGGTGCAAATCCGTCGAAAATTGCGGCCGTGCATTCGTTACACACACACACACACACACACACACACACACACACACACACACACACACACACACACACACACATCCTGCCTTTTATAGATAGAGATTATTTCAATGACTTTATGCAGCTCTTCTATATAGTTTGAGCAAAATTGCGCTGGTTTTGATAAGAAAAAACTTTCTACGAACTTTTGAATCTCTTTTTTTTTTATTATAGAATGTTTTCACCATCAAAGAGATTTGCAGCACTCGGAATCTTTTCTGTTAATTTAACCAAATAGTAGTTTTCACCTAAGCGTAGCTTAGATGTGGCACAAGGCCAAAAGTATGGAGCAATGAGTGAGGATTGAACTCACTACTCAGTTGTAATTGTTCTAGAGAGACAAGCTTGCTAATCATTTCACCACATCGAGGTACCCAAATTCGCCCTAAATAATGTAAAGTTACTTATCGAAAATATTAATTTACCCCAAGAAAATTTTAGCTTGCCTCGCAACTCCTCCAGTGAAAACTTATAAAAAATTAGGGAGTTATTTTCGTAAGTGTGGATGAAATTCGAGGTACTTACAAGAAATTTTTTACAAAACAAAAAATATGTTTTTGGCTTTTTTATGGGGTTGAACGGGAACATAGTCCCACACTTAGAAATAGGGCACCCGACTCGCCCACATTTGGGGTAAACGCAAAGGTCAATCTAACTGGAGTGCAATGGAAGTGCATCGCTCTTTGAGTATTTGCTCTGAATTCTAGTAAATATAAATCCTTTTTCTTTTGGGTGAATTAATATTTTGCGGTGAATTAACAGCACTCGGTTGGTGCAAAGCCAGTTGAATCTGGCGGGTTGGATAGAATTTGAATAACCGAGTGTGAAAATATTATCGGGTAATTCTTGCTCCATGCAGCTTTGCATTGTCATGGAGGAGAACATGCTTCTTCATAATGACGAGCGGAGGGCGTTTCTTGACCAAATCCTTCGGACATGTTGGAGCCGCTGAACATCTAAATGGTTATTTAGTCGTATTTCATGGCGTTTTAAGAACTCCAAATGTATAATACCCTGACAATCTTTAACACGCATAACGTTATCTTTCTTCAATAGAGTTCATTTTTGGTGTCATTTGTGGAGACTTATCTTTGTCGGTCTATTGTCTTTTACGTTGAACATTGTCGTCTGCAACGAATTTTTCATCACCTGTCATAATGTATTTAAGAAATCCTTCTCTTTCTTTTGGACATATTTATCTCTTGTTTCCTGTCTAGTTTTGGGTTTCCATTTCTTTTAGCTCTATACTTCTAACCACTCCGCCTAAACACCGAAATTATATTTACTATTTATTTATTTTTACTTTCAATAGGGGTAGATAGGTTCACCTAACGTCCGGTTCAAACTTCTCCCCAGTCTTTTAAACATAAGTAGATGTTTATCCCTTGTTTTTTTCTTTAGGATTGACATTTCAGTTCCTCCTAAAGTCTTTTTAGGGGTAGGCATGGTGGAATAATGAATAGTGGCGCAAACTGAGGAATTGGAGAGCCGAGTTCGAGTTCCAGTTGGATCTATTTCATTCACTTAATACTATTATTCTAATACCTTTGGGAAAGGTATGAATCCTCTTCTTCCCCTCTACAGCTATGGGTAAAATAATAGGACAGACTGGGTTCTATAATCTTGAGTGGCAGAAGGAAAAACTCTGAATTCAAAATTGGCCTGGAGAGGGTTGGGCTCCGCCAGGTTATCTTGCCCAAGAAACATCACTTCTACTGCGGCTGTTGTACACATGGTGCCCCTACGATCCTGATGGGTCATGGGATAAGGAAAAGGTCCCAGTAACGCCTTGTGTCTTAGTGGCATTATCGCCTTGCTTTGGGTGAATTGTTTAAAAACATAGACACTGTATTGTACTTTCTAAAGGACAAACCTGAAAAGTGGAATTGGCGTCCCGGGTTCACATTCCAGTTGAGGCAATTGCGTTCGCTTTCATACAAATATATTTTAGAAGTGAAGAATCCATCTCGTCTCCGCCAGACTGGGCTATGCCACCTTAGAAACCATTCTTGGTGAAGAATTTAAATTCAAAACAACATTTTGCGCGTGGCTAGCAAATTCACTCCGTAAAAATCTATTTGTTACATAAACCACGCAAAATCCTGGCATGGGCAGATTGTGACCCTATGATCCATTTATAATTATACTTTTTCTTCTTCAATGTACCTCAGTGGCTCTCCGCAACTTCCTGTCCTTCGTAGCTTTGAGTAAGATTTGTCTTTTTGTTATCTTTTCTACACTTTGCTCTGCTAACGATTTACACATGTTTGTCAGGTACTGTTGTGGATTCCGGGGAGGGAATCCTGCACAAATAAATAAACAACGTCAGTAATTGAAATAGGCAAATAAGTGTATTGAACGTAAGAATACAAACTTGAAATGAAGATTAGTAGTCCAGGAATACGGGTTAGTAGAAAGTATATGTACAAGTCTTTGTAAGTGAAGCCGTAATTATCTCTCTCTCTCTATGTGGACTCTACGTATGTCAACCTTATCTCAAAGTATCTCTTTGTGAACACCCTGTGTACCCTCAACGTATCTCCATCTTGTGTAAAAAGGGGGAGAGCCCCACAACCGGTACGTTACTCACTACTTCTAGCTCTCTTGGATTCTAAACATAAGTGTATTCTCGTGGTTTACATGTACATTCAAACTTCATCATTGCTCACACGATATTCTCCGTATCCTTTTGTAGGACCTGCTCTCGGTTGCTTCAAGTCTCTTCATCATCTGTGAGAAGTTTGTCCGGTATTTACTGCCATATCGGAGCACCAATATTAAATAAAAGATCAATACTCTTTTAATATTGGGTTGGTGCATAATTATCAGGCGTTTTTAAACAATATTTATTATGAAAAAAGAAACATAACAATTCAACAATAACATTTTTAAAGGATTATTCCGGAGAGTCTGATTATCGACACGCAGTTTTATAACCTGAAAATAAAATATTTTTATTAAAAAAATATAAACAAAACAACAATTTTTATTAACAAACAACTCGTCTACAAAAACGCTTGATAATTATGGACCAACCCAATAAAATAATTTTCTGGTTCATGGTCTGTACTTCCTGAATATTAAACTAAAGAACTTTTCCAATCACCACTGAATAATTATGGTTATTTCACAATAAAATATTAGGTTGTTCGGAAACTAATATACAAATTTTGATTGAAACTATTGTGTTCTAATATAATACCGTAATAGTTGCAAAAAATGTCCTACTAAGAGTTATTACTGGTGGCCATAATTTTTAAAAAAGGATAAGATATGCTGATGATACGGTGCTGGTAGCAGATACGGAAAGGAAACTCCAAGAAGTTCTAGAGAATGTACTGAAGGAAAACGAAAAGAAAGGACTAAACATCAGTTGCAAGAAGATGGAATGCATGGTTGTTAGCAAAATGGGTGAGCCCAGCAGGCAAATTGCAAATTGGGGATAGCAAAATCAAAACAAGTACATCAGTTTAAATATCTGAGAAGTGTTTTACAGAAGACAGAAAGTGTGACGTTGAAATGCGAAGACGCATTGGGATAGCCAATGATGCATTCAAAAATCTCAGCAAAATCTTAAAAAATTGGTTAGAAACAAAGAAAAGAGTCCTGAACTGTTACGTGTAATACATATGTAATGTAGTTTGAATGTAGCAATCCGACGTAGGAAGTAATTTGTCCAATGTAACAACACCAATGTCTCGTAGCACCTATTCAGGAATTCTTAAGGTCTTCCATATCAGAGGTTGGCAGTGGATATTTGGGAAGAATAGGAAAACGTGCTTTTGCAGGTCTCCTCATCTGACATGTTAGCAGTAGATCTTCCGAAAAAAGAAAACAAAATGGCCGCCTTTATACACATCGGGTCGAATATTTCTAGTCTTCTGATTGGTTAATCTTCTATGGGTGTACTATAAAATGAGTCAGCTCATTTTGTTTTGCTCACTAGTACATAATGTACTCAAAATAACCTAACATTACGTAATATGAAGTATGGCAGTGAACGCTGGACAATCTCCACACAGATGAAGAGGAAACTTGAGGCAGCTAAATGTGGTTCTACAGACGGACGCTGAGGAATACATGGAGCTAGCAGATAAGCAACGGAGAAGTTTTAGAGAAAAAAAAGGAAACTTGTACTTAACATCAGGAAGCGACAATTGAAATCTCTAGGGCACATGATGAGGAAAGATGGATTGGAAAATCTGATACTCACAGGACAGATTGAAGGCAAGAGGGACAGAGGAAAAGAACACATAACCTCCTTAGAGAGCTTGAGTAAAGGGATGGCGGAATAGGGTTTAAGAGAAATAATAAAAAGACAAAATATAATAAGACATACGAAGGACAGGAAAATGTGGAGGGCCATGATCACCTACGTCCTGAAGGGACACAACACAGTGAAAAGAATAATAATTGTAAAGTTCTCTTTGTTAATCTTATATATAAAGTACAGTGTATGTGTGTGTGTTTGTGCGTGTTCAAGCAACTCCTCAATGATTCATAGCTCATTTAAAAGCCTTAGGAAACTTAGGCGTAGGGAACGATTATCGTTGAGCAAAGATTCAGGGCTAAATATATATATTAATATATTATATTCCATAATAGAGATTTTACTTAATTAGCTATTATGTTTCTCTATCTCTTCAAATATTGAATGTATAACTAATTCTAATTTCTATTTTCTCATCTTTACACTATATTAATACTATCTTATAAATTGTTCCCTGTTCTGTCACCTATGAAATAAAAATAATTGTTTTTACGGAAAATAAAGATCTACTTACATAAAATCGTCTTTAAATTAAGTGGCAGCAGAAGAATTATCGTTGAACTTTTGAAATGTAAGCTTAAACATTAATTCAATACTTAAATGCAGCGATCAATTTTGAATACTTTTGTAGCTTATTGATGCCTATCGCATCTACTCCTTCCTAGCTATTGTGATGATGGCCAAACCAAACCAGAAGTCCTCAACTGGAGCTAGCTTATATGCCGCCCGACAGGGCGTCTTTTAAGCTAGTTTTATATAAACCTGTTTCAGAATTTAACTTAAAACAATTTATACCCCACCTCTTAGACATGGAAAAAGAAGAGATGGATTTGCTTCTCAACAGCTGCCAACATCAACAGTGCATGGGGTGAAGGGCTCACTTGTGATCGGGGAGTACGATGGTGGTTTCTGAAGTTCCGCGGTGGGGATACGAGTCTTGAAGACCAAAGTGGTAGAAGGCGTCTATCAGTAATTAGTAATAAAAATCTGAAAACATTAGTCGAACAAACTCCCATGAAAGTGTCAAAGAAATTGGTATCGACGTTTCAAAAATATCAGACCATCGCAAATGGATTCCACACGAACACAGTGACTGTCAAAGAGTTCGATGTCTTGAAGTGTAGTCGATTCTGTATCTGTGGAATTGAAATTATCCAATTCTTGATGAATAAACAATCAGCTTACTGGCTTGATCATGACGAAAGATCCAAACATTTTGCAAAACTGAAATTGCATCAACAGAATACTTTTCGTGACAGCCTGGTGGTCCAGCATTGGTGTTAACTATTACAACTCTCTAGAATATAACCAGAAAACCACTGCTGAATTCCACTGCTAGCATCTGCATATTCAGTTCAACAAAATACGATTAGCACTGGCTAATCGACAAGGTTCAATCCTGCTTCATGAAAATATTGCTGGTATGACACTGCAGAAGCTCACCGACTTGGGAAACGTGACCTCGTAGAGACACTCTACATATCTGGAGAAGGCGTTTGAAAAACAAGAAAAAAAAACACTTGCTCTACGTCAATCGTCACAATGACTGGGTGCCTCGCGATACAACAGAAAAAAAGTTAATGGGTGCCATTTCCAATTTAAAAAGAGTGAATTCACACTGTCAAATTGTGTGTGCGGTTCCTGGCGAGTACAGTAAGTGGCGCAAACACATGTAAGACATTGACGTACTCTGAAGACATACGCATACACAATACAGACGTACATTCAAATGTACACGAAAACAGTGTCTGTGTGACAGACTGAGAACCAGTTCTTTTATAATAACGATTGATAAAAGTCTGCTGTTAATTAAGAGGTTTCTCCCAACGATTCACCAATGTCCGCCATCATGAATATAGGATGGTGGATATTCATGGATTAAGGCGATAGAGGGTGACTTTTAATATAATAACGGATTTATAAAAGCTGAAAAAGTCTCCTTGATAGTTGAATGATAGTTATCTTAGTGATAATAATGACTGGTTCGGTTTGTTTTACGGCATATCAACACCTCAATGGGTTATTCAATGCCGACAGATTTTTAATTTTTATTGCTGTTAATATATTTTTCTTCAAAATTGTATTGCCGGTAATATTTATTTCACAAATTTTTTGCTGATAATATTTTTCTTTTTCAAAAATGCATTGCTGGTAATAATTTTTCCAAAAAAGTATCGCTGGTATTAAAACCTATTTTTTTTTATTTTCATAGTATTTTGACACCTTTTTGGGGGCGTGGGGTAACTGTTTACCCATAGCTGGGACACTGACATGTGCTTCTATCTCGGGTCAGGGTGGACCTGGAAACAACAGCAATTAAGAGGTGGTTCCACGTTCCTCAAAACCTTCTGATGAAAGGCCTTGCTGTCGGATGGATACGTTGAATACAATGGACATGTTTATGTATGTTAAAACTGCATTTTTACAAACTGCAAGTTTACCAAAATATATTGTTTTAACTTGAAATATTAATTGATTCTCTGGGAGTCATCTTTATTCAACCTTTCTAAGTCGTTGTATATATATATATATATATATATATATATATATATATATATATATATATATATATATATATATATATATATATATATATATATATATATATATATATATATATATCCTCGATTGGACTGGAAGAGCGAGGATTGGTAACCGGTTAGCCCTTTTTAATTTATTTCTTTTTTGTTATACTTTTTCAATCCCTTATATTATGGTAAGTGACTCCAAAATATTATGATTCATGTTAAAACAACGGTTCTTGTACGATCACCGAAGTTAAGCAACTTCGTGCTTGGTCAGTACTTAGATGGGTGACCGACTGGGAATGCCGGGTTTTGTAAGAGAGGATGTGCAGGTGGTGTAATGGGTAACGAACCGTAATTGGAAACGGGAGGAACCGAGTTCCAATTCCAATCTTCACTTACGCGCAAATGTGGGCTAATTCATCTCTTCTCCCCGCAGGTAAGGGTTAAATAGTAGAACATGTATCAGTTAAAACCACTATTATCCTCGAAAAATTCTGCAATCTACAAATATTTTCTGGCTTTAAATAACCGTCAAAAGGTTGATAATCCGTAAAAAACAAATCAATCAATCATACAGAATGATGCGGAAAATACCATGGACTAAACATGTGAGCAAGGACGAATTTTTAGAGAGAATGGAGACAAAATGGAAACACCAGAAAGAGGCTGTTGAAAATTCTAGCGTTCATAACGATGATAGAAGGCTAGGAATATTTGACACTGACAGGGCACATTGAGGGCAAGTTGGATAGAGGAAAACAGTGAATGACCCACCTAAAGAGCTAGGGTAAATGGTTGGCAGGATCTGAAGAGATGGCGAAAAGACAGATTTTACTAAGAGCTACAAAGGACAGGAAACTGTGGAGAGCCATGATCGCCCACATCTTGAAAGGATATGTCACATAAAAGAAGAAGAATTGATTTATGTCTTGCTTTCTCAACTAAAAATCACTGAATGGTCGTGAGGTCGACCAAATAAAGGTTCTGAATTGCCTCTGTTGTCCAAATATATAGCGACTGTTTTTTTTAAAATTTGGAATTCAAGAATATTAACTAAACTTCCTTTGCAAAGATAATTGCTTTTTTAAATTTATGGCTTTAAAAATTAAAATTAAATTACAGCTGATATTGTCTTCAGCTTCTATTTTCTGAACATTTGAAATTAATAATCTTCATTGTTTTTTATGTATTTCTTCAGCACATGTATGATCATGGCCCTCCACAACTTCCTATCCTTTGTAGCCCTTAGCAATATTTGTCTTTTTACTATCCTGCCAATTTAGTGTTTGCTATCGATTTATACAAACACGTTAGATAAGTTGCTTGATGTATGCCGATGTTCTTCTGGACTTCTGTATATCGTGTGACTGTCAACGTATTCCGCATGACATGCTGAAGACGGGATATTTTAGAAACAAGTCCGTCGCAGGAGTCTCTATAAAAGTATTTTGATATGCAAAAATTGAGCGTCCTCTCCCAGTTGTCGACGAATTAAAAAAATGCTCGACCGATAAAAGCAAAAGAGAAAATAAAATTCGGGGAATTGGGCTACGGCGTTCGTCGGAAAGTGAGTTATTTTTCTGACTGGTTGCGTGCATTGTGATTTGTGAGAGAGGACCTGCGAATCGAGTTTTCGGCATTTCTTTCTGTCCCTGATATTCGAGTTTGAACTTACAGTGATTTGTTCTCTGCGTTGTGGAATTAATCTGCGACAAATATTTCCTTTGCAATCCCAGATCGCTTACATAATTTAATCTATTTTGTTTAAGGTATATTTTATGAAGCCAGAATATTCAACTCTGGTCTTCCCGTGAAACTGTTGTCTAAATTTTAAAAATATTATTTAAGCTAAGACATCCCTTTGAAATGAATTCCAAATAGACAAGAAAAAGCATGTTCGATATCTTCTCTTTTGCTTTTAGTGAAGGTCACAAATCTGAAAAGGTGCTCGAGACATTTGTGCTGTGTACAGAGATGACGTCATTACTGTTAGAATGACATGGGAGTGATGCTCCTTATTCAATTAGGGGAATTCAAACTTCACGTTTTGGCCGACATGTTCAGTTTGAGTAGAACCAATTGGACACGCTGATTAAAAAAACTGCACCAAACCACCAGGGTCATAAAACCGTTTGAGACACGTGTACTGTATACGGAGATGAAATGCTTCAAAACCACCGAACGGTCAATGCTATGCTGCATGTTGACCAAATGAACAGACTCAAAGAGGCAATTCAACTGAAAATACATGTCCAGTAATACAGTGTGATTATTCATCATGACAATGATCGCCTCGACGTCGCTAACATAACCAACCATACAATTAAAAAACTCGGTTAGGGAAGTTCTGTCACAACCACCATATTCTCTTGATTTAGACACTTCAGAGAAATTTTTTTTCCGATCGCTTTCTAACAATTTGAGGGGTGTTTTGTTCAACAACGATGTGGAGATTAAAACGTGTCTTGATTTGTTTTCCTAGTCAAAACCTAGTGTTTTTTTTTATCGTCGAGGCATTGGACATTTAGTGGATCGTTGGCAGAAGGTCGTAAGCAATGAAGTGGAAGACATTGTTGAACGGTTCATCAGAACTATTAGTAAATAATAAGTATGAAAATAAATTATAAAAAGACGAATGAATTTATGTAACGAATTTATGTATTTTATTTTTGGGTATCTTCCAATCTTCATTGTTAGTCCACGATTTTAACCGTCCTGGGTATGATGATAAACTAGATTCGCGTCTTGGGTAAGACGATAAGCTACATCCGGCAGCAAGGCCTTTGATCAGGGTGGTAGCACCTGTTAGGGTCCCAGTTAACGGCAAAGAGTTACCCCCCAAAAGGGGTCAAAATACTAGGAAAGTGTAAAAATAGGTTTTAATACCAGCAATACATTTTGTAAAAAATTATTACCAGTCGTGAATTTTTGAAGAAAAAATGATTACCAGTAGTACATTATTACCAGCTGTAGATTTCTGAAAAAATATTACCAGCAATAAAAAACTTGTCGGCATTAAATAACCCATTGAGGTTGATATGCCGTAAAATAAAACAAAAGAAACTAATATATACCGAGATAGATAGATAGATAGATAGATAGATAGATAGATAAAATATATTGCCAACAATAAAAATCTTGTCGGCATTAAATAACCCATTGAGGTTGATATACCGTAAGACAAAACAAAACAAACTAATATATACTGAGATAGATAGATAGATAGATAGATAGATAAAATATATTACCAACAATAAAAATCTTGTCGGCATTAAATAACACATTGAGGTTGATATGCCGTAAAATAAAACAAAACAAAACAAACTAATATATAGAGATAGATAGATAGATAGATAGATAAAATATATTACCAACAATAAAAATTTTGTCGGTATTAAATAACCCATTGAGGTTGATATGCCGTAAAATAAAACAAAACAAACTAATATATACTGAGATAGATAGATAGGTAGATAGATAGATAAAATATATTACCAACAATAAAAATCTTGTCGGCATTAAATAACCCATTGAGGTTGATATACCGTAAAACAAAACAAAACAAACCAATATATACTGAGATAGATAGATAGATAGATAGATAGATAAAATATATTGGCAACAATAAAAATCTTGTCGGCATTAAATAACCCATTGAGGTTGATATGCCGTAAAATAAAACAAAACAAACTAATATATAGAGATAGATAGATAGATAGATAAAATATATTACCAACAATAAAAATCTTGTTGGCATTAAATAACCCATTGAGGTTGATATACCGTAAAACAAAACAAAACAAACTAATATATACTAAGATAGATAGATAGATAGATAGATAGATAATATATATTACCAACAATAAAAATCTTGTCGGCATTAAATAACCCATTGAGGTTGATATACCGTAAATCAAACCAAACCAAACCAAACCATGACTTTAATTGTTATACAGAGAAGGATCAGTTTCCTATGCCAAAACGAAATATACTCTCTCTACCAAATTATCCTTTTCTCTGTCTCCACAAAAATCTTTCCATCTTTTCATCCTTACTTAATTTTCAATCTTTCCATCACTTTTCTTCATTTCCAGAACCAGAAAAACTTTTTCTTCTACATTATTTACATCATTCGGACTATTGTCCTCATCTTTGTCGCCATGTCCTCAAGAACACATGGCACAGTGGATAAAGGCGTTGGTTAGATCCGTGTGAGTTCAATACCCAGTTAAGGCAGTGGAGAAATTTCAGAGGGAAATTACCAGGAGATAACTGACATCCATTAAACATGGCACGTGGAACTATAACAGTCTACCCCAGTGAGCGAAATAAAGGGTTCAGTTCAACATTCCAACCACCTGAAGAAGTCCGGAGAGTACAACGACCGAAACGTTGTGATAAACATGGCGACAAAGATGAGGACAATAGTCCGGATAATGTACATGACACTTTTTCTTCTATTTCTTTCTTTCATCTCTATCCTTTCTCATCCCTTCTCGCCATATATATATATATATATATATATATATATATATATATATATATATATATAAATATCTGGATAAAATAAATGAAACAAAATTGGGTGTTTTTTTTATGAAAGTATTTATTTCTGTGTTTTTGTATATAATACAAGAAAGTATACGTGGCCTCCCATTATGCTATTTGGACCCTACTTATATATATATATATATATATATATATATATATATATATATATATATATATATATATATATATATATATTGTTAAATATAAGATTCACTGGACATTACAACAGAGATGTTCACTATTAAATATAACTAATCTGATAATGCGTCATGTGAGCCGAAATCTTAGATTGAGGAACAGCATAATGAAAAAATATGCAAATGTTGGACCGGTTTGTATTTTCTCCTGAAAATAAACCGACTGTATGAAGCTTGGAACGGCTCATTAAGGAAATCTTTGGCGAAGCAGAAAAATACAATCGGAGATGCATTAATATGCAACATGTACCTGCCTTTTATTTTCTATTTCTCAAAAATTGCAGTAATGGATATCAAAAAACAGTTTTGTATTACTACTTGCACCCCTGAACAACACACAGTTTTGTATTACGACTTGTACCCTTGATGATAATCCTGGAAGAAGATCGAAAGTACTTTGGAAATGGAAAATAAAAACTATTTTCACAGTTATAGCACATTTCTCACATCATTTAATTGCAATACACGGAAGGTTATCCGGGAGTATGTGCGGATTTTATTAAAATAAGCAGACATAATGTCTGTAATTTATTAATCAGACATGCCTATATATATATATATATATATATATATATATATATATATATATATATATATATATATATATATATATATTTATTTATTTATTTATTATAATTTTATCATATAGACAAAACCATTTTACTCACAACAAAGATGCAACTTGGTTTCAGTGCATTTTAACTACACATCTACGGGTGAGAGTTAAAATTGTCTATATGATAAAATTATAATAAATAAATAATTATCGCTCTACTACCTGTATCGAGCTCTTTTTTGAATTAACGCTGCGAACGTTCGAATTTATATATTACTTTCGTATATATATATATATATATATATATATATATATATATATATATATATATATATATATACTCCTGACCAAAAATTTAAGACATGTTGAATTTTGTTTAAAAAGGCTGTTTTTCATGGAAAATTTTTAAACATTTCTTACATACGTTACTAATTTTATAATCTGAAAGGTTAGGTAGACAAAAAGTTATAATCCGAACATTTTATTGAGGAATTGACATTTTTATAAAATGAGGCATTTTATACTTGATCAAATTTATAAAACCAGTTTCTCTCGTTTTCTTACCTCACACCTTTTTTCCTTCACACCCTTCTTTCGCACCTCTCCATTTCGCTCGCTTTTCTTAATTCCCTTCCAATTAATATTTTTTATAATCTTTTTGTCCTTACCTGATTTTCAATATTTCGCTGATTTTTTCTTGAATTCTACTAAGAAAACCAATTTTTCCTTTCATCTAC